>JAJVHD010000012.1:3000000-3394624 GCA_022207745.1 Brachionus rubens
TAAATCAAGGCTTCCATTTATGTATAAAAATGACTGATAGCCTTTTAGGCCAAATGCCACGTGGTGCCAAAAATTTGGATTCAAATATGTATTAGATACACGCTTTAAATCCCTAGTACTATTGAATATAAATTCGTAAACCGGTTTCCCACTTATATCATATGATGAGGCCAAATAAATGTTTTCATTTTCTTGCCCATTTCCAAAATCAAAAATTCTTGACCATTTTCCATGTGCAATAACTTTGACCCATACTAAGAATGTAAAATCACCATAAAAATAAATACCCTCAGGAACTCGAAAATATCCAATATTGAGTCTGAATGCCGATTTGGGATTGCCGAGTCGATCATTCACAAATGAAGCATTAACTGGTTCATACAAGTCTTTACCATTGATTACCTCATTTACACTTGAGTTTTTAATTGGCCAGTAATGGACTAGGTCTTCAAAACTAAATAAATAATGAATTAATATAAATAAATTGAAATTAAATTGAACCCTTACCTGAAATCGATTTTTTCGTAAACACTACTTGAAGTTTCCTCATGATTTGAATTGAGAAGATATTTTGTATATGGACTCAAAAGAAAGCAATTTGTTCTATTTATCTTGACATAAAGGCATTTACTTGTTAATTGACATCTCTTTAGACAATTAAGTTTTTTGTTAAAACCGAAGTTGAATTTTTTAAGAATAAGACTTGATTCAAAATCACTTGGAAAACCAGTATTTTTTACTATAGTAAAATATTCTGATGATACTAAGCCTAAACTTATTAAAAAATAAAATTTTATTTTCCACATTCCTTTTTTGGTATAACTCGGAAATTTTATTAATTTCACCAAATTCTTTAGTTATAATTTTTAAAAAAGAATTTTTTTGATTTTTGAATTTTAATAAATTTTTTTGTTGAAATATCAAAATCCAATTAAAATAAAGTTGATCCAAAATGTGTGATTTTTTAATATATTTTTATTTACTTACTTCAATAGAAGATGCTTAATTTAATTTAATCGTCATATTTTTGTTTGTTCTTTTTTATAACTTTGTATTTCAGCATATTGACTAATATTCAAAAAAGGAAACTCAAACATTTAAATGAACTTTAGTTAAAATATAAACGAAAAAAGAAAACAAGCGCGACTTTCAAAGATTACCAAGGATACGTGTCTATACGAGACTAGTAATGCGTGGCAATGTGTGACTAAGTATTACTTTTTAAAATTAAATTTTAACAAATGCGTGACTAGGTCTGACTAAACAAAAAAAAATTCAGAAAATTTAAAAAAATTCTAAATTTTAAAATCATCAAAAGCGGCAAGGGATCTTTTTCAGTATTTAAATGATTTCAGAATGATCGCAATATGATCTGAGCTGGTTCTCTTCAATTCTTATTTTTTTCTCCTAGACTTTAATTCAAGACTCAAGGGTTTTCGAGCCGAGAGCTAGCAGAAAGCTTATGTTAAAGAGCAGGTCTTAATTTATCGGAACGATAAAGGCAGCTTAAAATTAGAAATGTTCACTCGTAGAAAGAAGTAATTTGTAATGCTGGCTTTCACTATGAAATTGTCCTGAGTAAATGTGTTTCAGCAGAGTATCGAACCGACTTTTCTTGATCTTTTCAGTCGAATAGAAGGATGGCTTCACACTTTTCTGGGCAGCTATGTTTGTTTTATCAATCAAGAGTAAGAAACACAAGCATTCATTCGAAAAGAATTTTTTTCGATATTTTTTCTTAAGTCAAACTTAGTTACGCTTTGTCTCGCGTTTGCCAAAATTTAATTTTTAAACGTCACACTTAGTCACATACTGTCACACTTTAAATTTTTTGTTTCATTATTAGTCACATATAGAAACTTATCCTTGGTTATCTTCGTAAGTCACGCTTGGTCACATGAAGGGAATTAAGTGTGAATATTAGACACGTCATATCGCCATACTCTATATGATTTAATATTACCAAGGCGTGACTTCATGATCCATTAGTTTTAATCATGAATTTAAAATAAAGAAATAAAAAGTTAAATGTCGCCAAAATTATTCATGTACTCATAAAATATTTCTGTTGAATTCAATGCTCGTTTGAATATTCGAATATCATCAATTTCTGAATCAGCATTTCTATCATTTGGCCAATTTGATTTTCCAATAAAATTACTTGTTCTTGTGAAATTGAACTTAGGGAGTAATGTCTCATCAAAACTCATATCCAAACTCCCATTTATGTATAGGAATGACTGTTTACCTTTGAGACCAAAAGCCAAGTGATACCAACTCCCGGGGACAAGGTTAGTTTTAGATATTCTTAAAGTATTTCTAGTTGCATCTAAAAGACATTCATAAAACGGTCTACCACTTGATTTTTCTGATGAGGCTAAATATATGTTATTGTTGGCTTGTCCATTTCCAAAATCAAATATTCGTGTGTAACTTCCATGTGAAATAATTCTTATCCAAATAAGAAACGTAAAATCGCCATAAAAATAAACACCACTTGGAACCCGATAGTATCCAACGCTTAATCTAAATGTTGAGTTTGGATTCCCAAATCTATCATTTACAAACTTTGCGTTGACTGCTTCATACAAGTCTTTACCACTTATGACATCCTTTACATCTGAATTTGTGATCGGCCAATAATGAACAAGGTCTTCAAAACTAAAATAAAGATAAACAATCAATTTGTAAAAATTAATCAAGATTAATATAGACGGGTTACATGAAATCTCTCTTCTTATAAACAGAAACAGTACCAAAAGAATTCAATTGTGTTGAACTCAAAAGGTATTTGGTGTATGGGTTTAAAAGAAGACAACCAGTTTCATTTATTCCGACATAGAGACAGTTTTTGATCAATTGACATTTTCCAAAACAAAAAAATTTGCTATTCGAACCAAAGTGTTCAATAATTAGATTTGATTCCAAATTTGAAGTCAAGCTTTTATTTTTTAATTTGGTAAAATATTCAGATGACACTAAGCCTGAAATTATCAATAAAAAATAACAGCTCAAGACCAACATTTTTCCTTTTGAATTTTGTTCGAAATAATTCTTTTTTTTTCAAATACCAATTAATTAGTTTGACACAAAAATGATTTATTTATATTTTTTAATTACTTTATGTTATTAAATATTTACTTAAATGGTGGTTATTTACCTAACAAAAATAGTTTAATTAATTATTTTTTCTCTCTCAATTTTGAATTTAATTTTTAAGAAAAATTTCACCGGTTTAGACGAGACAGTTCAGTCCCTGTTTGAAAATGATACATAGAAGAAATTGGAGCTACATAGAAGAGAGTGCAATCATCTCGTAACATGCCATACACGACTCGGGTCAAGTCTAAACTTACTACTTCTAAGAAAAAAAGCTTTAAGCCGAAAATGCTTAAATATAGTAAACACCTTCCATTAGCTTACACTAATAAGTATATAATATTTGAAATCTAACGGAACAACTGAAGTAAGAGGAACTTAAATATCAAAACCTGAAAAAAATTGTCCAAATTATTTTTTTACGTATTCTAACGAAAAGTTGATTATGATTAAAAATTTTGAAAATTTGATAAAGCCAGGAAATTCACGAAAAATCGGAATTTATTTTGAAATTTTTACTTTTTTCTAAAATTTACTTAAATTCCGATAAAATTTTATAAAATCTGGTATAATTTAGCTCGAAGTATCCTTTTCCAGAAAAGGTAGTGCTTAAGCTAAGACTGAATTAGAAAGACAGTGACATTGTTTTGCTATTGTGAGTTTTTTAGAGCTCAAAGTAAATTGGATGCATTCACTAAGAACGCAGAGGTGGTTGGATTAGCAACACACGAAAACTGTTTATATGGTCCGAAATAAAGACGAAGATTTCAAATTACATTGAACGAGCTGGACAGGGTCGACGACTTTAAATACCTCAGTTCGGGAGTATATTAAATTAGCTCAGGTTTATTGAGCCAAATTTATCTAGTTTTAGTCGAAGCAAATCTATCTGTGTAAAAAATAGGACCCGTGTAATTTTAGGCGTTATTCGTAGATAAATTCCCCAATAAATTGTTGAAAAGAATAGAGTGTGTTTTGAAAATTTAAATATAAAAAATAATTAAATTTTCAAACAAAAAATTTAGTACACCAAAGTTAAAACAAAGTAAACCACCCCCAGAGGGGATCGAACCCTCGACCTATGGATTAGAAGTCCATCGCGCTATCCACTGCGCTATGGGGGCTTATACTAAAAAACAATAAATTAAATCTAAAATCAAACATTGATTGGTTTAGAATGTAAACAAGCTGATACATACAGTGGTTCGTACGAAAATGTAACGTTCCGTTCGCAGCCGTTCCAAGAACGGAATGGTGGTTTAAAAGGGTTTCGTTCCATTCCATATGGGTTAGGTTACGTACCAACTAAGGGTTCCGTTCCAAGTTAAAAATTTCGTCATTTTTCGAATTCGGAACGGAATCCCTACCTGGAATGGAACCCTTATTTGAAAAAGAACGGTTATCCGGAACGGAACGTTTATGCAATTGAACGGAACCCTTTTGAATCCCCGTTCCGTTCTTGGATCCTTTGAATACTTTAAAATTATTCACTTCGTTTAACAAACAATTGTTATTACAAAAATAACTGAAAAAACAATAATTATACACATTATTACATTAAATAATAAGACTCAGATGAATCACAACAAGCAACTGATTCATAATTAAGATTTACCGCTTTACAGCATGTTAGTTAGTATTTTATTTCGTAATTAATTGTTCCATTGTGAAACACTAAATTATTTTATGGTACAAAGCTCTTTAAAAAAAGAGTGCTGAAATTAAATTGAAATCAAAAATTTATTTTAAAAATTTGCAAAGTTGGTAGTAAAAGTCAAAAAAAAATTTAGCATCTTGAACAAGTTCTTTTACATGGATGATCAGTCATTCCGTTAAGCAAAAAACAATAACTAGCCCAAGCCCCACATAAATCTGGATAAGTATCTAAACAATTAACTCGAGTTGTTGTTATTTCATATCCATTACAACTTTTAGCACATGCTTGTTTAATTGGAATACCATTTAAAAATCCTGCTAATTCACAAAATCCATTTGAACTATAAAATTTACAAATAAAATCATTATAATCAGTTAATAAACTGTTTGCGGGGGATGTCGTTGTTCTAATAGTCACGGTTGTTGTTGTCTCCGTGGTGACTTGAATTTTACATGACACTGGACAAGCATCTTTAACAAGTATTCCATTTACATAAGCATTTTTATCACATAGATTTTGAGCTCTGTATTGACTACACAACTCAGAATTGAAGTCAGTTGTTAATTGATTTCGAGTTGATGTAAATGATTGAACAGATATTGGTTGTGTCGTTGGCGCAGGAGTTGAAGTAGATGTTGAAGTCAAAGAGGGAGAAATATTTGAGCATTCAGAACAATCATAACCACCACATCCTGATGAACATATACATACGTATCCTAGACTTCCAAATGATTGACAAGTTCCACCATTTCTACATGGACTCGAAAGACAACTGTTCAGTTTAGTTTCGCATAATTCCCCACTGTAGCCGGTAGGACAGTTACATCTAAAACCAAAAAGTTCTGTTTGACCCACGTTTGTGTTTGTACAAGTTCCGCCATTTTGACAAATATTTGGAGCTTGTTCACAAATTAGAGGAGATTGTGTACAACTTGAACATGTTCTTTGACAAACATCTCTAATCAATTGAAAGACTCCATTTATAAAAACTCGTTTTGTTAAACAATTGTTAGCCTCATTTGGACAATTCCAGTAGGTGTCTTTACATCTCAAGGCGTTGTATTCTTTAAAAACAAATATTTAAAACAAGAAAATAAGAAATTTTATCTAAAAATTTTACTTTTACAACTTTGGCAACAAGTGTCGCCGAACAGGGTGTCGCTACAAAACCCGCTAATCGATTGACCAGCTGTTGTTATCAAACCAAAAAAATCAGTACATTTCATTTGAGGACTTGTCAAAGATATTCCTGTAATTTCTTTAGTAACTACTCCGTCTCCGTAAAGACATGTTCCTGTTCTAGCATTCGATTTTGAAACACAATTACCAGCCTCACATAATTTACCCGAATCACATAAAGTACCATCAGCGGCACCCGTGTAAGCAATACAGTCTGTTTCTGTTGAATTTTTTCTACAATTCAACGATTGACATAAACTTTGCCAATTAATCTTGACAAAAATTTAAAAAATATTTTTTAACTAAAAAACAGAAATCAAGTCATACTGTGCAAAAAGTAGCAGTTGGTCCATACATCATTTTACATTGGTCATCAGGGGATAAAAACTCGCCTGGTAATTTATTTTCAACCAGTTGGGATTCGATTGGCTTTGATGATGGAGAATTTAAGAGACATTGACCATTTGACGAGGCAGCAGTTAAAGACGGGTTAAGTAAAAGTGTCTTAAATTGATTTATCGAACAAATCGAAAATCTATTTAGATTACCACCAGAAGTTGAAGAGGCCATGATATATTTTTGAGATATGCTACACGAATTATCATCGTGACTTGCTCCCAAGTTATGACCAATCTCATGTGCAATTGTCTAAATAATGTAAATTAAAGATGTGATGTTCAAGTTTTAAGTGTAAATGTTTTTACAAGTAGATTAGAAAACCCTCCAAAATCTTCGTTAATTGAATATTTTCCTTGTGTACACATGAGACCAGGACTGTAACCAGCGGTTCCAGCTCTTGTTGAAATTTGTTGACTTACATCATTTGATAACAGTTCTTTACTGTATAAAAGAAATTAACTTAAATTATTTTTACTCTTTTAAGGCTTACTTGAATAAAAGAGCTGCGTGATCAAACTCAAAATTGAAAGTTTTTGAAACCATAAAATTTGCAAATGATGTTAAAGCTTTATCTGTTATAAGAGTATCCCGACCATTGTATGTTCTAAAAACCGAGTCACCACTGTTCTGAACACTTAGCCATTGTTGATCGACAGGGTTCTATTTTGAAAATTTTTAATTGACAAAAAATAGAGCTTTGCCATAAAAAAATTACATCTAGGAACAAAAAGTTGGTCAATATAATGTTAATTCTCAAGTCTGGGTCATTGGCCATAGAAAGTTGGTACCGTTGGTTCACCTTTTATCGTGTAAAGATTTACAAAATTGTTTTACTAGTTTTAAATCTTTGCCTTACTCCATTTATTAAATGAGAGTAATAATGTCTCATTACACTGAACACTGTGTTTGGATTAGTCGTTCCGGTTAATCTTTGAAAATTTTGTATCACACTCAAATCAGCAACAATTAATAATTCAACATTCATAACAATGGGTTGACCATTAACGGCTCGTTTAAGTCTTAATTCAACTTTTTTTTCGATAATTTTTGAATCATCAAAAAAAATAGGCTCAATAAGAGCTCGTCTTCTAATACTGTGATAATTTTTATTATTATCAAAAGTCTTGGGAAAAGTTGAAAGAGACCTTTTCCTCTTCTTGACGACTATTGTAGGAAATATGTCAATAACTACATTTGGTTCCTCATCCGAGTTTATTGTAGCAATCTTAAATTTATAAGTTTAGGACCTTAAGGATGACGGTGTTGAAAAACTTACAAGTCTAAAAGGGTTTTCAGTATGGTTATTTTCGATAAGTCTAGCAAAACCTTCGCCATCAACAAGTCTATAAATCTCACCCTTCTAAAAAATTTAAAACATAAAAAACAATTAAATTATTGTCATGTTTTTGTTTACCTCTTCAGGTAGAACATTTAGTTTAACAGGTTGGTGCGTGCTTTTGTGAATAACATAAATATCATTTGTATTTTGTGTGTAAACCCTTTGAAATTGTTTGTCAATTAACCGACCATTGTGGTCAAATTTAACATTAAACGTATCCGGAAAACTTGAGTTACACTTAGGGATTATGATTTTAATATTTTCAATAAGTGTTGTATTTTTGTCATTCAATATTTCAGCTTAAAATAAAAAAGTTGACTTAAAGGCTTTGTGAGTTAATATTACAATAATACTTTTGTCAATTTCATGAAAGAACGTATTTGCGTAATTTACTACAAAAAGTAATAGAATACAAATTTTGGGGATCATTTTTATTTTTTAAATTTTTGAATATCTAAAATGATTTGTGCAAGGCTTTTTATAGTTGATTACCAAGTATATTATGTAAGAGACATGGTTTTATTTGTTAAGGTGAATAAAATGATTGCTGTATCTAAACCTCTTGAAATATTTTTCTTTTATTTTAAATTAAATAAATAATGTTTTTTTGTTTATAGGAAATTGGAATTTTAAGAATCAGTAGAGTTTTAAATAAAGTTATTCTAAAATCATTTTTAGGGTATTTTTTATTTTGTTGAAATAATTAGTCGTGATTATTGAAATTTAAATTGTTTGCTGAAAATTAATCATTATCATGATTTGAGTCATGACTTTTCTGTCTTAAAGAACCCTTATAAACCCTCCCATAGTTGTTGTATACACCCACCATTTTTTGTATATCAATCGAAAGCTCTCAACGAGATCTGCATAGAATTTAAAGTCAAAAAGTGGAAATTCCAACTTCTATTTCGTTTTTCATTTTTATGACATTTTTATGCCTTTTTTCGTCAACTAGTATTCAAAAAATAAAAATAAAATAAAAAAAGTAATTCCTATGATTGGTAAAGAATCGCCTCTTGTTTGTTCAGATGCAAAAAAAAATTTGGGTATTGTGGCTCTCCTAGGGGAAGATGCGGTTTGACCGAAAAATTCCCTTATTTTACCGTTTTCACCCGTGTATTGCTTTAAGAAGTTTTTTTTTCCCATCGGCAATGGTCCCAGCAACAATGGTAGCTTGTTAGCTTTCAGATTTATTATGCTTAGATAGTTTGATTTCTGATACAATAATTTATTCGTGTCTTAAATGATTTTTTCATTAAAAAACGCCATTTTCCTATTAACTCTATAACCGACCATACCAGATAAATATGGATCATATATATATGTAGATCTTGTTGAGAGCTTTCGATTGATATATAAAAAATGGTGGGTGTATACAACAACTATGGGGGGTTTATGAGGGTCCTTTGAGACTGAAAAGTGAAAACTCAGTTTTCTTACCCAAATAGCTTCACAGGGGTTCTAAATATGGTATAATTTTGTAGCCCTTCATTTACTCTACCTTATATGAAAATAATTTTGTGCATACCTCACTTCGTGTAAAAGTTACACCTGGGTGAATGTGTTTCAAGGGTCTCATAAAAATGACAAATTTCGTTACGGGCTCGAAAATCCCGCGTCGGTTTTTAACGTATATATTTAATTGTGCTCATGTTCTTTATTTAAATAAAAATTTATTCCAAAAATTAATTAATTTAGCGGTAAGTAAATAATAAATTTCTTAATGTTCGAATCATGAATTTAAAAAAAAAAGTTTAAATGTCGCCAAAATTATTCATGTACTCATAAAATATTTCTGTTGAATTCAATGCTCGTTTGAATATTCGAATATCATCAATTTCTGAATCAGCATTTCTATCATTTGGCCAATTTGATTTTCCAATAAAATTACTTGTTCTTGTGAAATTGAACTTAGGGAGTAATGTCTCATTAAAACTCATATCGAAACTCCCATTTATGTATAGGAATGACTGTTTACCTTTGAGACCAAAAGCCAAGTGATACCAACTCCCGGGGATAAGGTTAGTTTTAGATATTCTAAAAGTATTTCTAGTTGCATCTAAAAGACATTCATAAAACGGTTTACCACTTGATTGTTCTGATGAAGCTAAATATATGTTATTGTTGGCTTGTCCATTTCCAAAATCAAATATTCGTGTGTAGCTTCCATGTGAAATAATTTTTACCCAAATAAGAAACGTAAAATCACCATAAAAATAAACACCACTTGGAACTCGATAGTATCCAACGCTTAATTTAAATGTTGAGTTTGGGTTCCCGAATCTATCATTTACAAACTTTGCGTTGACTGCTTCATACAAGTCTTTACCACTTATGACATCCTTTACATCTGAATTTGTGATCGGCCAATAATGAACAAGGTCTTCAAAACTAAAATAAAGATAAACAATCAATTTGTAAAAATTAATCAAGATTAATATAGACGGGTTACATGAAATCTCTCTTCTTATAAACAGAAACAGCATCAAAAGAATTAAATTGTGTTGAACTCAAAAGGTATTTGGTGAATGGGTTTAAAAGAAGACAACCAGTTTCATTTATTCTGACATAGAGACAGTTCATAATCAACTGACATTTCCTAAAACAAAAAATTTTGCTTTTGGAACCAAAGTGTTTACTAATTAGGTTTGATTCCAAATATCCAGTCAAACCTTTAATTTTTAATTTGGTAAAATATTCAGATGACACTAGGCCTGAAATTATCAATAAAAAATAACAGCTTAAGGCCAACATTTTCCTTTTGAATTTTGTTCAAAATAATTCTTTTTTTATAAAATAATTTTTTTTTTCAAATAGCAATAAGTTAGTTGACTCAAAAAGTGATTTTTTAATAACAGTTATTAAATATTTACTTCCATGGTTGTTATTTTGCTTAACAAAAAGAGTTTTATTAATTTTTTTTTCTCTCAAAGTTTTTAATTTAACTTAAAATTAGTGTTGTGCCAAAATCAGACCTGGTTGGTTTGGTTAAAAAACTTTTTAATTTTAGAAAGTCATAAGCTATTTTCCAATATTTGTTTTTTGTTTAGAAATTTAGGAAACCAAAAAAAATCAAGAAAACTCGGGTTATATTGCTTGTATGGCCATTAAAATTTCAACATTAGCCGCCAACTTTTTTAACCTCCTAACCTAATTTGACAATATCTAAAAAGCACAAATAATTTTGCAATGAGGCAATCTAAGTTTCAACAACTACTCCGTACAGTCGCATTAAAAGGATCGAATCTGTTGAGTTTCAAACTTGGTGGTAACAGCAAGATCGTCAAAATAGATGAGTCTTGATCTTAATATAAAATTACTTGTTCTTGTGCTATTAAACTTCGGAAGAACTGTCTCATTAAACTCAAATCCAAAGTTGCGTTTATGTATAGAAATGGTTGATTACCTTTGAGACCAAATGCAATGTGATACCAACTACCACGGACAAGGCTGGTATTTGATATTCGTACAAAAATTGCATTTGTATTAAACAGGCTAGTAAATCATGCCACAAATTTAGTAAAAATTACCACTAAATATAATTGAAACCTACCTTTTTTGATATAATCATAACAAATTATAAGAAAAATAATTTAATTGATTGAGAAGTAACAAATTTAATAATTTCTTATCTAATGTCAACAAATGATAACTAAAAGAATGAAAGGTGAACTAATTTGATTAAATAATAACTAATTAAACACTTCAATAATTTAATAAACTTGTGACATAGAGAGTATAAAAGTCAAATAAGGGAAATATTAAATGACAACACAAAAAATTGAAAAAAAATGTGAAATTTGAAATTTGAAAATTGAAACTTGAAATTATAATATTATAATTTGTGGTCCCTACACAAAAAAAATGATATTTGAAGACAGTGGTGGAGGCAATCAGTCCCAATACCAAATAAGCGGTTCAACGAACACATTTCCCAACATTAACACAAACCCTCCGTACAATCCTCAACCCCGACCCAGTGAAGACAATAATTCGAACAAGAGACCGCTTAGCAACAACTCGACACCCGAAAAGATCGAAAACAAACGAAAAAAAAACGAATCGATTCCGCCGATCGTATTCTTCCAAATCGACGAAAAATACTACAAAAACTTCAAACAACTAACGAACGATTTTAATAATTATTTTCACGATGAAACCCAAGTTGAACTAAAGATAACAGCGAACGGTAATCTTCTAGTTTTCCCTGATTCAGTTGAATCCAAAGAGCAAATTATTAATAGCCTTTACATTTTTCCCAATTGTAAAAGACTGGATCTAGGTTCTAAACCAGAAAATCCAATGTTAATAGTTAAAGGTATAAACGAAAAAAAACTGAGTCAACATGTAGACGAGTTAAAGATGAAAGGAGTAACACAAGCGATCGAAATAACTAAACCTAGCGGTGAACAAATGAAGATAACGAAAATTGTCCTAAATTCGACAGAAACGAAAAAGAGAATATTACAAGAAGGTGTACTAGTAATTGACGGAGAAAGATTTTATGTTGAAGAACCAGCCAGACCACCCCCTAGATGTAGCAAGTGTAAGCGACTTGGCCACACAATAACATCGTGTGAAAACAAGGCTGTTTGTGGAAAATGCTCAAGTGAAGAACACTCGGATTTAAACTGTCCAAGTATTCAAACTAAAAACTTTCAATGTGTCAATTGCAAAGAGAATCACTCGTCGTACTATAAAGGGTGTAAAGAGTATAAAAGAATGTTTAAAGCCAATATCGAAATAAAAAAAAACAACATCAAAGTATCTAGTGAACAGGCTATACCAAAAGGCTTCCATAGAAATTACAGTGAATCCGTAAAAACAAGTAACAATTTCGAGATATTAGAAGTGCTTAAAAAACTAGAAACAAAACTTGACCAAAAACTATCCGACGTAAACTCAGCCATCCAAAATCAAAGAGAATCGATCAAACAAGTCAACGATAAATTCGAGGAAATGGTAAAGAGTCAACAGCTTAACAATTCAAGGTTTTTATTCTTTTTTTTAGACTCTTTAAAAATTATGTTACCTAGCACCAAGCAACCAACAAAAAATCAAATACAAGATCTTCTAGCTCGTTTCCAACATCACCAGCTTGGCCTAGGACCAGAACTTACAACAACTTTAACATATGTTGAAGGTTTATGGAAACATAAATCACCACAAAACAGCTCAAAATGAATCCCACAAATATAAACGAAATTTCGCGTAACGACGACTCTTTCTCAATCGTTCATTGGAATGCTAACTCGCTAAAAAACAAAACCAATTTTTTTGTCGAATTTCTAAGTAAAACAAACCCGGATATCGTCTCGATAAACGAAACAAAATGTGATAACAAAACAGCAAAAAAATATCTCTCGTTCGAAAACTACAATTTGATCCACAGAGAAAGACGAGCCGGTGTAAACGGTGCCGGAGGTGTCTGCCTCTTAATTAAGAAAAATATCAATTTCATCGAAAAACATGATCTAGATCACTTTAACTTAGAATTAGTCTGCGTCGAAATCAAATTAAACAACGAACCGATATCGATTATATCCTACTATAACCCGCCTGACTCTAGACTTTGTTTCGAGATGTTTGAATCGATTAACGAGAGAAAATTTATTCTTTGTGGGGATCTCAATAGTAAATCTTTTGCGTATGGCTGTAAATCAATTAATCAAAACGGTAAAATTCTAGACAAAATAACCAATTTAAACAATATTTTTCGACTGAGTGATTGTTCAACAACATATAGATCATACTCAAATCAGAAAGAAGACATTCTGGATTACATATTTTGTCATACATCGATTATCAACAATTTTTGCCAATACAACACGCTTCGAGACAACATCATGGGCAGCAACCATTATCCATTAATTATAACGTTTAACGATGAAATCGAGAGAAACGAGCATGTACTTAACAATATTCAAAAATTCAACTTCAATCGAGCCAACTGGAACCTGTTCAAGAATTTACTTCCAAGCGAATTTCCAGCTGAACTGCAAAATGACCCAGAAAAATTAAACGAATTCATAACCGAAGCTTTACTAAATTGTTCAAAAAAGTCAATCCCAAATAGGACGAACGCCGAGACGAAAGAACTACCAAAATATATAATCGATTTAATAAAATTCAAAAAAAGATTTAAAAACCACTCAAACGAAGACAAAGCGAGACTCAATCAACTAAAAAAATTAATCAAAGACGAGATCAAGGCTTTTAAAAATCTGAAATGGCAAAAATTTATCAATTCGTTGGGTTCAAAAGCATCGTCATCTCGCCCATACTGGCAAAGAATTAAGAAAACTTTCAGCCCAAATTCAAAAAAACAAACAATCCCTACACTATTTTACGAAAACGTATCATTTCACGAAGACGATGAAAAAGCAAATCTATTTGGTTTACTTCTCGAAAATACTTTTAAAGATACGAATGACCCAAATTTTAACGAAACATTCAAAAATCAAATCGAATCCGAAGTTAGAAGAACAAATCTCGACTTTCAATTAGATCAACCGTTTACAATAGATGAAATAAACGACGAATTGCAAAAACTAAATCGCAATGCCTCATCCGGCCCTGATCAAATTCATAATCTTATGCTGGTTAATTCGTCTGACCACTTCAAAAAACTGATCTTAGAGCTTTTTAACTTGACCTTAAAAACAAGCAGAATACCAAAACCTTGGAAAACAGCCACAATGACGATGATTCCGAAAAAAGCTGGACAGAGTAAAGATCCTAAAGATTATCGACCGATCAGTCTCACTAGTTGTCTTGGGAAATTATGTGAGAAATTAATATATCGACGTCTTTTAAATTTTATTGAAGCAAACAATATTACAATAATCGAACAATCTGGATTCAGAAAAAGAAGGCAAACCAAAGACAATTTAGTCCATCTTTCTCAAAAAATCGTCGAATCATTTAATCGCCAGAAAAAAGTTTGTGCCCTCTTCTTCGACATAGCCTCGGCTTTCGATAAAGTCTGGCACAAAGGCATAATTTACAAAATGATAAAAAATGGTGTACCAAAATACTTAATCGCCTGGATTATGAACTTTTTACAAGACCGAAGTTTTTTGGTTCGTCTCAACAACTCAAACTCAAAAGATTTCAAAATTGAAGCTGGAGTCCCCCAGGGATCCGTCTTGAGTCCACTTCTTTTCTCGATTTTTATCAATGACACTGAAACCAAGGCCAAAAAGAACACTTTTTACTCGCTTCTATTCGCCGATGATCTTTGCACATATTTTATTTTTGGAAAGGATGGTTCTTTGGAAAAAATTATCAACAAATATTTAAGACAGATTGAGAATTGGTTGAACAATTGGAGACTTAAAATGGCACCCAGTAAGTGTAACTACACTGTTTTTGCAAATGGAACTCGACCGATCAAAAAATATTGTTTCAAGATGTACGACAAAAATTTAGAACACAATCCAAAGCCAAAGTTTCTAGGTATAACTTTCGATCGAAAGCTATCTTTCAAATATCAAGTTGAACAAATACGTGAAAAATGTTACAAGCGAATCAACTGTCTCAAAATACTTTGTCAAAAATCATGGTCGCTCAATCATAAAACTTTAACGAACATTTACAAGTCATTAATTCGATCAATCCTGGACTACTCTTCATTCATGCTTCCAAGATTATCAAAAACAAGAATCAAAAAACTTCAAGCGTTACAAAATACTGCAATACGGGTAATTTTCAAGCAAAAATACGACGAGAAAACGATCAAGTTACAAGAAATTTCGGGTCTTAGTACCATACAAACAAGATTTCAAGAATTAAATAAAGCTTATTTCAATAATTGTATCATAAACAACAACCCTCTCATTAACAAGCTAATGGATGAGTACATTACTAGTGGTGAACATACAACGAAAAATTATGAAACTTTTTTGTGTAGTTTTTTTTTAAATCGGACTAATTAATTTTTATTATTTTTGTCATTAAGAATTTTATGTTTATTCCTTTAGATTTTGGCTAAAACGGCTCACGCTGGTGCCAATTTTAATTAATAAAATTAATCCAAAAAAAAAATATTAAATGACAACACCAACAACTAGAGTCAATTCAGAAAAGTGCGATTCGTTTTGAAATTTTTGAAATTATAATATTATAATTTGTGGTTCAAAATCCGAAAAAAACCAAAATGATTTTTGAAGATAGTGGTGGAGGCAATGCGTCTCAACACCAAATTCCCGGTTCAACTAACACCTTCCCGAACACTAGCGTAAACCCGTCCTATTTTCCTCAAACTCGATCAAACGAAGACAACAATCCGAACAAGAGACCGCTCAGCAACAATTCGACTCCCGAGAAAACCGAAACAAAACGAAAGAAATCTATTCCGCCGATCGTGTTCTTCCAAATCGACGAAAAATACTACAAAAACTTCAAACTACTAACGGACGACTTTAACGGTTATTTTTACGATGAAATCCAAGCTGAACTTAAGATTACGGCGAATGGTAATTTATTAGTATTTCCAGAAACAACTGAGTCCAAAGAAAAAATTTTAGAATGCCTCTATGCTTTCCCTAACTGTAAAAGACTTGATTTAAGCTCAAAGCCAGAAAATCCTACACTAATAGTCAAAGGTATAAACGAAAAAAAATTGAGTCAAAACGCAGATGAGTTGAAGGGTAAAGGTGTTACACAAGCGATCGAAATAACTAAATTAAATGGTGAACAAATGAAGATAACAAAAATCGTCTTAAATTCGAACGAAACAAAAAAAAAGATCCTACAAGAGGGTGTATTAATAATTGATGGTGAAAGATTTTATGTCGAAGAACCAGCTAGGCCTCCGTCTAGATGTAGCAAGTGTAAGCGACTTGGTCACACAATAACATCGTGTCAAAACAAGCCTGCTTGCGGTAAGTGTTCTAGTGAAGCCCATTCTGATTCAAACTGTCCCAACATTCAAACCAAAAATTTCCACTGCGTCAATTGTAAAGAGAACCACTCGTCGTACTATAAAGGCTGTAAAGAGTATAAAAGAATGTTCAAAGCTAAAATCGAAGAACAAAAAAACAACAAAACAAGTAGTGAACAATTTATCCCAAAAGGCTTTCATAGAAACTACAGCGAAACTCTAAAACCAAGTAACAATTCCGAGATATTAGAAGTGCTTAAAAAACTTGAATCCAGTCTAGACAAAAAATTATCCGACGTTAACTCAGCTATTCAAAACCAAAAAGAATCAATTAAAGTAGTAAACGACAAATTCGATGAAATGATCAAAAGTCAACAAATCAATAATTCAAAGTTTTTCTTCTTCTTCTTAGACTCGTTGAAAATTGTGTTACCCAGCACAAAACAACCAACGAAAACTCAAGTTCAAGATCTCTTAACTCGTTTTCAACATCACCAGCTTGGTATGGCTCCAGAGCTAAACGCAACAATGACGTATGTTGAAGGTTTATGGAAACCTAAACAAACATCAATAACCACAAAATGAACCCCACAATCACAAACGAAATTTCGCGTAACGACGAATCTTTCTCAATCGTACATTGGAACGCAAACTCATTAAAAAACAAAACGAAATATTTTGCCGATTTTCTAAATAAAACGAATCCGGATATCGTGTCGATAAATGAAACGAAATGTGACAATAAAACAGCAAGAAAATATCTCACGTTCGAAAACTATAACTTAATTCACAGAGAACGACAACAAGGTGTAAACGGGGCCGGAGGCGTTTGCCTATTAATCAAGAAAAATATCGAATTTATCGAATTGCATGATCTAGATCATTTTAACCTAGAACTAGTTTGCGTCGAAGTTAAAATAAACCACGAACCTATTTCGATTATATCATACTATAATCCACCAGACTTGACTCTTTGTTTCGAGCTGTTTGAATCAATAAACGAGCGAAAATTTATTCTATGTGGTGATCTTAATAGTAAATCGTTTGCTTATGGCTGTCAATCAGCTAACCAAAACGGTAAGATTTTAGATAAAATAGCCAATTTAAACAATGTTCTCAGACTCAGTGATTGATCAACAACATATAAATCTTTCTCCAACAAGAAAGAGGATATCTTGGATTACATCTTTTGTCACACATCGATGATTTCTAGTTTTAATCAATACAAAACACTTCGAGACAACATTATGGGCAGTAATCATTATCCATCAATTGTAACGTTTAATGATGAAATCGAGCGAAATGAGTTTGTCCCCAACAACATTCGAAAATTCAACTTCAATCGAGCTGATTGGAACTTGTTCAAAAATTTACTTCCAAGCGAATTACCACTCGATTTACAAAACGACCCAGACGAACTAAACGAATTCATCACGAATACACTTTTAAGTTGCTCAAAAGAGTCAATTCCGATTAGGTCAAACGTAGAAACAAAAGAGCTACCTAGATATATAATCGATTTAATCAAATGCAAAAACCGTTTTCAAACTAAGTCAAACGAAGACAAAACGAGACTTAACAAACTGAAAAAACTAATCAAAGACGAAATCAAAGCTTATAAAAATTTGAAGTGGCAAAAATTCGTCAATTCTTTGGGTTCGAAAGCGTCCTCATCTCGTCCTTATTGGCAAATAATAAAAAAAACTTTTAATCCGAAATCAAAAAAACAAACAATACCAACTCTTTTCTACGAAAACAAATAGTATCGCGAAGAAGACGAAAAAGCAAATCTTTTTGGATCACTTCTCGAAAATACATTTAAAGATACGAACGACGCAAATTTTAATGAAAAATTCAAAAATCTAATCGAAAGAGATGTCAAAACAACAAATCTCGACTTTCAACTAGATCAACCGTTTATTATAGATGAACTTAATTACGAGCTAAAAAAACTAAATCGAAATGCCTCATCCGGCCCTGATCAAGTTCACAATCTTATGTTAAGCAATGCGTCTGACCACTTCAAACAACTTATTTTAAAACTTTTTAACTTGACGTTAAAAACAAGCCAAATACCAAAGCTTTGGAAAACAGCCACGATGACAATGATCCCCAAAAAAGTTGGACAAAGTAACGATCCAAAAGATTATCGACCGATAAGTCTCACTAGCTGCCTTGGAAAATTATGTGAAAAACTAATTTATCGACGTCTTATAAAATTTATCGAAGAGAACAATATTACAATAATCGAGCAATCCGGGTTCAGACAAAAAAGACAAACCAAAGACAATTTAGTCCATCCATATCAAGTCGAGTCCATGTATTTTTTAGACATTTCAAAAATTTAATTTATGCTAATTTTAAAAAATGTTGCATTTTCTCTTCTAATACAATCCCATGTAATACTTTTCTTTCTTCTTAAACTTTTTTTCTAATCCTCCAATAAAAAAAATGTTACATTTTCAGCGACAGTCAAATTAACATAAATTAAATTTTTGAAATGTCTTTTTTATATTCATATGCTTTTCCAAAAAATCGTAGAATCATTTAACCGTCGCAAAAAAGTATGTGCCTTCTTCTTCGATATAGCCTCGGCGTTCGATAAAGTCTGGCACAAAGGTTTAATTTACAAAATGATAAAAAATGGTGTACCAAAATACTTAATTGCTTGGATCATGAACTTTCTACAAGACCGAAGTTTTCTGGTTCGTCTCAACAACTCAAACTCGAAAGATTTCAAAATTGAAGCCGGAGTCCCTCAAGGATCAGTCTTGAGTCCACTTCTTTTTTCGATCTTTATCAACGATACAGAGACAAAAACAAAAAAGAACACTTTTTACTCGCTTCTATTTGCCGACGATCTTTGTACATATTTTATTTTTGGAAAGGATGGTTCCTTGGAAAAAATTGTGAACAAATATTTAAAACAGATTGAGACTTGGTTGAATAATTGGAGACTCAAAATGGCACCCAGCAAATGTAATTACACTATTTTTGCAAATGGAACGCGACCAATCAAAAAATACTGTTTCAAAATGTACGACAAAAAATTAGAACACAATCCCAAGCCAAAGTTTCTAGGTATCACATTCGATCGAAATTTATCTTTTAAATATCAAGTTGAAAATATCCGTGAAAAATGCTACAAGCGAATCAACTGCCTCAAAATTCTTTGTCAAAAATCGTGGTCGCTGACTCATAAAACTTTAACGAACATTTACAAGTGACTAATTCGATCGATCTTGGATTACTCATCATTCATACTCCCAAGACTATCAAAGACAAGAACCAAAAAACTTCAAGCGATTCAAAATACAGCAATTCGCATTATTTACAAACAAAAATACGATGAGAAAACAATCAGGTTACAAGAAATTTCGGGTCTTTGTACCATACAAACAAGATTTCAAGACTTAAACAAAACATACCTCAACAATTGTATTATAAACAGCAACCCTCTAATAAATAATTTAATGGATGAATTCATTACTAGCAGTAAACATGCACCGAAACAATATGAAACTTTATTATGTACTTTTTTTAATTCGGACTAAAAAACTTTAACTTTTAATCTTATTCTTTTATTAGACTTTTTGTTTATTTCTTTAGATTTTGGCTAAAACGGCTTACGCTGGTGCCAATTTAAATAAAATAAAATTAATCCAAAAAAATATTAAATGACAACACCAACAACTAGAGTCAATTCAGAAAAGTGCGATTCGTACAATTTTCAAACTTCCATACGATACAAAATCGTCCGAGCTGTATAATTTGTCCAAACTTCCTCAAATTACAACAAGGTTTAATGATTTAAACAAGAGATATCTCGAGAACGCGATAACAAACGAAAATCCACTCATATGTAATCTGATTGATGAATACAATTCAATATGTGAATTAGCTCCAAAAAAATACAAAACTTTTTTATCAGACTTTTTTTAACTTATCTATTAGCCAACAATCAAATAACTAAAAAAAAAAAAAAGAAAAAAAAAAGAATTTTATTATAATGTATTTTATTACTTTTATTTAATTTTTGAGTTTCTAGACTTTGGTCTAAACAGCTCCAGCTGGACCAACTAAATAAAATAATTAAATCCAAAAATTAAATCCAAATTTTAAATGACAACACCTACAACACATGAATTTTGAAATTAATTTTGAAATTGAAATTTTAAAATTTTTGAAATTATAATATTATAATTTGTGGTTCAAAATCCGAAAAACACCAAAATGATTTTTGAAGATAGTGGTGGAGGCAATGCGTCTCAACACCAAATTCCCGGTTCAACTAACGCCTTCCCGAACACTAGCGTAAACCCGTCCTATTTTCCTCAAACTCGATCAAACGAAGACAACAATCCGAACAAGAGACCGCTCAGCAACAATTCGACTCCCGAGAAAACCGAAACAAAACGAAAGAAATCTATTCCGCCGATCGTGTTCTTCCAAATCGACGAAAAATACTACAAAAACTTCAAACTACTAACGGACGACTTTAACGGTTATTTTTACGATGAAATCCAAGCTGAACTTAAGATTACGGCGAATGGTAATTTATTAGTATTTCCAGAAACAACTGAGTCCAAAGAAAAAATTTTAGAATGCCTCTATGCTTTCCCTAACTGTAAAAGACTTGATTTAAGCTCAAAGCCAGAAAATCCTACACTAATAGTCAAAGGTATAAACGAAAAAAAATTGAGTCAAAACGCAGATGAGTTGAAGGGTAAAGGTGTTACACAAGCGATCGAAATAACTAAATTAAATGGTGAACAAATGAAGATAACAAAAATCGTCTTAAATTCGAACGAAACGAAATATGTTGAAGGTTTATGGAAACCTAAACAAACATCAATAACCACAAAATAAACCCCACAATCACAAACGAAATTTCGCGTAATGACGAATCTTTCTCAATCGTACATTGGAACGCAATCTCATTAAAAAACAAAACGATTTATTTTGCCGATTTTCTAAATAAAACGAATCCGGATATCGTGTCGATAAATGAAACGAAATGTGACAATAAAACAGCAAGAAAATATCTCACGTTCATAAACAATAACTTAATTCACAGAGAACGACAACAAGGTGTAAACGGGGCCGGAGGCGTTTGCCTATTAATCAAGAAAAATATCGAATTTATCGAATTGCATGATCTAGATCATTTTAACCTAGAACTAGTTTGCGTCGAAGTTAAAATAAACCACGAACCTATTTCGATTATATCATACTATAATCCACCAGACTTGACGCTTTGTTTCGAGCTGTTTGAATCAATAAACGAGCGAAAATTTATTCTATGTGGTGATCTTAATAGTAAATCGTTTGCTTATGGCTGTCAATCAGCTAACCAAAACGGTAAGATTTTAGATAAAATAGCCAATTTAAACAATGTTCTCAGACTCAGTGATTGATCAACAACATATAAATCTTTCTCCAACAAGAAAGAGGATATCTTGGATTACATCTTTTGTCACACATCGATGATTTCTAGTTTTAATCAATACAAAACACTTCGAGACAACATTATGGGCAGTAACCATTATCGATCAATTGTAACGTTTAATGACGAAATCGAGCGAAATGAGTTTGTCCCCAACAACATTCGAAAATTCAACTTCAATCGAGCTGATTGGAACTTGTTCAAAAATTTACTACCAAGCGAATTACCACTCGATTTACAAAACGACCCAGACGAACTAAACGAATTCATCACGAATACACTTTTAAGTTGCTCAAAAGAGTCAATTCCGATTAGGTCAAACGTAGAAACAAAAGAGCTACCTAGATATATAATCGATTTAATCAAATGCAAAAACCGTTTTCAAACTAAGTCAAACGAAGACAAAACGAGACTTAACTGAAAAAACTAATCGAAGACGAAATCAAAGCTTATAAAAATTTGAAGTGGCAAAAATTCGTCAATTCTTTGGGTTCGAAAGCGTCCTCATCTCGTTTTTATTGGCAAAGAATAAAAAAAAAAATTTTAATCTGAAATCAAAAAAACAAACAATACCTACTCTTTTCTACGAAAACAAATCGTATCGCGAAGAAGACGAAAAAGCAAATCTTTTTGGATCACTTCTCGAAAATACATTTAAAGATACGAACGACGCAAATTTTAATGAAAAATTCAAAAATCTAATCGAAAGAGATGTCAAAACAACAAATCTCGACTTTCAACTAGATCAACCGTTTACTATAGATGAAATTAATTACGAGCTAAAAAAACTAAATCGAAATGCCTCATCCGGCCCTGATCAAGTTCACAATCTTATGTTAAGCAATGCGTCTGACCACTTCAAACAACTTATTTTAAAACTTTTTAACTTGACGTTAAAAACAAGTCAAATACCAAAGCTTTTCAAGTCAAAAGTTGGACAAAGTAACGATCCAAAAGATTATCGACCGATAAGTCTCACTAGATGCCTTGGAAAATTATGTGAAAAACTAATTTATCGACGTCTTATAAAATTTATCGAAGAGAACAATATTACAATAATCGAGCAATCTGGGTTCAGACAAAAAAGACAAACCAAAGACAATTTAGTCCATCTTTCCCAAAAAATCGTAGAATCATTTAACCGTCGCAAAAAAGTATGTGCCTTCTTCTTCGATATAGCCTCGGCCTTCGATAAAGTCTGGCACAAAGGTTTAATTTACAAAATGATCAAAAATGGTGTACCAAAATACTTAATTGCTTCGATCATGAACTTTCTACAAGACCGAAGTTTTCTGTTCGTCTCAACAACTCAAACTCGAAAGATTTCAAAATTGAAGCCGGAGTCCCTCAAGGATCAGTCTTGAGTCCACTTCTTTTTTCGATCTTTATCAACGATACAGAGACAAAAACAAAAAAGAACACTTTTTACTCGCTTCTATTTGCCGACGATCTTTGTACATATTTTATTTTTGGAAAGGATGGTTCCTTGGAAAAAATTGTGAACAAATATTTAAAACAGATTGAGACTTGGTTGAATAATTGGAGACTCAAAATGGCACCCAGCAAATGTAATTACACTATTTTTGCAAATGGAACGCTACCAATAAAAAAATACTGTTTCAAAATGTACGACAAAAAATTAGAACACAATCCCAAGCCAAAGTTTCTAGGTATCACATTCGATCGAAATTTATCTTTTAAATATCAAGTTGAAAATATCCGTGAAAAATGCTACAAGCGAATCAACTGCCTCAAAATTCTTTGTCAAAAATCGTGGTCGCTGACTCATAAAACTTTAACGAACATTTACAAGTGACTAATTCGATCGATCTTGGATTACTCATCATTCATACTCCCAAGACTATCAAAGACAAGAACCAAAAAACTTCAAGCGATTCAAAATACAGCAATTCGCATTATTTAAAAACAAAAATACGATGAGAAAACAATCAAGTTACAAGAAATTTCGGGTCTTTGTACCATACAAACAAGATTTCAAGACTTAAACAAAACATACCTCAACAATTGTATTATAAACAGCAACCCTCTAATAAATAATTTAATGGATGAATTCATTATTAGCAGTAAAAATGCACCGAAACAATATGAAACTTTATTATGTACTTTTTTTAATTCGGACTAAAAAACTTTAACTTTTAATCTTATTCTTTTATTAGACTTTTTGTTTATTTCTTTAGATTTTGGCTAAAACGGCTTACGCTGGTGCCAATTTAAATAAAATAAAATTAATCCAAAAATATTAAATGACAACACCAACAAGAGGAAAAGAGGCAAAAACATGGTATTATTAGTCTTTTTTAACTTTAGAGCCCATGAATTTCAACAATAAAGTAATGGATATTCCTTTAAACAACAAGCCAAAAAAAGGAGCAAAAAAGAAAACTCAATCAAGTTTAGAATTTCAACCACCCGACTGTGTCCAGCCAATTGAAAATGCCATCATTGAGTAAGATGTTGAAAGTGAGGACGAAACATTCGACAATCAGGCAAAAAAACAGAAACCATCAACTAGCAACCAAAATCAAACATGAAGTCAAAAAGTGTCCAACATGTAATTCAGATATGAAGAAACGCAAAGGCTTCTATTGCCCAAACGGTTGTACCAAAAATACAAAAAAAATAAGTTCTATTTTATTATTTTTTTATCAAAAAAGTTTCGGTTTAATCAATTTAGTTCATATTTTATTATATTAGGTGCTTTTTTACTAATTTCTTTCTATTTCTACTATATTAGTTGTTTTTTTATGGATTTGTTCTAAAAATAAAAAATATATTTCATTTTTATTAAATTAGTTTTTTTTTTATTAAATTTGTGGCAGATTTACTAAATTTGTTGCTGATTTAATAAATTAGTTATTCACAAGTATTTAGAGTCTATTAAACATGCAATGATACCAAATTTTCCAATTAGAATTAGATGATGACAATAAAATGTTTTCTTTAGAATCTCCATTTCCAAAATCAAAGATTCTTGACGAATATCCGTGTGAGATGATTTTGACCCAGACCAAGAAAGTAAAATCTCCATAAAAATAAATACCATCAGGAACTCGATAGTAACCAACATTTAGTCTAAATGACGAGTTTAGATTACCGGATCAATCATTTACAAAATACGCATTGACTGGTTGATACAAGTCTTTACCATTAATTGTATCCTTAACACGTGATTTTGTAATCGGCCAAATGGACGAGGTCTTCAAAACTAAAATAAATAAAAAGTTAACTAAAATATTCCAACTTTTTTAAAATGGATTTACATGAAATCTTTTTTTTGTAAACAGTATTTAAAGTGTTTGAATACGTTTCATTCAAGAAATATTTACTGTATGGACTCAAAAGAAGACAATTAGTTTCATTTATCTTAACATATAGACACATTTTATCAGACATGTATTCTTTAAAACAATAAAATATTCTAGTGTAGCCATAACTGTTGCTCTTGAGGATTAGATCCGAATTTAAATCATTTGAGAAGCCGACATTTTTAACTTTTGTTAAAAGTTCCGATGATACTAAACGTGAAATCATCAATAAGAACAGTCTCAAATTCCATGAAAACATTTTTTAATTTTTTTTTCCTCGTGATTTTCCCAACAATTTGAAGTTATTTAAATTTAATTGTTGTTTAATTTAAGTTAAAATTTTTATTTTTTGATTGGCAGACTCAATTAAAAAATAAATCAATTTATTTGAAGGCAAAACTTTTCGATAATGTAATAACAAAAACAAATTTTGATTTTTATTTTTCCTGGATTATATTTAATTGTACCTATGCATTTTGATCGAGAAAAAATTTTGTTTAGAATTAGTTAGAACCTTTATTACTTCAAAATTATTTTGTCGAAACAACATTTCAATTTACCATTGCAATTTATGCCTGGATACCCCACTTTTGATCCTTAAAAATCGACTAAGAAAGACCAGTGGTTATTAGTATTTTATACTTTTATCCCCTAAATCATATATTGATTTTAAGGTGTTTTAATAATTAGGTCACGAATTTCAAGTCGAAAATCTAAAATCACAATTGCTTTTAGGTTTTGTAATAAGTAAACCTTGAAATTTTTATCATACAGTCCTGGAAATTAATTTGTCCCATGATATCATATCAGTTAGAGAATAACAAACATTAATAATTGTCAACGAATACTGATGCAAACTGATATCAGATGATACCAGATGACATCAGATGAGGTCAGCTGCTACCATATGATATCATGGGACAAATTAATTTCCACCACTGTAGCTGCAAGAGCTGATTAGGCTTCTTAGCCTGGTAGGTATTAACAGAATTTTTTTTGCTTACCGTAATCACTCGATAGTTGTACCATGGTACAAATCTGGGCTTTGTGAATTGTTTAGACAAAAATACAAATTGTACAAAAAATAATTACATCCTAGCCTTTAATCTTCTTTCTGATCATATTTATTAGTTGAAATTTTATAAAACTGTGGTACAACTATTGTATCACCTGATGGCTTTTTTTAAATTCTGATAAACCTAATGGCTTTGGAATTATTTGGAAAAAATCCTTTTCTAATTAGTACATGCATTTGCATTACATAAAAATGCTTAAAAAGCTTTACTTTTAATCTGGTTTTGGTTAAGTTTGTTTTGATATTTCTTTAATTTTTTTGCTATTCATGTACAAATCAACTTTATCATTTAATACGGATTTTTCTTAAACGATTCCAGTTCCGCTTAAAAGGAAATTACCTTCAGGTGATACAAAAGTTGTATCACATTTTCATAAAATTTTAACTCAAAATATTATCTGTAAGAAAAATTAACACTTTTTTAAAATTATTTTTTGTACAAATTGTTTTTTATTTAAAAATTCACAAAGCCACAAATCTGAAATTTTAAATCTGTCCCATGATACAATTCCATTTTTATACCCGTTTTAGGGGGGTAAATTGGACCGGTCTAATTTCGAATTTAGACCTGGTATATTTTTAAAATAAGACCGGTGCAAAAGTGAAAACCGAAGTTTTTTGTTTGTTATATCATAAGGATGTTATCCGGTTTTAATTAATCTTAGTAAGCCATTCAGAACAAAAAATTTACGAAAGAAAAGGAAAAAATCAAAAAATGACCCACAGGATGGTAAATTAAGCAAATATTCGGAAATTCTTTCAATCATACGATGTCGAATCCACCAAATGAACTAAAAAAGAATAGAAAAACAATCAAAATATTAAAAAACTACCGTAAATTCTCGTTCAAGGTTACATGTAACTCTAAATACTCGGGTTTTAGCGGACTTTTTGATTGGCTAATTGTTTATTCAACCAATCAGAAATTCCGCTATAACCCGAGTATTGAGATTTAGTTACATGTAACACTGAACAAGAATTTATGGTAGGAACACTGAAAGTTTTTCTTTTGTGTAACGAAAATGAAAAATGTTAAGTGCAAAGCATTGCATGAAAAATGACCTGGATTTTTTTAAATTATTTAATTGCATAAATTGCTTTCGTTTTGTGTTAAATACCATTGATAAGTTAACTACCAATGCCAAATCAGTCTAGTCGTTTCATAATAAGAGTATTTTAATAAATTAAATGAACAGAGAAAAAAAAACAAGACGCTTAAGCAACTTAAAATGGCAACTTTTTACAATTTCGGCCACGCAACTTTCAAAATAGAGATTTTACAGCGGGGTGTATGCATTTGGGTCAAAAGGGGTTATTGTTTTTTCAAGGATCCGATCGTGTAGAAAAACTTTTCTAGTCGAAACTTTTCCACTTAAGTCACTATTACACTTATATCACTGGAGAGATTAAGACAAAATGGTGACTTTTAATGCAAATCGATTCCAGTAAAGTCACATTTCATTTTTATCACTGCAAATGGCTTGACAAATAGGGTGATATAAGTGCAACTCGTCTGTATTATGGAATAATAATTAAATCTATTAACCAAATTGGGTAGTTTGTTATGTTTATTATGCCGCTGTCGTTTAATATTAAGTCCATATTCCGTTTTAATATATGACAGTAAGTCTCTATTTTATGAAGTTTATCATCATCTTTTAAGCTTTTAAAGCTCGGCTGTTATGTCTCATAAGATTCTTGTATCTCTTCTTCAACTGTTATCTTTAAATCTCGATCATGTGTAATGTGGTTTGAATTTCGATCATTATAGAACGTTGGTCCACTTTCTTGTCTATTAGTGCCTTTGACCTTTGATTGACCAAACTCTTTCCGGTTCGTCTTCAGGCATGGGCAGACAATGTCCTCAGCTGTCTTTTTCTAATCTGCTGATTGATTTACCATTTTTTAAACTCCTGGTTAGTCACGTGAGTCCCAGACTGTGAAATTCCGATCTTTATTATGTCTTGGACAAAAACATCCAACTTAGACCTTGGTTTTTCAGTCATCGATTCAAGAGAATTGAAACACGTGAAACCTTGAATACTTTAATCCTAAAGTGTATTGACAATTTACTTAAGGTCAAGATTTTTCTAAGCTTGTTAAATGCATTCAATGCTATACCGATATACCGATTCTTGCATCAATATCTTTTTCAGTGGAGGCTACAAAGAAACTGATACATTTAGAGTCATTTAGTAACTCTCTTCCGTTTAACGAAATCTTGAATTCTGAGTCTTCGTTGCGCACCATGTAGACGGTCTTCTCCTCGTGCGTTAATGGTCAAACATTATCTGCCAATTGACTTTAAGCTCAAGAGAAGAGCGATGTCATCCACGAGATTGGACAAATTCTCTCAACTTGGTTTGCTGCATTTCTGAGTTAGTTTATACGATTACGATGGAATATTTAAGCCTTAATATTGTCGGCAAAACACTTTTGACGCCAATATTTGTTTCTCCGTAAATCCTGAATTATAATGTAAATAGAAAACTCAGATAAATATTTAACTTGTTTAAAATTTTTAATAAAAATCAAAATTTTAATTGACTTTTTTAAATCTTTGATATTTGAACAAAAAATATAATCAAATTGAGAAAGGGAAAAATAATTCTTAAAATCAAAAATTAAAGATTTTTTAAAATAATGTTGATTATAAGCTTATATTTATTAATCATTTTACGCTTTGTTTCATAGAAAATTTTGCTAAAGTAAAAAACTCTGGTTTTCCTGATGTTTTTGATTCGAGTCTTATCATCAAAAGCTTCAACTTTGGTTTTAACAAAAAAATTTATTGCTTAAGGAATTGCTTATTGGTAAGTAATTGCCTTTATGTAAAGATTAATGGAACAAAGTGTCAAAAATTCCTTCTTGGTTCAAATCATCAGAATAATTTAAATCATGTGTACAAAAAGATGGATTTCATGTAACACGATTTTTTTAATCAGGATTAATTTTATAAAAACTTTTTTTTGTTTTTTTAAGTTTTGAAGATTTGAATCATTATTGGCCAATAACAGGTTCAAGTGTAAAAGATATTATCGATGGAAAAGACTTGTATGAACCAGTCAATGCTTGGTTTGTTGATGATAGATTTGGAAATCCAAACTCATCATTTCGACTTAATAAAGGATATTATCGAGTTCTTGAGGGTATTTATTTTTATGGTGATTTTACATTTTTAGTCTGGGTAAGAATAATTACACATGGACATTACATGCGGATATTTGACTTTGGAAATGGACAACAAAATGATAACATTTATTTATCAACATCATTTGAATCAAGTGGAAAACCGTTTTACGAATGTTTTATAGATAATAACTGTGTAATAAAACGAAACTCAAGTACATATCTTAATCCAGGCGAATGGTATCACATGGCTTTTGGTCTCAAAGGTAAAAAGTCATTCCTATACATAAATGGGACATTGGATTTAGATTTTACTGAGATATCTCTCCCAAAGCTTAATTTTACTCGAACAAGTAATTTTATTGGAAAATCCAATTGGTTGGATGCTGATGCTGATGCTGAAATGGATGATATTCGAATATTCAATCGAGCTCTCACTCAAACGGAGATCTTTTATGAATACATGAATAACTTTGGTGATTAAAATTCCACTTTTTTTAGCTTTTATTTTCATTTTTTTGTACCCCAATAAAGTCGTTAATAATTCTTCATTGTTTGATTTTGGTTCATGAAGCAAAATTTTCAAAAAGTCAAGGGATATAGGTGATGAGGGTTAAACCTCAAGACAAACAGATCGTCGTCATGAAAAAATGGTCAACTTAACGCTTTATTTTAGAATTAGAAATAAATTTTGCAAAACAAAGATAATTTTTTTTTGATTTAAATTAGAGCATAAAGAAAATTCTTCTGAATTTATGACAAGACCTTCTTAAGAGGCTCAATGAGATCGTGCATAAGAGCAAAAAAATTGAAAAAAAATGTTGCTACTGTTCATAAAATGGATTTTTTGTTGTTGTTAATCCTTCAAAAACATATGTTTCATTATTATGAAACATCACACAACAAGATTATGATCTTTTAGATCTCTCTCTCTTTTTGATTTCAAAGAAATTTTCAAAATTTCAAAACAATAAAAATAACTTCATGCACATTCAAACAAAGAAAAAAAAAATTTTTAAGCTTAAATTTCCTCTACTATAAAACAACTATGATTTTTTTTTCTCTCTTTTCTTTTTTCATATCTTCAACACAAAAAAGTCAAAATCTTAAGCTAAAAGTTATTTTTTTCTAAAAAAAGATTTTACATAATGTCGAATCCAATGTTGGCCAACCCATCCGCTACGGACAAAAACGTACTCAAAAAGTATTTGGATTTACCACAACCTGCTGATAAAGTCCTCGCTACGTACATTTGGATCGACGGTACTGGTGAAAGTTTACGTTCGAAAATAATGACTGTTGATTTTGTGCCAAAACAAGCTAATGAATTACCATGGTGGAATTTTGACGGTTCATCAACATACCAAGCTGAAGGTTCAAACTCAGATGTCTATCTTAAACCAGTCTCAATCTTCAAAGATCCTTTCTTGTTGGGTAACAACGTATTAGTCATGTGCGAGACATACAAATATGACAAGACACCGACCGATACAAATAAACGTTCTTCATGTTTAGACGCTATGACTAAAGCTAAAGACACTGAGCCATGGTTTGGTATTGAACAAGAATACAGTTTGTTAGATCGTGACGGTTGGCCGTTCGGATGGCCAAAACCACATGGTTACCCTCAACCACAAGGTCCATATTATTGTTCAGTTGGTGCTGATCGTTCGTACGGTCGTGACATTGTTGACGCTCATTACAAAGCATGCTTGTACGCTGGAGTTAAAATTTGTGGTATTAATGGAGAAGTAATGCCAAGTCAATGGGAGTTTCAAGTTGGACCATGTGAGGGTATAGACGCTGCTGATCACTTATGGATGGGTAGATATATATTACACCGTGTAGCTGAGGAGTTTGGTATCGTAGTTACATTTGACCCAAAACCGATCACTGGTAACTGGAACGGCGCTGGTGCTCACACAAACTACTCGACCAAACAAATGAGAGAAGAAGGAGGTATCAAATACATCGAAGACGCTATTGAGAAATTAGGCAAGAGACATCAAAAACACATACAAGTCTACGATCCTAAAGGAGGATTGGACAACAGTCGTCGTTTGACAGGTAAACACGAGACATCATCAATCACTGAATTCAGCGCTGGTGTAGCAAACAGAGGATGCAGTATTCGCATTCCAAGAAGTGTTGGTGAACAAAAGAAAGGCTATTTGGAAGACAGAAGACCAGCTTCAAACTGTGATCCATACTCAGTTACTGAGATGTTAGTCCGTACGACTGTTTTAAATGAACGAGATTAGATTAATTGTATATTTATATTTTTTGCTTAACTAATTTTTTATTGTACACTTTGAAAATAACATGAAATTCTAAAGAAGTATTTACAATTATGTTATTTAAAAAAAACAAAATTTTATGGTTATTTATTTCAAAATTTTTTATTTTTAAAGTTTAAAACTTAGAAAATGGCCATTTTTTAATTTAAAATTGCCTTTGGAAAATCTTCAATTAATTTATAATTTTTTTTAACTTGCAGTAAATGAATGAATTTAAACTAAAAAAATATATTTTTTAAATTTTTGTCTGGTTAGTCGTCTGAAAAAAGAGTCTTGGTAGCTATTGTTGAATACACATACCCAAATTTATTCTCACCACTCTTTGTTCTGGAGCGAGTTATTATTTTGTAAGAGAAGCATAACATTCTAATGAATTATTCAAATCATTAAAGTCACATGAATCTTTTTTTAGTTCTAACAATTTAAAAATACTTAATTCCCTTTGTATGGCCTCTTTTGAAAAATAACAGATCAGAGTAAACACATAATCAAAGTAAGGTAAATTAAGGTTTAGAAATAGCACAAGTTTGATAGTGGTCTTCCACGCTATCAAAACTTTGCTATTTTGATATCAGATTCGGAACCTCTAAAAATGTATTTTTTAATTTTTAGAAAAAAATTTTTTTTTTTGACACCCCTCCCCTAGTTTTATAGAGCAAGAGAAAGTTGGTCACCATTTCTGGCAGATATCCCAGCTTTTTGATCATAAATCATATATAAACGGCATATACAACCCTGGCCGTACACACGTTCCAAAAATGAACGCTTATGAATTCAAATGAAAACATTTGAGCGTTCATTTTTGGAACATTCGAACGGCCAGGGTTGTATTCCGAAAGCGCCTATTGTAATCTACAAGATAATGCGTTAAATGTTGTGCATAAGGCTTATGAATTTTTGGTCAAAAATATCAAATTCCCTCATCTTAGGGATTTTTGATAATTTTTCGTCCTTTACAACACTAATGACCTGAAAAAAAATTTAAAGACTGCAAGTAAAAGATTTTATTTCAAAAAAAAAAATTAAACTAGTTAAAAATTTTGTGTCTTTAAAGGTCTAAATCTTCGAAATTATTTATGTATTCATAAAAGATCTCCGTTTGAGTGAGAGCTCGATTGAATATTCGAATATCATCCATTTCAGCATCAGCATCATCATCCAACCAATTGGATTTTCCAATAAAATTACTTGTTCGAGTAAAATTAAATTTTGGAAGAGACGTCTCAGTAAAATCTAAATCCAATATTCCGTTAATGTACAAAAATGATTGGAAGCCATCTAAACCGAAAGCAAGGTTATACCATTCGCCTGGATTAAGATAAGAGCCTGATACTCGCTGAAACTTACTCGATGATTCAAAATAACATTCGTAAACCGGTCTTCCTTCTAATTCAAATGACATTCCTAAAAAAATGTTGTCGTTAGAAGTGCCATTACCGAAATCAATAACTCTTGACCATGATCCATGTGTAATTATTCTTACCCAGACTAAAAATGTAAAGTCACCATAAAAATAAATACCCTCAGGAACTCGATAATATCCTTTATTAAGTCGAAATGATGAGTTTGGATTTCCAAATCTATCATCAACAAACCAAGCATTGACTGGTTCATACAAGTCTTTTCCATCAATAATATCTTTGACGTTTGAATTTTTAATTGGCCAATAATGGACAAGACCTTTAAAACTAAACAAAAATTTAAAAATATTGCTATAAAGGCATGACATGGGATTACATGTGATTCATCTTCTTATAGACATCGTTTAAAATCGAAGCAGTATTCAACAAATATTTGGTGTAATGACTTAAAAGAAGGCAGTTTGTTTCATTTATCTTGACATAGAGACAATTTTTTTCGAGCAAGCATTCTTTTAAACAGTTCAATTTATTCAAATGCTTGAAATCTTTTAGAATCAGGTCTCGGTTTATATCATTTGGAAAGTCTACTTTTTTTAGTTTAATAAAAAATTCAGCAGACGCTACGCTTAAAACGAGAAAAAAGATTTTTTTTCTCAATAAAAAGATCATTTTTTCAAAAAAAAAAAAATTTCTAAAAAATTCTGAATTTTCTTCCTTTTCGTTTTGTTTGAATTTTTGATAAAATATTGATGAACTATAAAAATTTAATTTGTTTTTCTGATTAAATTGTTTATTTAAAACGAGAAAACATTAATTTTTTTAAAGAAAATCTTTAAACTTGAAAATTTTTTGAAAATTTCGATCCAACAAAAAAAATTAATTATTTAAAGATAACATAATAATTTAAGGAGTGTTATGCTGGTGTGACTCTTGTTCAATTTTCTTTTTGTTTTGCACACTTTGAACAAGAAAAGAGAGCTCCATCAACAGCATGAATATCTTGAATTTTGAATAAGACCAGTTAGATGCCTGGTCTAAAAATATTCTTAAAATTAAAAATCCTTTTTTGTTAATTGTTTGGATTGTCAAAATCTTTCATTTAAAAAAACGAGCTGTAATAAATTTTTATTTTTAGTTTAAAATATGAACGAAAAATTATCTGAGAAGAATAAAATCATTCAAGATCAACCAATATGTTCCCCTCAAATTAAGGGTGACCAAGCCCAACAAGGTTATCGTCCAAATAAATTTGAACGACCATGGACTTTTAGTCTATTCGATTGTTTTAATGACTTGAGTGGGTTAGGTTGGGCTTTGTTTTGTACACCATGTTACGAGTATCAAGTATTCGCAAGTGCTGGTGAAGGGTTCTGTGATTGTCTATGTGCCGGTTTAGGTCCATTGAGAACTAAAGTCCGAACCCAAAGAGCTATAACTGTAATTTAAAAATTTTCATTTTAAAATTTTATTTATTTTTGTTATTGTTAAAGGGTTCATTATGTGGAGATATAGTCGCTGCTACTTGTTGTAGAACATGTGCACTTGTTCAAATTTCAAATGAAATCAAGAAGACAGAGCCACTTGTTTAAACTTTTTTATCTTCCATTGTTTATTTTTGTTAAATTTTCAAGTTTAAAGTTACTTTTTTTGGAAAAAATTTTTTTGAAAAAAATCTCGTTTTACATTAATGTTTCAGTAAGTTTACCAGTCTTTGTCACATTATTGTGGCAGTAATTTTATCATGGAATAATAAACGCTAGTGTTCACAGGAGGGATCCCTTGGACAGTGAATAGCTGTTACATAGTATGAATTATTCTTTATGTTTCAGCAGTTTGAAATTGACTGGGTGCTATATCTGTCGGTTTAATAATCAAGCGAAAGGTCGACTTTTAACAAAGATTCACTACTTAATATTGCAAGTGACATCAGCTGATATCAATTCATATCAGAATTTATTACCAAATGATATCATCTCTTATCAGATCAGTTGAAATCACATGATATCAGATGATATTCTGATGGAAACTGATAGCAGATGATACCTGATGACAAATTAATTTCCGGGACTGTATGCTTAACGTTTAAAATTCATGACGAATCTAAATTTAAAAGAAACCTTCCAATAAAACAAGTTGGTTCTTTGGAATTTTTGATGATCAAAATGAACCATTTCGTCAGTTAGGTTAACTTTTTTCATGATGTATTTAAGTCCCCATCCTTTACAGAATCATGATTTTAAGGCTTGAAACTCAAGTCAAGATCGTGGGTAGCATCGAGTAACAGTACGAATATCACAGTAATTCTTCATATTTCCCAGTAATCAAATTTATTGTCGAGGATCACAGCGTAACAAAGTGATTCTCTACTTTACACGCTTTTACGACCGGAGAGGCTCTAAAACTTAGTGAAGAATTACTGTATTGTACGTACTGTTACTTGATTTCACATTTTTACGTAATATTACGTCGCGATATAACCTTGATTCCACACGTTTATCTTAACAAATAATTAAATTTACAAAATAACGAAAGAGAACGTAATTAAATTAATTTTAAGTTTTTTGTGAACGATACGTATTTTTACAAATTAAATTTAAATTTTTATTAGTTAATCCGTCTTTAATTAGCCTTGAACTTGATATTCAATTATCTAAATCACCAAAGTAATTCATGTATTCATAAAAGATCTTCGTTTGAGTGAGAGCTCGATTGAATATTCGAATATCATCCATTTCAGCATCAGCATTTCTATCATTTGGCCAATTTGATTTTCCAATAAAATTACTTGTTCTTGTGAACTTAGGGAGTAATGTCTCATTAAAACTCACATTCAAACTCCCATATATGTATAGGAATGACTGTTTACCTTTGAGACCAAAAGCAATGTGATTCCATTCGCCTGAATTAAGATTTGAGTTTCGTTTTAATACACAGTTATTATCTATTCGTAAAACGGTTTGCCACTTGATTCAAATGATGCTGATAAATAAATGTTATCATTTTGTTGTCCATTTCTAAAATCAAAAATTCTTGACCATTTTCCATCTGAAATAACTTTAACTCATAATAAGAATGTAAAATCACCATAAAAATAAACACTCTCAGGAATTCGATAGTAACCAACATCAAGTCTAAATGCCGAGTTTGGATTATCAGATCGATCATTTACAAAATACGCATTGACTGGTTGATACAAGTCTTTACCATTAATTGTATCCTTAACACTTGATTTTGTAATCGGCCAATAATGGATCAAATCTTTTAAACTTAAAACAAAATAATTAAAATTAAATAACTAAGATAATTTGAGGTTACACGAAATTTTTCTTCTTGTAAACAGTATTCAAAATATTTGACCATGTTTTTTTCAAAAGATATTTACTGTATGGACTTAAGAGAAGACAACTTATTTATTTTGATATAAAGGCACATGTATTTTGATAGAAAGGCAAAAAATTTTTTTTGGGGTACCCCACCCTCAAAGATAAGCGAAAAATTTTTGAGCTTCATAATAATCATGTATGTTTTCTAGGGTTTTCTTACGTGAGGATTGCGAATTTATGGTCAAAAATATGAAAATCCTTCATCTTAGTGATTTTTTATTTTTTTTATTTTTTTTGGCCTCGATTATACAAAAAGTAAAAGTTAATTGAAAAAAGTGAGTTCATCATTTTATTCAGAAGTTTGTCTAGTTTTCGAATCTGTATAGAAAATTAGGGGTTTTGGGGTAAACCAGGGACTAGATACAAAAAAACTGAAAAAAGACATGAAATTTTTCGTTTCCGCGGCATTATCTCGGTCAAAAATTATTTTTTCCGGGAAACCAAATGCACCGTTTTGTAGCTGAGATTATGAGCTTTAAGAATATGTTTAAACTTATGCAATTATGCATGTAAGTTGATAAGTATTTAGGCACAAAAGGATGAAGCTCAAAAATTTTTAGCTTATCTTTGAGGGTGGGGTACCCCATAAAAAATTTTTGACCCCCCTAAAAAATTGGCTTTCCTAGGTTTTCATATATGCAGATTATGAATTTGAGGTCGAAAATCACATATTAAGATAGTGCTTTAGTTTTGACCGGCGCGAACCTTAAATTCATCAGGAAAATTATTATTTTGTACTCTACAAAAGTATTCTGATGATATTAAGCCTAAAGAAATAGAAAAAATTAAGACATATTTCCATCGTAAAAGAAACATTATTTATAACTTCAAATCCAAAATTTTTAAGTTTTAAATTCGAATATAAAGTTAAAATTGAATCAACTTATTTAAATTAATAAATTTATTATTTACTCATTAACAAAAACAAACACGATTTTAAAAATTCTATCAATAATTTTTTTTAATAGTTTTAGCTGGAAAATTTTCATCATGTTAAGTTCAAGGTTAATCAACAGGCAAGTGTCCTTGTCTAGATTATAGACTGATTAATTCTCCATTTATTCATTTAAGATATTTAATGTATAAATAGAAATAAAAAGTCGATTTGAAAATAAATTTAAACAAAAAAATATATTATTAGTAGTGGTATCAGTTGATGTCGCTCATCTTATTCTGGTAAAGAGTCAGTTGAGAGGCAGTTCTGCTCTCTCACAATTCTAAATTAGTTCAAGTGATGATTATAATATTGATGATTAGTTTCAACATAAAGTGTAATTAGTAATATTGTGTGGGTTGTTTTAGCAGTAGTTGCGTGCGTGTTACTAGGGCTATAAATTTATACTTAACATTCGCTTCATAAATTCCGTAGTTAAGCAACACGTTAAAAGAGTCTATCCGTGTTGATAGCTAATATGACAATTTTTTAGTCACACGATGAATAGTTGCAAATGTAGCTTAATTATTGCTCTTTAAGAAAGTAGTTGAAGTCATGATATGTATTTAACAATTCTTTTCTTCTTCTTTATTGGAATGTTGTTTTACAACATTCGGCGACTCTTTTTCATCACGTGAACTTGCAAGACTCACCAATTCTGACTGTACCACTTCGCTCTTTGATTGAAATATTAGATCACAAATGTACTTAAAATAACTGGTGGTTTTTAGTCCTCGTTTAAAGGTACCCAATCCTGATTCCGGTTCATAAAGGGCAAAAACTTTGGCTGGTACATGTTCGCTTCTGCGTAGGGCATGACCAACTCACGATAATTGTCTTCACTAACGGTCTTTGGTTCACATTGTTGTAGATTATTTCGAGTCTTACTTTATCCGTTAACCTGATACCCAGCCACATTCTGTAACATGTTGTACCAAAGTTATTGATTTTACCCTCTAGATCATTTGATACAATCCATGCTTCACAACCATACAGCAAAATTGAAAGAACGGATAAATTGAAGATTTCTCCTTTTAATGTGGAAGGAATATGCCTCGCTCTCCATATCTTATCCAGCTTCCAATAAGCCGTCCATGCCAAAGCTTTGCGGTTCAAGTAGCTTAATAACGATATGTACTTTTAATGGTCAGAAAAAAAGCTAAAGACTGCAGGTGAAAGATTTTATTTCAAAAAAAAAAATTAAACTGGTTAAAAATTTTGTGTCTTTAAAGGTCTAAATCTTCGAAATTATTCGCGTATTCATAAAAGATCTCTGACTGAGTAAGTGCACGATTGAATATTCGAATATCATCCATTTCTGAATCAGCAAACCCCGTACCCCAAACAGATCCTCCAATATAATTTTGTGTTCTGGTAAAATTTAACTTTGGGAGAAATGTTTCATCAGATCTTATATCTAAACTTCCATTTATGTAAAGAAATGATTGTTTGCCTTGGAGACCAAATGCCATGTGATTCCAATCGCCAGGATTAAGATAAGTACCAGATATACGCTTTATTACTTCAGTACTATCAAAATAACATGAGTAAAATGGCTTACCACTGATGTCAAATGATGTTAATAATATGATATTATCTACAGCTATTCCATTTGCGAAATCAAATAGTCTTGAATAATATCCATGGGTTATTATTTTGACCCAAATTAAGAATGTAAAATCGCCATAAAAATAAACACCACTTGGAACTTGGTAATATCCCACATTAACTCTAAAAGCCGAGTTTCGATTTCCGAAACGATCATTCACAAACCAAGCATTGACTGGATTGTACAAGTCTTTACCATCAATAATCTCTTCAACACTTGAATTTTTGATTGGCCAGTAATGAATAAGGTCTTTAAAACTTAAAAGAAAAATTAAACAAAAATCGTAAACATAATTTTCAAAAACTGAGATTACATAAAATTATTCTTCTTGTATACAAAACTATTATCCACTGTTTTGTTTAAAAGGTGTTTGATGTAAGGACTTAAGAGAAAGCAAGTTTTCTCGTTTATTTTGACATAAAGACACATGTCAATCGATAAACATTTAGTTAGACAATTAGACTTTTTGTTCAAACCGAAGTTTAACGATTTAAGAATAAACTCTGGATTAGATTGAACAAAAAAATCAACATTTTTAATTATAGTAAAGTATTCTGATGATGCTAAACCCAAAGCTAAAGAAAAAGTTAAAAAAAATTTCCAAGATATAAGAAACATTTTGTTTGTAAAATTCAAAATTTTAGTGCCCTTAAATAAGTGACTGTATTTGGTTTTCAAGTTATTTAAATTAATAAGCTTGTTATTTGCCTAAAATGAAAAAATACGATTTTAGGCTCAATTAAAAATCCAATTAAAAATTCTGTTGGATGAAAATTCTAAGGAAATAGCTAATTTTGATAGCTAACAAAAAATCTACGCCTTAATCAAACAGAAGACTAGAAAGAACATGGAGAATCATTAACTTACCTCACTTAGACAAGTTTGAAACTCTTCTATTATTGCGGTTTAAATATCTTTTATAATTGCTTGAAAATATCAAAAAGCTAGTTACAGTAATACAAAATTATCATGAGTAATGACACACTATAATTTGGTACTCACTTAGCCATAACAATAGCAATCTTAACAAAATCCTTAAATGCTACAAGCTGAACCGCCTTTGTCCTTGGGACATTTATCGGGGGTTTACGGTATATTCTAAAAATAAGTTTATCCGTGATTTAATAAAAATATCTTCTATGTATCATCTAAATTATCTTTTATTAGAATATCTAGTGACATTCATCTATTTATCTAGTACCATTAATCGGGTCCCCTCGATTAGGTGAACATGTGTTCACATAATATGTGACTAAATCATGTTCACGGGTCAGGTGACCAAAATGTTCACCTATTTTTTTTTATACAAAAAAATTCAACTGTAAATTTGACTTAAAAATAGGTGAACTTTTTCGACCTCGGCTGTTCTTTGGTCATAAATTGGTTTTAATTTTGCCTTATCCTCGATTAAAGTGGCTTTAATTTTAACATTTTTTAGTTTTGATTCTATTCACATCTTGTTATTGCTGAACTCGATTCTGAATTTAAAGTACCATTTTTAACCGTTTGTTCATCTTCGGCTTCACTATCAAAATCATTATTTGTTGAACGATCATCGTTTTGTAATGAACCAAAAACCGAACCGCTATCTTTCTCTGAGCCAACCTCAGAGCCATCTGTTCACCTATTTTTAAGTAAAATTTACAGTTGAATTTTTTTGTTCACCAGATTGTATAAAAAAAATAGGTGAACATTTTGTTCACCTGACCAGTGAACATGATTTGGTCACATATTATGTGAAAACATATTCACCTAATCGAGGATACCCCATTAATCCTATGCCAGAAAAAAACTTGTGTAATTTCGTTCTTAAAAAATAAGAAGAGCTATTTAAAAAATATAGCACGACGAAAATAACTTTGTTCGCATTATTAAATGACAAATCCTCTTACCTATAACTTAGAGCCAGCAGCATCTTTCCCCGAGGCTTAGACCAGCAAATTTAAAAGATGCATAAATAACATCAGGTTTGAGTTACAGGTAAAAAATAACTTAATTTTCGTAGTCCTCGTGGTCTATTTTAACTGAAAAATTTTAAGATGAATGTTTTGAATTAATTGCAATATGAAAATTTTGAACTTTGAATAAGACCATTTCGATGCTGTCTCTATTAATATTTTTAAAATAAAAAAATACTCTTTTATTTTCTTTTAGTTTTTCAATTTTATTTTTTTGATCGTCAAAGTCACTTCACTTCAAAAAACGATTAGTAATAAAATTTTATTTAAGTTAAAAAATGTATGAAAAATTATTAAACACCGAAGAGAATAATATCATTCAAGATCAACCATTAGGTGCTCCTCAAATCCAAATAATCCAACCCCGACAAGGTTATCATCCAGTTAAATATGAACGACCATGGACTTTTAATCTATTCGATTGTTTTAATGACTTGAGTGGGTTATGTTGTGCTTTTTTTTGTACACCATGTTACGAGTATCAAGTATTCGCAAGTGCTGGTGAAGGTTTCTGTGATTGTCTTTTTGGTGGTCTTGTTCCATTGAGAACCAAAGTCCGAACCCAACGAGCCATAACTGTAACTAAAAAATATTTATTTTTTAAAATTTTATTTATTTTTGTGGTTGTTGAAGGGTTCATTATGTGCAGACAAATTCGCTGCTATTTTTTGCAGAACGTGTACACTTGTTCAAATTTCGAACGAAATCAAGAAGACAGCACCACTAGTTTAAACATTTTCCATAGTTTTTTTTACTGTATTCGCTTTTTTTAAAAATTTTGCAAAAAAATATTTTTTTCGAAAAAAATTTTCTATTTCATTCTTAACCCCACATACTCAACAGCACATCCCCAAAGATAAGTCTCAGAATCCAATCCTTTCAGTCAATGAAAATGTTTTCTATATTTTGATGAACATGTTAACTATAAATTAGAGTAAAAATTTTTGCTTTTTTTATCCAACGCACTTTGAAAAAACATTGAAAGCGAAAAAAATTCAAATCTTTGAACGCAATTATTGAAAGATAAAAAAAAACTTTTTATGAGCTAACCACACACACGCAGAGACCCACTTTTATTTCAAACAATTTTTCATTAAATTTGGCTCATCATAAAAAATTTTAAAAAATTTTATTTTAAAAATCGAATGTTCGAGGCACATTTGGTCGAAGCTTCCTTGCTACAAATAGCATTGGAACCTTTAAAGATTTATCAGACGGAGTATTATGGAATTGCAGTGGAAATGGCGTGTTTTTACAAGCCAGGAACTCGACATTAACAGCCTGGGTATCGTTGATGTTAAAAAGTGATTAATTTGGAAATTATCGTTGTGATCGTAATTTTTCACTGGGAATTAATTTGCCATTTATTTCGAAAATTTTGAAATGTGCTTCAAACGATGATAAAATAACAATTCGTGCTGATGACGCCGATGCGGTAACATTCATTTTAGAATCTCCTTAACAAACTGGACACTTGAACTTGGACACTGAGTCTATGTATAGCGTTCAAGTTTTGTGGAGCTGGAAAGCTCTGACGATGACTCTGACGCCTTACAGAAACCTCTTAGCTGGTGGTAGAATCTGTCTTTGAACAGACCCATTTAAAAAGAGGCGTATCCTTAAATTACCAAGCCAAGTATCCCATCCCATGTTGAATATAGTCGCTTCGCCATTTATGCTGAACTTACCACAGTTGATAAATGGAGAATACCCTTGCCGGTCCGAAGTCCAGATGAGAAAATGGGAGGTAGACTCGATAATAATCTTGGCTCTTTGATATTCGTATAATAATAACTCGACTTCGCTAGCAAAGCATCCTCTCGAGCTTTTGATTTTTTATTTAGAATAAAATTCCGACATTAATTTAACCGAGATTCAACCGGATTGTTGGTCAACCGAGTGACTTTCTAAAGAGTCAATAATGGCGATACCACCCCAAACCGTCATCATTAGCTAGCGATTTTGAATTCTAAGTATTTTGAACAGGCTGCATTCGTTTGACTCGTGTCTCGAATATTAGTTTCTTTTTCTTTCAGAATTTTTCCAAAAAAAATTTTATTAATCCTATTTTAGGATTGCACGGATGATAACTTGAAAAAATGGGATACCTGAAAAATGCACATACCGGCATTGTGAAGTTTAGTACAAAAGAACAGAACAATTTTGAAAAATTGAAATAATTTTTTGTCTGTTGGTCTTATGATGGATCTGCCCATGTAACAAAGTGTAACAAACTTTGTTACACCATTGGGCAACCTCTGCTAAATTTATGCAAAGTCTCTGCAAAATGCACACTATTAAAAAGTATTGAAACTAAATGCGCAATTAGACTGCAGAGTTTTTGCAGAGTTTGCTCAGTGGTGTAACAAAGTTTGTTACACTTTGTTACATGCGCAGATCCATCATAAGACCAACAGACAAAAAATTATTTCAATTTTTCAAAATTGTTCTGTTCTTTTGTACTAAACTTCACAATGCCGCACATACCCTCTAATTTAAAAGTGCACATTGAGGTTTAAATCATTCAGAATGAGATTTAAGTTAAAAAAGTTTTTTACATAATTCCACTCTTAAAAGCTACATTTTGATACCCATAACCCGGTTTCACCATTTTTTCAAACTCATGATTTTTTAAAAAAACTTTCGAAAAAGCGGAAAAATGCGAAAAATTCCAATTAAATCGAATCTCGTCCTTCAAAATACCCATTACCCCTAATTTTTACTATAGATTCTAAAACAAAACAAAATTTTGAACAAAATTTTGAACAAAATTTTGGGATTAGTTTATTCGTTTTCGTTTTTCTTTTTGTACAGTAAAGGCCGAAAAAATTCACAAAAATCAAAAATCACTAAGATGAGGAAATTTGGTATTTTTGACCAAAAATTCGTAATCCTCATGCAAGAAAACCTAAAAAAACATATTTCTCTCAACCAAGAGCTTGTTCCGTTAAAAATTCGATTTTAAGCGCTGAAAAAGGCACCAATTTGGTCATTTTTTGAAAAATTTTGAAAATCTTGTTATAAAAAATCCATGTATCTTTTCTAAGGTTTTTCTTGCATGAGGATGACGAATTTTTGGTCAAAAATACCAAATTTCCTCATCTTAGTGATTTTTGTGAATTTTTTCGGCCTTTACTGTACAAAAAGAAAAACGAAAACGAATAAACTAATCCCAAAATTTTGTTCAAAATTTTGTTTTGTTTTAGAATCTATAGTAAAAATTAGGGGTAATGGGTATTTTGAAGGACGAGATTCGATTTAATTGGAATTTTGCGCATTTTTCCGCTTTTTTCCTAGGATAAAAGCACAGCATATTTTTTTTCCGCAATATTAAACACATTATCTTGTAGCTTAGAATATGCGCTTTCTGAATATATGCCCATTATATATGATTCATGATCAAAAAGCTGAGATATCAATCAAAAACGATGACCAACATACCCTTTTCTATAAAACTACAGGAGGGGGCGGGTCAAAAAAATTTTTTTTTCGAAAATGTAAAAAGTACATTGCTTTGGTTTTTTTGGGACGCAGATTCGGAATCTGATATCGAAATTGAAAAGTTTTGATAGCGTGGAAGTTTTGAATTACCGGAACCTTACATACGAATAATGAGTTTGAAAAAATGGTGAAACCGGGTTATGGGTATCAAAATGTCCCCTAGAAGGAGATGCGGTTTGACCGAAAAATTCCCTTATTTTTACCGTTGTCACCCGTGTATTGGTTTATGGAATTTAATTTCCCCAGCGTCAATGATAGCTTTTTTCAATCATGTTTACTAAAATGTTTAAATAAAGCACCTTGACGCAGGGAGGTTAGGGTCAAAATTTTCGATTTTTTACCCCCATGAAAAAATGAATTTTTTGGGGTTCTCGAGGTCGTAGATCTACGTTAAAAAGTCAAAAATGACGAATTCGAAGACTTTTTGCTCCGAACGAACCTTAAGTCGCCAAAAAAGGAGGGTTGAGCTTCTTTAAGGATTGGCTGTGTTTTCCTATTCTTAGTGACGGATATTAACATTTTTTAGGTTTGATAAACAAAAATCCAATCTTAGGTTATCGAATGCGTAGATAAAGAATTTGAAATCTTTTTAAGCAATTTATTTTTCTGAATAACGATCGTTTTTTATCAATACAAGGTCCTTCCTAATTTTTTAGCTTGATACTTTTCAACCAAGAACTGAGATTCAGCCTTTCCAAGTCTTATTTTTTATCAATCAAGCAAATTAAAGATAAAATTTAAAGGTTTTTTAAGTCACTATAAGTCGAGGTCATAAAAAATTTTAAAATCTAGTTAAAAGGAAAAATACCATGTTGCCTCATAATAGACTCCAGGGGTAATAAGTAATACTCGAATATAAGACCATGAACTTGTCTTAAGAATAAGACCAGTTTTGGCAAAAATACAAGATCATGGCATAAAAATGAAAAGTTAATTTTGCATCTGGTCTTAATTTGAATAATTAATTAATTACCCCTGGTGTCTTTTATGAGGTAATAATCTTAAATAAACAAATTTAATTCGTTTTTCAATTTTGTTACTAAGGTTTATAAGGCCATGTATTTTCGCAAAAACTGGTGTTATACCTACTAGTAGTAGTTTAACTGCGACTCGAAAAATCGAGCTGAACCTAATGACTATAGCAGTTCTTTGCGAGCTTTTGCTTGCCCATCTACCATTCATCTAATCTTGATTTGAAATTCTCGATTGACGTTGTGTCAATTAATCTCTGCGACAAACTGTTCCAGTCTTCAACAACTCGGTTAGTGAAAAAATTGAAACGGACTCTTTTTATTCCCATTCAATGACCTCTTAAGTTGTATGTTTCTTTGTTTACTTTTAGTGGAATACCATTAAAAAAGTCGACCCTTTAAATGTTATTAACAATTTTAAAAAATTGAATTAAATCACCCTTCGCCTTCTTGTGTCCATATCTGTCATTTATCCATATCATGGACTCCACACGCTTACAAGAGCTATAAAGGAGTCTTACCACGCTTAGGTTAAGATATTTGAAATTATTACGAATTACTCCAAGTAGCCTATTTGCACGCCCACTGCAGTGTCTGATATGTGTCTCCCATTTAAGGTCTTTGCTAAAATACACTTCTAGACCTTTTTCGAGCGTTGTCTTTTCCATAACTTGGGTACCTTTTTTGTTGAAAATGGTATAATCAAACTCTGGATTTCGCGATTTGAATGTTTAAATCACAGGACCAAGTCATCGACCAACTGGAAATTGTATCTATATCTGATTGTAAGCTTAAGTTGTCAGCAATATCTCTGTTAAAAAGTTATTGTTCAGCTAAAATATTTGTGTCATCAGCGTACTTCTTTGGTTGATTGATCAAACAGTCTACTAGGTCGTCGATAAAAGTTATGAAAAGAATCGGACCGAGGACCGAACCTTGAGGAACTTCGCTTGTCACATCAAGATCATGGTGTCTTTTATGAGGCAATACGGTATAGTATAATAGAGAGCGAAGATTTTAGCTTGAATTCAAATTTTCAATTAGACCGAATAATTTGAACCCTTCTCTAAATTTACAAGATTTTTTTTTCTTTTAAAAAGGTCAAATTTTTATGAACTTTGTTCAATTAATGTACTTATGAATAAAACAAGGGTTTGTGCAATATTTTCCCAGTTAGTGAACTTTTAAAAAATTCCGAAACGGCAAAAAAACTTGATTTACATGTTTGATTTGATTGAGACATAATTTTTACATGAATAAAAAAAACTAAAAATTAGAGAAAAAATTTTTGCTTCTTTTTAATTTCAACACACTTTGAATAACTGAAATTGAAAAAACTAATCCTCTTCGAAAAATTCAAATCTCTATTTTCAAACACACGATTATCGACAAACACTCTTCTCTCTCAAACAACCACACACGCACAGAGTCTCACTTTTATTTCAAACAATATTTTTCATTAAATTAAGCTCATCAAAATTTTATTGTTAGTTTTAGAAAAAATAAAAAAATCGTCGATAAGCGAAAATGTTCGAGGCACGTTTAGTCGAAGGTTCCTTATTAAAAAAAGTAATGGAATCAATTAAAGATTTATTAAACGAAGCATCATGGGATTGTAGTGGTAATGGCATGTGCTTACAAGCCATGGACTCATCACACGTAGCCTTGGTATCATTGATGTTAAAAAGTGATGGTTTTGAAAATTATCGTTGTGATCGTAATTTGTCTTTGGGAATTAATTTAGCATCAATGTCAAAAATTTTGAAATGTGCTTCAAACGATGATGTTATTACAATTCGTGCTGATGATGACGCCGATGCGGTAACATTCATTTTTGAATCACCTAAACAGGACAGAGTCAGTGATTATGAAATGAAGTTGATGAACTTGGACACTGAACATTTAGGTATCCCAGACACAGAATACGCTTGTGTAATTAAAATGCCAAGTGGTGAATTCAGTCGCATCTGTCGTGATTTAAGTGTTTTAGGAGACTCGGTGATTATTTGTTGTACTAAAGATGGTGTTCGTTTTTCCGCTAAAGGTGACCTCGGTAATGGTAATATTAAACTAGCTCAAAGTGCTAATGTAGACAAAGAAGAAGAAGCTGTTGTCGTTGATATGCGTGAAGCAGTTACATTGACATTCTCGTTACGTTACTTGAATTTTTTTACAAAAGCAGCTCCATTGTCAACTCAAGTGTCCCTTTCAATGTCTGAAGACGTACCACTTATGGTCGAGTATAAAATAAATGACAAAGAAGGTGATTCAAAAGGTTACGTTAGATACTATTTGGCTCCAAAGATTGAAGACTCTGAAAGCTAAGTAAACGTACATGTTTTTGTATATTAGGATCAATATATTTTTTTTTTATTCTAGCAGAAAATTGTAAATCAAATTTTTAAAACATTTAAAATCTTCTTTTTTTTGATCGAGTAGAATATAATTTCAAGAAATTAATAAATGATTTTATTTTTTTTTCTTTCTTTAATTTTACATTATAAAATGAATCAGCAATATTTCAGAATAAATGAATTTTAATCAATTTTTTGAAATTTTTTTTTTGGTAAAAAATTATTTTTATCAATTATTTAATGCTTCACGTTCCGTTATTTGGTTTTTGATTTTTTACCACATTTTTACTGTATAAAATGCTTGTCTAATAACCTTTTTAACAAACTTTTGAAATATAATAATAAGTGGTTTGGTAGGCTTGTTTGCGAAAATGAAACTTATCATGATTTTTTTGCAACTTCAGACTGGCATATTAGAACATAGAAATTTAGTATAGAAATTTAGAGAGGAAAATTGCAAGTTTTGGAGGTCGAAAGGCAAATATTCAATGCTTGGCATTCTTAAATGGAAAAAGATTTTTTGACAGGAGGAGAGGGTTTAGGTGACCCGATAAATTCACATACCAATTGAAAAGTGCACATGGGAGTGTAAATCATTCAGAATAAGTGAAAAATGATTATTGCAAACTATCCCCCTCTTAAGAAGCTACATTTTGATACCATTTTTTCGAACTAAAATTCGTGGGAGGTTGCATTTTTCTAGTGTTGGTAGTCGACTAATGAGACAACTAGTCTAAAACGTGAACGGTAAATTTTCATACCAGGTGCACATATGTCAATTTTCCAATTAAAGACGTGCCAATAGGACCAAATGATGGATGGGTATAAAATTGAAGAATTGGTAAAAAATTTAGTACAAAAAGAATTAGATAATATGAGATATCGAGCGATTGTACTTGAGAACAGAATGAACATAAGATTCACTGAAACTGATGCGAAATTGGTAGGACTTGAAACAAAATTCACCGGTACAGACCAAAAAGTAAATAGTATGGCCACAAAAGTAACCGAGCTTAATTCAAAAATTGGTAATATCCACATGAAGATTCTTACATTGGAAGATAAAGTGTCAGACATAGATGATAAAATAACAAAGATAGCAAAAAAAATTGACTTAGATCATCAAGAAGCGTCATACAAGCAAGATGCGAATTTTAAAAATATCAGAGTCTTAATTCAAAGCATGAGCTCGTCTACGTTGACCTAAAACATCATTAACCCGGTCAAATTTTGGTGTACTATTTTGTATTATCTCTTTTCTTATATTAATTTGCTGTTCTTTTTACTTAACAGGACAAAATTTTTTCTTAATAGTGTCTTGGAATACAGTGCGCTTTATTTATGGGCGCACTGAATATGTGGCTCTAGTAGCGGCCCTTGCCCTAGAATTAATAAGTAAATAAAATATGTCAATTTTAGATCTTTTAGCTTCAAAATGGTACCCTAGGTGTCTTGATAGGGTTATTGCTTAAGGACAAAAATTAAATTCAACTAAATCTTATTAATTCTTTTGAGAATCATCCTATCAAGACATCCATGATACCATTTAGTCGACTGCCAACACTTCATTTTTCGTAGACGCTCAATGGTTTTCGCTCTATTTGAAGCACTTGGCATAAGGTTTTGGGAAAACCAGTATTCTTGACTTATAGAGAATTATTCTTGACTTATAATTAATTCTCTACAATCTAAGCTATTAAAATATGAAAAAAAGTCGACTGAGAGTTTTTTTAAAAAATGATGAGTTTAAAAAAATGTTGAAACCGAGTTATGGGTATCAAAATTTAGTTTTTTAAGCATGTAAAAATTTCTTAATAGGCCTAGTGTTCAGAATTGTTTAGTAAAAGCAAAGAAAAATATCATCTTTGTATAAGAGACTTTCCTTGGACTACAGTTACCGTTATGCAAAAGTTTACTAAAGAAACTTTTTTTTTAGTTGATTCTAAAGGGTTTGGGATGAGATTAAAATGAATTTTAGTTAATGAAACGTAGCTCAAAAGACCGTAAAGTTTAAAAGGTAACCGAGACGCCAAATTTTTTCCTAAATGGCCTATTCTTCAAATTTCTGGACATGTACTGGCTTCAGCTTACCTCAATTTCCCCATGGTTTACCACTCAATATTCAGAATGGTAAACACAAACTTGAAGATTTTTTTTTTAATATCATGATTTCGACATTGGTCTCTAAATCAAAACAAGTGAGAAAGAATGGAGTCTCACTGTGCTCACATATTTGTTTAACTTTAATTTTGAGTATTCAAAAAAAGTTAAATATTTAATCAAAATCTTAAAACTGAATAAATAAATAAACCTATTTTGAAAAATTGAACTTTTTTTCAATTTTAGTGTTGTTTAAATCAAGTAATTTTACTTCATTCAAATAATTATTTGGTTTAAGCATACAATAATTGTTTTGAATCCGTGATTTTTGTTCTAATTACATACTTAACATACTTTTTTGTTGGTTTTAAGGTTTTATTAAACTTTTTTCAAAATTACTTATAAATTTTGAAACAATTAAAAGAAAACTTATTTATTTTTTCAACTATTATTTTTTTCTTACAAATAAAAAATATTTCCAGTAATCTTTTATCTCTTTAAAACTCCACCTGAACTCTTACTTTGTTCAATAAAAGAGAGCCTTTGAAATGGAATACAAGGTATTACTGTAATCATGACTAAATTCATTTCACTAATAAAAAGATTTAAAAATGTAAAACGATTAATGCTTTTTAATCGGATTTAGTTTTATGATGAAAAAATAAAATGAATTAGTTTTTTTTTTTCAAGATGCACAACATGTCATCTACAAACATCAAAAGAAAACACAAAGTTTTTCTCAAAAAAGGCAACCCGATTCTTCTTGTCAATACATTTTTTGCTCCGGGGGATAAATAAAAGTGCTCTGAAACGTCTTAAGAAAATCTACGAAACATCTTCCACGCTATTTGAACTGACAAAATCCGACTTGATAACTTTTTCCTCCATATATGAAAACCCAGGAATGGCAAATTTTTAGGAGGGTCTAAAAAAAAATTTTTTTGCCCAGAGGAACCCATCTTTTATGGCCTTTGAAGGTTTGTGTCTTAGTTTATCGCTTGTTACTATTTCATATGACCCAATATGTATTATTTTTGATACAGGTTCTGAAAGAGCACAAAATTTAAAAATATCAAATCACTAATAAAATCTATGTTTTGGGGTAATCCTGGGAGGAAATGCAAAAAAACTTGAAAAATTCACCTTTTTTTGCTTACTTGCCGAGCAAAATTTTTTTTTTTTTTAAAAGCGTCTGTAAAATTTTGTGCTCTTTCAGAATCTATATCAAAAATAATACATATGAGGTCATTTGAGATAGTAACAAGCGAAAAACCAAGACCCACACCTTCAAAAGCCATAAAAGATGGGTTCCTCTGGTTAAAAATTCCCCCCCCCCCTTTAAAAATTAGCCAATCTTACAAACATATTTAAGAAATGTATTTTAAAGGAGAACACTTGAACTCTTAAATAAAAGTGCCAATTTGAAACTTAATTAAAAGTGAACATGATCTTTTTGAGTAAAAAGAAGCCAAGGGGGTGAAGGACGAAACCGAAGAAACCCTTCAAAGCTGACATAATAATTTTCTAAAGAAGCTATTAAAATTTTTTATTAAGATTTACCTTCAAACTAATTAGTCAAGAAGCCGATTAAAAAATAAAAAATTTAAATAATTTCAACAAGACCCCAGTGTACATTAGTTAAATGATTCAACAAAAAGAAAAACTCTTTTTCGTGCTTTAGTTCCTTTCAAACTAATTGAACGTCTCTTCAAGACTCTATTATGACTGCAAAATTCTATTTTTACGCTACCAATAACCATAGAAATTTTTAGAAAAAAAAAAAGTTAAACAAATTTGTAAGGTAATAATATTTATTTATTGCTATTTAAGACCTAGTTACTTTTATCGAACACACACACACAAAAAAAAATTTTTTTTTTATTTGTTGCTTAGGTATTTTTGCATATTATTTTTTTGTTTCAATTTTATTCCGTTTAAGATGAAATTTTAGAAAAAAAAAAGAAAAAAAATGGAAAAATATTTGACGAAACAAGAGCTCGCTAGTTTGATTGGTAGTTGGCATCCGAGAGGTTATCATGGTCATTTTCGATCGAAATCCCGCATTGAATTGGCTAGTTTATACCGTCAAAGTGCTAAGCCAATACCACCTGAGAAATTTTTAAAACGACAAAACGATGACGTAACAAAACACAATTTTTCTAAACACGACAATCGTCAAAATATACTTAATAATCCTCTAATGTTTAGCACGGGTTTAGGTAAAAAAAAAATTGAGAGTGTAAATAAAAGTCGATGGAATCCGGAGTTTATTACATGGTGTGAGGATGCAGGTCGTGATAAATTTAAAAAAACAGTTTATCAAAAAGACTTTTGCATGTCATCGAACGGTGGGAATAATAAACTCTTGTCATCGCGTAATAATATCGATAGACCCGTGTCAGTTTACTCAATGAGTTTTTCAACTGAAAATATAACTGTTGATGATTATAGAACTGTTCGTAATGAAACAAATCAAAGGTTTGTGCAAAAGAATAGAGCTAAAAGTTGTGTGCCTGGACAGAGGACTACAGTGGCGAGTTGTATGGTATGGTGTGATAAAATCCAACCAAAACAAGACACTGAAACACAGTCCAATTAATTTATTTTTTTTTGTATTTTCAATTCTACGACCAGGGATACAATTTTTGGAAGAGCTTTAAAATTTTTTTGTTTAGATCAAATTTTATTTTTGTAAATAAATAAATTATTTGAAAATTTTCACGTGAGAATTTATCTCATGGAATCGTTGGAAACTCTTTAAAACCGTTTTTGAATTATTCTTACAGCCCTGAATACTCTGGAAACTATCTAAATGCAACACCGTGGAAACTCTTTTAATCCAGCTATTCTCCATGAGCTGAGAGGTCGGAGTAGATCGTTGAATGTGTTTTTATGTCTACTTGTATACTTGTTCTAAAGGTTTCATCTACCTCATTAGGGCAAGTTAAAATTTTTGATCAGTTTTCTTTTTCAATTTTTTTGACTAAAGTATACAATTGAATAAAGGTAAAATTCATTCCAGACTGAATGGTATTATGCAGCAAAATTTGCTGCATTCTATTCTCATAAAAAAGAACTATTACTAATTTCAAAGATGCTAAAAATAATGGTTTTTGGATATCTGCAAATTTCTGAATTTAAATTGCGCATTTAATAAAAAAAATTACATTGAAAAATTTATCTAACTGCGCAATTAAATTTGTGCATTTTTACACACTTTTTCGAAATTTTTAATAGATTTCGTTTTGAGGTAATATCTATATTGCCATATGCAGCAAATTTTGCTGCACAGTACATTATAATTTTTTAAGCTGCTTATGGTAACACTGTTGAATAAATATGATTAAAATGGTTCATTTTTTAACTGCGCAATAGGAAGCGGTCATCTTTACACGAGCTTTATTCGTAAAATTTCTTATATTGCCAGATGCAGCAAAATTTGCTGCACAATGTCCGAGGGTTTATTTGTTAGAAAAAAGAGCTATTAAAACTTTAGATGTTAATTCTTAGGCTTCAAAAAATTGGAAAAAGAAAATTGACAAAAAATTTTAACTTGCCCCTCATTAGGCTGATTTACTAATTTTTTTTCACTAAAAGTTAAAAACTTCAATAAATATATTGTAAGACGGTCTAATGGGGTAAAAATACGTGATTTTTTGGATCCAATGATGCTGCTTTGTATTTTAGCAATTTTTTGCTTAATTATCGCTGATTTTTAATTCGTTTTCTGTAGCCCAAAGGATAAAAGATAGAGAAAAAAGGACTGCATATTCTGAAAGAGCATCAAAAATAATGTATTCCAGTGCAAAAATAATAGGGGATGTATACAAAAAAATGGGGGGTGTATAGGGGGGTGTTTATTTCTTGAAATTTAAAAATCGATTGTAATCATGTAAAATAAGCGACCAGAGGGTTAATGGGGGTACCATTTTGAAGAACTTTTGATGATGAACATCCTAGAATATTTTGTTTAAAGCTAGCTTTAAAAATAAAGATATTACACCCGGGTGTATACATTTGGACAAAAAGGGGGGTGTTGCTTTTTCAAGGATCCGAATATGTACATAAACAAAATATATCGGCTTGTAAATACTCTACAGGGAGAAAGGTCGTAAAAATTTTACATCTAAATTATCGTTCCGAAAATTTCATTCACTCCATAACACCTTCTTATAAAAAAGTTTAATTTTGAAAATTTGGTAAAATGGCATGCGAGGATTTTTAGGATTGTATAATACATACGTAATCAGAGTTGTTCCTCAAGTCGATTTTCCAAGTCTTTCCTCCAAAAAGCCAAGTCGCAACTTGACTTGAATATTTCCAAATTTTTCAAGTCAAGTCGTGACTTGGCTTGGCTTTTTCGAGGAAAGACTTGAAATTTTTCCCTGAAAAAATGCTTTAAACGATATAAAAACGTTTTCTTATCAAAGTATTTTATACGTTATTCCGGATTTTCGGGATTAAAAGCGATTTCATATGTTAAAATTTGTTAGAAAACGTCTTTTAAAAATCTCAAGTCAAGTCGTGACTTTGACTTGACTTGAGGAACAACTCTGTACGTAATAATAAAAGCCGCAAAAGAATTTCAAGACGCCAGCTAACCAAGTAGAAGGGCAAACCAAAGACGAGCACCGTTAGTAGCGAGGCTGCATAAAGACGAGCGAAGCGAGCTAAAGCCACTCGATCCTAGGGTGACCATGGCTATTCCCGAGAGTCAAAAAATTGAAAAATGATCAATCTGCCTGCTTACAATCAAAGTCATTTGTTTAATAATAATGGCAATATTCTGACAGTATTTGACAGATTGTCTTGTTGAAATCAAGGTCAGACTGTTTTCATAATTTTGTATGATAAAGACCTTTAAAATTTTGGAAAAAACGATTTTAAAATTAATTGCAAATCGGTTCATCCTAAAAAAAAACATTGACGCCTTCAAAAATAAACCATCTTTATTATTTTAAATAAATGACAGTAAAAATTTATCTCAAAAGACATTTTAATTAAATTGATGAAGATCATAAATTTAATAATTCTAAATTTGTACGTCTTAAACTAAAGACATGAAAATTATCAGGGGAAAATCACTAGAATAGGAGTATTTAAATAATTACTTATCTTCCTAAAAAATAGAAAATCTAAAAATGAAATTTATTCGAATTTATCTTTTATTTATTTTATTTGAATTAAAATCGAGTAAATCAAATGATTGTTATGATGGTTCTTTAGACATTGTATCAGATCATACAATTGGTCATGGACTTTTTATAATGACATTTTTTCGAGTCTATTCAAATCAAAATGAATACATCGCAAAATGTTTAGATTTTATTCAATTAAAAGTTTCGATAAACCAAAACTCAGTTGTAAATAATATTTCAATCAAACCATATCAATTAAATAATACACTAAGTCATACTTTTTATAAACTTAAACCAATGAGTATGTACAACTTATCAATTGGATATAAATTAAAGTCTAATGATGAAATATTTAATTCAGTAGAATTTAATTATTTTACTTGTTTTGATAAACCATCTCCGCCACGTGATTTAAAGTTAGTAAAAGTCGGTGAAAAGTTAATTCTAAAATGGAAGGCTCCTCTTGAACTTAACGATACTTTTGTTTGTTATTATATTGTAAATAGAAGGTTTGTGAACGAATCAAAAGGCCAGGCCTTTAAAACAAGTGAGTTAGAATTTTTGTTTTTGGCTAATGATTTATTGAGAGACTTTGAGGTTCGGATAAACTCTTACAATGACGTTGAATGTTATAAAGAAGTTTCTCAAGTTGTTCAAAAATGTATTCAATCAGGTCAAAATAAAAGTTCAAGTTCAATTATTTCTTATGTATATCAATCAAACATTTTACAAACAACAACAAAATCAATAAATTTTTCAAATAAAAATAATTCGTCTGTACTTAAAATTTTTTTATTTTTTTTTCATTTTTATAAATTGCTGATGATTATTGGTAAATGATTTCTTCATCATAACATATTTTTTTACTCGATTCCTTTTCAAATTAATAAAACATTTTATACAAACAGATCTTTGGCTTTATTAAAAAGCTTGTTTTATTTTTAATCAATTGATTAAAAATAAAACAAGCTTTTTGGTTTAAGAAAAGTTAACTTTTCTTAAACCAATGGTGAATCTTCAAACGATTTTTAACATTCGTGTACATCTATGCGGCTTTATACCTTTTTAGAGAAAATTTATCATTAACTGAATTGGTCTAATTAGCAAAGATACACTTAGATAGACATAACTGAGCTCAAAAATCAAAACAAGTTTATTTGAATACAACCATTTATTAATAAAATGGCTGCCGTGAGTAGCTTTTTTGCCTCTGTAACGGATGAGGATTTGGCCCGTTAGAGTTACAGTCGCCGCTCGTTTTTATCACGTCATCATTATGTCACAATCCACTTATATCCCACTATAATCATTTCCCATTCAATACAGTATATCCCAATTCATTTACATCACACTACAGTGACCGCCCGTTTATATCACCCTCTTGGTTTTGCTAAAATAGTGTGATGTAAATGAATTGTGATATAACTAGATTAATTTTGCATTATACTGTATTGAATGGGAAATGATTATAGTGGGATACAAGTGGATTGTGACATAATGATGACGTGATAAAAACGAGCGGCGACTGTATTTTAGCAAAACCAAGAGGGTGATATAAACGAGCGGTCACTGTATATAGAAATAAAAAGGAAAAACAAATAAGAAGGATGTTAATTTGGTGGAAGTCTTTTGTTTGTAAAGTTAAAAAACAATTTCAAAAAAACGAGACTCAAAAGAATTGAGAAGTGATCTTCTTTCTCTTTTCTTCTTCTCTGTTTAATTTAAACGAAACAAAATAAATGTAAGACTAAAATAATAATTTAGTTTTGAGCGTTACATGGAGACCGATAAATTGGTGTATTACACTTCAATTCACAATTTTCGATGCAATTTTTCTAGATAAATTTTCTCTAAAAGTTTTCACTAAAAACTTTTTCTCTAAAACGAGTGCTTCCTATCTATGCAGTAATCGTATTCTTGATGGAAAGATCAAATATGTGGTAAAATATTACCATTAAACATGTTATTTGGAACATTTTTGTTTAAAATTTTTCTACAGTTTTAAATCTTGAGCCGTTGATAGACTTGGAACCTTTATTTGACTGTTTAATAATTGATGAAAGCTTCTTAATTAAACAACAATTCATCTACTAATTAGCTTATTTCAAGATCAAATAGATCAAACAAATAAAGAAATTTTGTAGATAAAATATTAATGATTTTAATTTTCTTATTTGGGTTCCATGAAAATATATAAATCGAATGGAAATTAACCCGTCAACGAGAAAAAAAAAAATACGTAAGGATATCCAAAGAAATGACAAGTCGACAGAGTCGTCATATAAATGATTATGGCTAATTTTAGGGTTAGATTTGTTTAAGTTCATGGCCGCCTTCAGAGAGGTAGGGTTTAGGGAAAGGATTAGTAGAGGTTAGGTTTTAAAAGATATCCTTGCGGAATACCAAAAAGTGCAAAAAGGAAAGGCACTTATAACTAGAACCAAAAAGTACAAAAAGGAAAGGTACTAATGCCCAAAACTTCCTTCTCCCATTGAACTTCCTTAAAAAGTACAAAAAGAGCAAAAAGAATATTATTTCTAGAAATTTTCATTGTCTATTGCTCGTTCTTAGAGAAGTGGGCAAGAGTTTACGGTATTTATTTGTTAATAAAAAAAAATGTTAATTCAATTCAATTCCATGTTATCCTTATCGTATCATTTGTCAATAAGTCAACTTGAAACGAGTCAACTTTTAACCTATTGTACTTTTGATCATACTGAAAATTGTTGTATTCATCACCATTTATACTTACTTTATTCACATTTTTGTCTACTCCATAGACTGTTAAATTTCCTAAAATCATCTTGTCTTCGTATCCATGAACAATTTTGTCTATCTTTAGACTATTCTCTTTGACTATAAAATTGAATAAATTAAATCTCTGTTTTTCAATTGAATCTAACGATTCACCATCGTCCCAGAACAACGAACCAAAACTTTCACCCTGTTTCAATCCAACGATTAACCCAAACACATTTTTTCTCGATTGTTTAGTAGTCACCGATGGATTCTGAATCGGGATTATACTCCCACCTCTAATATGAAAATTTATGTCTGTTATTGGAGCTTCTAGGAGCAAATACTTTCCTTTACCAAATATTTTCTCCCCATTTTTAAACGAATACCAAGTTTCATTAGGAAAATATGCATCAACTGTTCTTGCACCTTTATCCAAAACAGGAGTCACCAAAATCGATTGACCAAGCATAAACTGACGATCAATTTCATGTGTTTGACCATCTTTTTGGAACTCAAAAAACAATGGTCGGACAACTGTTTCACCAAACTGAGAGCTTCTGTAAAACAAATAATAAAAATAAGGGAGTAATGAATACCTCATGAATAAAACGTCTTTCATTATCTCTTGAGCTTGTTTATTAAACACAGCAGGGTCTTGGTCTTTTGACAAAAAATAGTTATGGTTTCTCATAAACGGGTAGAATGACCCTAATTGCATCCAACGAATACATAACTCTTCAGTTGTTGTTCCAGTAAACCCGCATATATCACTCCCTACTTGAGGCAAACCAAACATATTGAACGATAACATGTTAGGGATTGAGTAGTATAAATCATCCCATGTTGCACTATTATCCCCTGACCAATGTGCTGCGTAACTTCCTGTACCAGCAAAAGAAGACCGAGTAAGTACAAACGGTCGTTTATTCGGAAAGATTCGTTTAAGAGCATCATAACTTGTCTTGGCTTCAAAATGACCATACATGTTGTGTAAATTGTAATGATTGGAAAAATATTGTTGAGAACTAGGGCATATTGTACGAGTGTATAACGTTGACCCGAGGATTTTTGGTAAATATGGTGGATGATCATAACTATTAAAAGTACATCCATGTGTACTTCCATCTAAAAAGTTTGACGGTTCGTTCATATCGATCCATAACCCATCATACGGGATAACTGAATGAAACTTTTTTGCCTGTTCTGACCACCATTGAGTCGTATTCGGATGAGTAAAATCAGGAAAAACAGTCGTACCAGGCCAAACAACTCCAACTAAATTTTCACTCTTATTAAAATGTTTAATAAACACGTTATACTTAACACCTGAATCATAAGGGTTATAACCCTTTTTATTTTTGATTCCAGGGTCAATTATGTTTATGTAATACTGGTCATGTTGGTGCAAGTCTCGGACAATTTCGGTCAAATTTTTAAATTTTGCTTCATCATAAGTCCAATCATGTTTGTCTTCCATAGCATCAATATCAGTCCATTGAACATCATAAGGTATCCCTATGTTCCTATTACGTTTAATTACTTCCATTAATTTTTCTGATGATGAATACCCCCAACGACATAAATGAAATCCTAGAGTAAAATATTGAGGAAATTGTGGTCGACCAATAACTTGGGTATGTTGAGAGACCACTTCAGATGCACCCGGTCCCAAGTAGATATAAAAATCAATAATCCCGCCGATTGTTATAAACGTTAACGCTGGATTCGGGTTTACGTTTATATCCATTCCGTTTGAATTGAGTAAAAAAAATCCCATTGAGTCTCCATTTTTGTCTAGAGACATATAAAAAGGATGTGAACCGTATAAATTAATATTGTTTTTAGGTGGGTGGTCTCGATTCCAAAAGGTGTAAGTTGATCGATTTGCTCGAAGGGCTAAAGAGGCTTGATGCTCACCAAGACCGTAAAAAATCTTATTCGGAAGCACCGTCGAAAATTGAATGAACTGATCTGCATAAATCAAAGGCGCAATACTTGTATCGAATAAAATTGTTTCAGTCGATTTTCTCGAAACTTTAATTGAAAAAGGACTTTCGGTTATTTCGATTGAATATTCAGGGTCTTCGTTTAACACCTCTTGGGTTGATTCAGGAAGAGGTACTTGATATCGAGAGCTGTTTGGGTCTGTTATTTGAACTCTAAGGATGGTTTTAGAGACTTGAATTAGATTGGCTTTGAGTTTTAAAATTTCATTCGGACGGAAAGTAGAGTTGGGTTTTTGAAGAAAATATGAAGTCATATTGTTGGTAAATTGCTTAGAAGTCACGTGATAACTTGGAAAGTCTTTTGGATAAAAACAAGAGGGTGTGTATGAAGAGTTCCAGCAACAATTACGTCGTTCACATTCATGTTTATTCGAATTCCCTTCGGGAATACAATCAAAATTACCATCAACATTGGTTTTATCACATTGTAAATTTATGCATTTAGTAAAACAGAGCGAAATGATAACAAAAATTAGATAGAAATATTTTAGATGATAAGTTTTCATTTTTTTAATTTTAAAAAAAATTATATTTTTGTGAAAAAAAGTCTTAAGAGTTAAATATTTATTTAAGATAATAAAACCAGCCTTTTACACGGCGGGCATGCTCCATTTTTGACTCACATTACTCCGAGATCTCTCTTTAAGCTCATTTGATTGTAAGCGGGCTTATTGAATTTCTTTAAATTTTTTTGACTCTCAAGTGGCCTTGTAGTCTCTCGAGGGTGCAGGGGCCCAAGCTCGCTTTTAATCGTATTTTACGGTGCTAGCCTTTGGCTCGCAAATGTTTACCCCTCAAAACGGTACTTTCCGAGGGGTTGCCATGTTTGCGGCATGGGATTTTTTTTTTAATTGAGCAACTTCCACTAAGACCCCGGATGCAGGGTTAGAAAATGTGCCACACCGAAATTGCCTCATCCTTAAGCGATTCCATACGCCCAAGACCTTTTACAAACATGAACATCTTCGAGAATGCGTTTATAAGATTATGTATGTAGTATGTATTAGTATACTGAGCTTTAGCAAAAAATACTTAGTCCTAGTTTATGAAGTTAAGTACTCTCCTTTGAGTTAACACGATTGGATTGTAGTTCCAAGCTAAATATTTGTCAAGTTCACAACGTGGTTCTTTTTCACTCAGGCAAAAAAGCTTTTTTTTTCTTCATTACAGTCTTCATGATGGAAGACTAGACTTGAAAGGTTTGACTGGTGAGAACCTCGTTCAGAAGCAAGCTGTAAACTTAACAGTCAACGAATAGATGTTGTAAGCTTTATTTTGTTTTCTTACAAAAGTAACATTTGTTCTTTACATTTTTAAACTTATCCAGTGTTGGTAGATCATTTGTTCTAAAAAGCATTTGACAAGTTTATTTGAGGATAATTACGTTCATATGTTTTAGAGTAAAATCGGAGTAGGTTTATGCATAATTTGAATAAAAGCGTTGTTCTGATGCTCTCGTTAGACGTTTAAGAGCATGCTTTTATGCTGTAACTCAGTTGCGCCAGAAATTGTTGAGAGGTATGGCCAAAAATATTCTTTGTATGTGGAGGGGGTATTGAAGGAGGGGTCAACAGGTATATAATTTTTAAGTTTAAAAAAACTACATTTTCAAAAATCGCACCTCTTTTCATTGCCGTTAATGTGTTTGAATGAAGCTTTGCAAAAAAAAGCGCAAAGTGGTTCTTATTCCTGAAAACTCCTGCTAAATTTTGCAAACAGATATATTTAACTACTGACTACTACTTGTTCGGGTGGTTGAAGATCTCTTGTAGGAAAAAGATGCGAAAAATCAGATTAACAGAAAATATGTCGCCCATGATGATCTCAAATCAGCAATTTTGAAATAGATAGGTGATATAAGGGAAGGAGTAATAAAAAATAACTGCGACCCGACGAGTAAAGCCGTGAGGCTGTGGCAGTTTTTTGCCTTAGTACCATTTGACCATTTATTTATTCTAAACCAGGCCTCAGGTTTCGCTTTGAATGAATAAATGTCCACAAAATTCTTCAAGAAACTGTTCTAATCATTGACCACTCTGTTTGTAATTTAATTGTGTCTTATCGGGCAGTTTTTGATCGATCTGAAAGACGAATGTTTTTGATTTGAGATCCCTTAAATTATAATTATTCTTTGCTGAACTATACCTGATACCATTCATTAAGTTGACAGCTTCTAACCCATTAAAGATCTTGTAAAATTGAATCAAATCGCTCCTTCTTCTACTTGTGTCAAGTGACATAAGATCCATCCTTGTTAACCGTTATTCCTTTTCAATTTATTATACCCTCAGACTGGGTATAATAAAAAATATTCAGGCAAACAAGATTGTTTGCTAGGCCTGAGGAGTAGTCGACTTGTGCTTCCTATTTAAGGTCACTCTGAAATTACACATCAAGATCCCTTTCCAAACTAGTTGTATTTAAAAATTTATTTAGTAAGGTTCCGAAAATGCAAAACGTTGACACTAATTTTTTAATTGATTTTCGACCTCAACCTACGGAAGACAATTTTTAAGTGGGTGTCCAAAATAATTTTTTAAGACCCCATGGATCCGAAGTGTCAAGACCAAAAAGGATTACGAATTTTTTAATCAAAATTATCAAAATCCCTCATCTTATAAGTCCTTCATTGTGATTTTTGATTTTTTATTACTTTTTTCGCCTAAGTCAAATCAAAAATCAAAAAAGTAAAACCAACCTTTCCTTAATTTGCACCCTTCAAATAACTCAAGGATCATTGAAAATACTTTTAAATTGTAAAAAATTTTGCACCTTTTCAGAATATCTAAAAATAATATAGGGTTGAGGGGTTAAAAAAAAATTACAGGTTAAAAAGTAAAGTATGGTTTTTGAGGGGTCTTGACACTTCCGATCCCTGGAGACAGAAATTATTCTGGACACCCATTAAAAAATTGTCTTTCGTAGGTTTTCATACATGTAGATAACAAATTTGTTGAGGTCGAAAATCAATTTAAAAATTACTGTTGACGTTTTGCATTTCCGGGACCCTAAATCGATTTACAATCGAATTACAGGGGTGATTGGCTGATAGTAACGACGGGTAGCGACCGGGGTGGTAAAACACAGTCACACTTTGTCCCTACCTTGTCCTATTGGATCGATTAGACAAGGTGACATTGAATACTGGGGTGACAAGGTGTGACTGAATAAGGACAAATCGTGACATTTAAAAATAAAAAATTTAATTCAATTTTTAAGAAAAAAAACGTTTTAGTCTATAAGTTTCATATTCTAATCAATAGAATACCTTTTCAAGGAAATTTTTACGCCCTCTTCCTTATTTAGTCACACCTTGTCTAATCGGTCCAATAGGACAAGGTAGGGACAAAGTGTGACTGTGTTTTACCACCCCGGTCGCTACCCGTCGGTTACTGTCAGCCAATCACCCCTGTAATTTTGTCTTTAATTTATTTCTAATTTAATTAGCAAAAATTGATTACAGTCGAACCTTGATAATCCGAAACTCTTTAAACCGAAAAACTCGATTATCCGAAATTTATCTTAAAATAAAAGCTGTTTTATGTAAAATACATGTATTTCAACCTTGATAATCCGAATATTCAAAATTTGTTTATCCGAATTTATTTTTGATAAAATGTTATAATTGTTCTGTTAAATTGTGTCGTTGATTTTTATTTTTTGTGTATTAAGTATTAAGTTCAACTTAATTAAGCAGAATAAAAATTCACACTTTATTTAACAAATAAAAAATGCCTGAAAAAAACAGTTTATTATCTCTTAATACTCCTCCTCGAAAAAAAATAGAACTAACTCTTGATCAAAAGCGTGAGATATGTATGTTTTATGAAGAGAATTCTAAAGGTTACAATAAAGTTAAACAAAAAGATTTGATAATTAAGTACAATAATAAGTTTCAAGTTGTAATTGGAACTAGTACAATGCACGACATAATCAAAGATAAAGAAAAATACCTTGCTAACGAGAGTCGAGATTCTATTGATAATTTAATCAATTTTAACAATGAAAAAGAATGTTTTGATGAAGACGAGCTAAACATTTTTATTAAATTAACAAATAAGCTAAGATATAATCAATTAAATGTCAAACAAACTAATTTAACCAATTTTATTAAAAAAATTTAAACATTTTATCCGTTCACTTTCGTCAATTATTGTTACTTTTTCAAATAAAAATTTTGTTTTGTTTATCCGAATTTTTTCTCACATTTTCTAGTTTTTCGGTTTATCGATTAACCGAAATTTTGCTAATCCGAATCAAATTTTTGAAAATTAACCTGTTCGGATTAACGAGGTTCGACTGTAGTTGTGTTTACATTCCCCATTGAAAACTAATTGCGAATTTAATCGAATCTTATCTAGTTAAATCATTGACCGTCCAATCAAAATTATTCAGTCCAAAACCATTCGGTCTTGTAAGGTTAATTAGCCCGTTCCTCGCAATAATTAATGCATTAAGAATACCGTTTGGATTTCTTTTGATCATTGGAAACAAGTGTAAACTCATGAATATGATTTGCTTTGAACGGACGACTATGGAAGGCAATCATGCAACAGTAATAATCTCCACTTTTGAGTTAAAAAAGTATATTCAAAATACCTATAAGTAATTTTAATCTTAATCTAGTTTTTAATTAAGAAGCCCAGCATTAGTCAAAAATTTTATTTAAAAAATTTATATATTTTATATTTAATTTAAAATCTAAAATAAATCTCCAAAATTATTCATGTACTCATAAAAAATCTCTGTTGAACTGAGTGCTCGACTAAATATTCTAATATCATCCATTTCGGCATTAGCATTTGCATCCGTTTGCCAGTTTGATTTTACTTTATCGAGTAAAATTTAATTTTGGCCGTTGAATTACATCAAAACTTAAATCCAGTTTTGTATTTATGTACAAAAATAATTTATTACCATTAAGAACTAAAGCTACTGGTACCAATATCAAGTAGTAAATATTGTGTTAGATATATGATTCAACATACTCACGTTATCATAAAATTTTTTAAAATAAGCAGTTCCTTGTGATGAATATGAGAATGCTAATAGAATATTATCATTCGCTTGTCCATTTCCAAAATCAAATATTTTTGAGAAATGTCCGTATTCAATAACATTCACCCAAATAAGGAAAGTAAAATCACCAAAAAAATAGATTCCACTTGGAACTCGATAGGATCCTTCATTCAATCTGAATGATGAGTTTGGATTTCCAAATCTATCATCTACAAACGAAGCATTGACTGGTTCTTATAAGTCTTTTCCATTAATTACTTCTTAAACACTCGAGCTTGTAATTGGCCAATAATAAACAAATTCCTCAAAACTTGAAAATATTAAAAATTAGAATGAAAATTATGAATGTTTCAATTGTGCTACATGAAGTCTAGTTTCTTGTAAACAGTATTCAAATTGTTTGAGTTACTTTCATTCAAAAGATACTTGATGTACGGGTTCAAAAGGAGACAACTTGTTTCATTAATTTTGACATAAAGACACATTCTAAATGACGAGCATTCATTTAAGCAGTGTAACTTGTTAATCGATTTCATCAGAAAAACCAGCATTTTTTATCTTAGCAAAACTTTTAGAGGACGTTAGACCTAAAATGATCGAAAATAATATTGCTGAGTTTAAAAATTGTTCCAATCAGTCTCTTTCACAAAATTTTACAATTTTTTTGCAATTTTTAGATTTAATTCTAGGCAATTTTAAAAAAGTCGTTTTTCCAGTCGATCAATTTGAGCGCCGAACGATGTATTTTTAACCGATTCTAAGTTTAGTGCCTCATAGAGAGCAGTCACATGAGTAAACTTCTTCAGACCCATGATTCGTTTAAGCAAAAGACTTTATCTTGTGTCAAGTTCTTTCAAAAGATTATTTGAAATAAGTACATTGTCCAAAATATGTCTAAAGATTGACTTACAATATTGTTTGATTAAAAAGCTGATCAATCTAGGACTTGCATCCTAGACCATATAATGAATAGAAACTTCTTTCAACACTTAATCGAACAGTGTTTCGAAACTTTGTAAACAAGCGTTGGCAAGGTGAGATCTACACTTCACAAAAGATACTTCTTTTAATAAAATTTGATAAAGATTTTAACTGTTTTGTTTTTTTTTCCTCAATAAGCATCAATCACCATTTAGTCGAGAAAAGACTCACATACAGTTGCGAAACCAGGGGACTAGGTCGCAATCTGCTGACACTTGTTTTTTGAACTATTCTCAACCTGCATTTATATTTTAAAATTTTATTTTATTGAAAAAATTAAAATTTTTTAATTTAATTTAAGTTTATCATATTTTATAAATCACCAAAATTATTCATGTATTCATACAATATCTCTGTTGAACTGAGTGCTCGTTTATAAATTCGAATATCATCCATTTCTGAATATGCGTTTTTATCGCTTTGCCAATTTGATTTTCCAATGAAATTACTTGTTCGAGTGAAATTATATTTAGGGAGACCTATTTCACTAAAACATAAATCCAAACTTGCGTTTATGTAAAGAAATGATTGATTACCATTTAGACCAAATGCAAAATGGTACCATTTACCAGGATTAAGATATGTACTTGATATTCGTTTAAATAAAGTCGTCCTATTTAAATAACCTGAATAAACCGGCATTCCAGATGTCGACTCATATGAAGATAAATAAATTACATCATTTGATTCCCCATTTCCAAACTCAAATATTCTTGCATAAAGTCCGTGTGTAATTATTTTGACCCAAATTAGAATGGTAAAATCACCATAAAAATAAACACCACTAGGAACTCTATAATATCCATCACTTAATCTAAATGCAGATTTAGTCCTTCCAAATCTGTCATTCACAAACGAAGCATTGACTGGATCATACAAGTCTTTTCCATTTATGATTTCTTTGACTCCTGAATTTTCTATAGGCCAATAATGAACAAGGTCTTCAAAACTTAAAATAATAAAGTTGACAATTAATATTGTTAATCAAAAACCGGATATAGGTTACATGAAATCTCTCTTTTGATAAATAGTATCATCACTACTCCCTTTTGTGATCAGATATTTACTATAAAAACTTAAAAGAATACATCTTGTTCCTTTTATTTTGACATAAAGGCAATTTTTTGTGAACAAGCATTGGCTTAAACAATAAATGGTGTCTTTAATACCATTATCAAAGTATTTGAGAATAAGGTCTGAATTCAAATCATCAGGAATACCAAAGTTTGTTAGTTCATCGAAAAATTCTGAGGATCCCAAGCTTAAAAATAATAAAAAACAGTATCCAAATATCCATGATACAGAAATCATTTTTTTCTTTTCAAATTTGAGAGTTACTCATTTTTAAATTGTTCCCTTTAAATATGTCTTCAAAGGCTGATAAACGGTTTATTTTAACTGTTATATTTCCATTAAAATAAACAGGAAATTTTTTTAAAATTTCAAAAAAGTCTACTCTTTTTTACGTCAATATTTAATGTATGATCAAACAAAGTGAAAGAATTTTTATATGAAAAAATAGACTCGATAAATGGGCTTGTTGTCAATGGTAATTTTCAAAATTGTTACATAAAGTCTTGCATAATCTTCATTATAACTAACAAAAGATGTCCAATCCTAAACATTCTAAAAATAAGATCCTAAAAATTGAGTTATAAATAATTGAAAGTCGGATCCAAAATCAAAGCTTTTCAAAATGATGTTAAACGAAGATTGTTTTAAATGTTTTGAGTGTCAAAAAATATTTGATAATCCAAAAATTCTACCATGTGGTGAAAGTTTGTGTGGTAAATGTATACCCTCGAATGACTTTAATTGCAAATTATGTCTAAAGGTTCATAAAATTCAAGACAACTTTCCGACAAACCAAGCTCTTGTAAAATCATTAAATTCAGTGTATCATTCGAAATATTTGAATGATAAAATTCGAAATTTTAAGCTTGACATCGAGTCCATTGATTCAGAAAAATCAAAACTCAATAACGAATTACCTTCGCCTGAGACTGAAATTTACTCGGGCTGTAAATCGATAATCAACGATATTGATCTTGAATTTGACACCAAAGTTAAACAACTCCAAGAGACTCGAGATGAAATGATTCAAAAAGTAAGCGATTACGAAAAGTCATGTCTACACAGCCTTAAAGACAGTAAAAGGAAAATAGACGAGTGTTTGAGCAGAATGAATTCGTTTTATGACGAGTTGAAGACTCTTAAGCTAAAATTAGTAACTGGTGAAATCGATTCATTCGATGAAACAAACGAGGCGAAATTGTTAAGATCTAAAATAGAGTTGGAAACAAAAAAATATCTTGGTCTAATATTCAATGGAAACATTTTGAACTTTTCAAAAGGAGACGTTCTGATCGATGAAAAACAAACGGGTAAATTGGTCCACAGTAATACGAAAAATATCCATTTCTCAGAGATGAAAACAAACAACTTTTTTACAAAATATCCAAATATTGAAGTTTTAAAGTTGAGCAAAGATAAATATTTAATTTGTTCCATTAACGCTGCTGCTCATAATGTTTCTGTAGAGATTATTGAAAATTGTAGCCAAACACAAGTACACCAAAACGTTTTTCCATCGTATGTTCCAACCAAGTTAATTCTTAGACAAGATGGTTTTCATTTTTATTTGTACTCAAACAGTCCTCAAGCACTTCATAAATTTGATTGTAAACTTAAAGTGATCCAGTCAATTAATGCGTTAGTCGTTTCGGATTTTACAGTTAATAAAGACCATATCGCTGTAGTGAGCGATGCTTCAACATTAAACTTTTATAAAGCGAATGATATGACATTTATGATGACCATTAAAACAAATGTTCTAAACCCGTACATTTACTATCCCCAAGATGTTAAAGCAGTCTATTCGAACAGTTCATACTTTTATGTTCGAACAAGTTATTCAGTGCTAATTTTGAGCAGTCCAAGTCTAAAGTTTGTTAAAAAATGTGAAGTTGATTCGAGATATGAAATCATCAAAGTCAACCAAGAAAATATTATTTACGCAAGAGACAAGGAAAGTTCGAAAATAGTTTTGTTCGATTTTGATTTTAAAATTGGTGATGAAATAATTCTAGAAGGCTTCCCGAGTAACATAAAGGATTTAATTGACGATAAAGATCAACTTGAATTTCTTGATCAAAAATTGAACATTTATTACCAATAAAAATTTTTTTTGGTTAATGTTTTTTGAGCCTCCCTCCCATTTTCTCATCCGGGCTTGGGACCGGCTATGGCATGGTTACGACTCTAGTTACTGTGGGACGTTCATCATAAACAGTGTCACTCATCCGAGTCTAAGACTGTGAACTTGACGACTATTTAGACTTAGCTTGGAACCACAAACCAAGCGTATTAACCCGAAGGAGAATACTTAACTTTGTAAACTAGGATTATATTGCTAAATACAGCTCAGTAAGAAACACGTCCTACCTTTTTTTTCGAATGTTAATAATAACTTTTTTTACTAGAAACAAATAAACCCTCTCCTAAGCTTAAATTAGGAAACGTTATTATTAAGTCTAATTCTAGTTATTATGTTTAACAAAAATGATGATTGAGGAGAAATGTTTTAAGTGTTCAAAGTGTGAACAAATATTTGAAGAACCACGTATGCTACCATGTGGTGAAAGCTTGTGCTCCAAATGTATTCCAAACAATACTTTTTGTTGTTCATTTTGTAATCAGTCACACAAAACATCAAAAGGTTTTCCGTTAAATCAAAATCTCATTAAATCGATTGATTCAATCTTTCGCTCGGATTATTTAAAAAATAATTACAAGAGATTTAAATCGAGTCATGATGAAATTGATTCAACTTTGAGCAAACTTAAAACTCATTTTCAACATCCAGAAGTTGCTGTCGTTGATCATTGTAAATCAGTTATAAATGAAATCGATTTAGATTGTGAGTTGAAGATTCAAAAACTACAAACTCATCGAGATAAATTGATAAATCAGGTTAAAGATTTCGAAAAATCACAATTGGAGGTTGTAAACCATAAAAAAAATGGGCTTGACAAAGTCTACGAACGAGTCTTTTCACTTTACCAAGATTTAAAAGTTTTAGAATCAAAATATTTTACAGGTGAAATTGATTCGCTCGAACGTCTCAAGACTGTTGAGACCTTAAAGTCAAAAATTAAGATTGAAACATACAATTTTAACTCTTTGGTATTCAACGGATTTGATTTGAAATTTTTAAAACGAGACAACTTTTCTCAACTAAGCGTCAAAAAGATCCAAGATATAAATTTTACAAGTTTGAAAAAAGACACTTTTTTTGCCAAGTCTACAAAAATAAGTGAGTTATTAAGACTTACAAACGATCGTACATTGGTCTACTTCAAAACAGAAAATAATTATCAACTTGAATTGTTCAAATCAAAAAATCTAATCGGTAAAATAAACTTGATTTGTCGACTTGCCGATTATATCACTATAAAGAGTTACTTAAACAACTTTTATGTCTATTTTAGTAATTCTTTAATCTTGCAAAAACATGACGAAAAACTTGGTTTCATAAAACAATTGAAATTAAAAAATCCAATTTTGGACTTTTGTGTCATTAAGCACTACATTGTGGGGATTTTTAATTCTAAAATGTTGAGATTTTATAATCTCGAAAATTTGTCATGGATGATGACGATTGACACAAGCACACCGAATTTCTTGATTCCGACCCCAGAAGATATCAAACAAATCTATTCGAATGATTTATTTTTGTTTCTCAGAACGGAAAATTCAGTTATAACTTTGACTAACTCGGACTTAAAATTTGTCAAAAAATGTGAATTAGACTCGAAGTATGAGATTATTAAAGTAAATGATGATAACATGATATGGGCCAAAGATACACAAGGCTCTAAAATGGTGTTACTCGACTTGGATTTTAATGTTTATGATGAAATTAACGTGGAACAGTTTCCGAATGATGTTAAGATACTAATTGATCAAGAGAATAATTTTGAATTTTATGATGAAAATTTAAATATTTATAAATTTTAGAATGGTAAAAATAAATCCTTCAAAAATAAAAAAAAAACAATTTCTCTTTTTTATAAAAAACCAATTCCGTTATTTAAGTACATCATAGAAATATGGAAGTTATATTTTGATAAGACATAAGTTAAATATTAGAGCAGCAGTAATCCACTCCGAAGTTTTAGCATCAATGGGAGTATTTAGCATGTTCTACTTCTAATTGATAAGAACCCGAGAATTTCTATTCATTATATTAAAACTGAGACTTGTCTGAGTCGTGGAACAACCCGGCGAATCTTGCACGATCATCTCAATTTACGTAAAATGTCTTCGCGTTGAATCCCTCATGAGCTGAATGAAAATCATCGAAAAGAAGAGTCAATGGACTGAGCGGATGAAACTTTACATAAAGAATCTAGCCAATTACTTTGAACATTTTGAGCTCACTTAGTTCAGTGGAGATATTTAATTTAAACAATTTTAGGACATAAGAACTCTGAATAAAGTGACGGACAAATATACAGTGGTTTTTGCGAAAATGTAACGTTCCACTTTCGTTCCTTAAGGGTTCACGTTCTCAAAGGGTTTCCGTTCCAAAAGAGCTCCGTTCACAAAGGGTTCCAGTTCATCAAGGGTTACGGGAACCCTTTGAGAACGGAACTCTTTTGGAACGTTCCTGTGACGGAACGTTACATTTTCGCAAAAACCACTGTACAGCATATCATCGATAGCGCTAAGCATGACCGATGTAAAAATTGTTCTACCCTCTCACCGTAGAATGCATCTGGAAAATTTCGTTTTGTTTTGCAATTAATTTTTTCAAAAATCTTTTTTTTTACTTTTTGGGTCCCAAAGGACACAATTATTGACTTTATGCAGTGGCGTAGCCACGTGAGGCGACGCCGTACTTTAAAAATTTTAATACGGATCGCCTCAATGATCTTTATTTTTGTTTAAAAATTATCAAAGAAGTCTATAGAAATTTTCTTTCTTCTTGTAACCGAACTGGTTCGTATGAATTTTGTTAAAGCCCTCAATCTTGCTCAATAGAAGTGCTTCAAAAATTGTCACTTATGGTGTTGAAATCGATATTGTTCTAAAGTCATTAGAGGCGCCTTTCTTTGGTATCGTTGTCACAATCGAGAGGTATGACTCGAATTTTTATGATCAATGAGTTTAAATAAATGTTTATTTAGAAAAGTTCTTTACGTAACTAAGATAGCATTTTTGAACCTTTATTAAAGTTTTATCCTGAAATGTTTTATTGGCGGATTTGATTAAATAATCTTAATTAAATTTGGTTTTAATAAAAAATGAAAATGGAAAAAACAAATTTTTATTATAAAATTGAACCATTCAAAATAAATTTTTTAACTTAACGAAAATGTTAACTTTCTCAATTTTATTAAGTTTTTATTTACCGGTCATTTTAAGTTTGACATTTTCTGAATTTTTTTCTAAAGTAAAAAATTCAGGTTTTCCTGGTCAATTTGATCCGGAATTTATTCTCAAAGCATTTAATTTTGCTAGAAATGACAAGTTTAAATGTTTAAGTGAATGCTTATGGTTAAATGAATGTCTCTATGTCAAAATAAATGAAACAAAATGTATTCTCCTGGGCCCGTACAGCAAATATCTTTTGAATTCAGGACACGTGAATCAAATAAACGATGTTTACAGGAAGAAAAATTTCGTGTAACCCCATTTTTTATTTTTATGAATTTTTTCAACTAAATTTAACCTTTGCATTTTTTAGATTTAAAGATCTAATACACTATTGGCCAATTGAAAATTCAAATGTTAAAGAAATCATAAACGGAAAAGACTTGTATGAACCATTTAACGCAAATTTTGTGTATGACCGATTCGATAGACCAAACTCATCATTTAAATTGAATGAAGGTTATTATCGAGTTCCTGAGGGTATCTATTTTTACGGAGATTTTACATTCCTTGTTTGGGTTAAAGTAATAACACATGGAAATATGTCAAGGATTTTCGATTTTGGAAACGGCCCAGAAAATGACAACATTTTATTGGCTTCATCCCACAATTCACAAGGTACTCCTTTTTACCAATGTTTTTCAGGTACAGTTTCTAAGATTTATGGAGGAACTACAAAATATCTTAGCCCCGGATATTGGAGCCATTTGGTTTTTGGTCTCAATGGTAACCAGTCATTTTTGTACATTAATGGAAGTTTGAATCTAAGTTTTAATGAGACAGAATTACCAAAGTTTCATTTTAATAGATCGCAAAATTTTATTGGAAAATCAAACTGGAATTGGGATAGAAATGCAGACTCTGAAATGGATGATATTCGAATATTCAATCGATCACTTAGTTCATTGGAGATTCGTTATGAATACATGAATAATTTTGGAGATTTAAATTAAAATTTTATTTTAGCCTAAAATGTTTAGAATTTTTAATAAATTATTAAAGACTCATTTAATGACAAAATAAAAAGGTTCAATAAATTTATTGACACTTAATACAAAATTACTTATTTCAAACAATCAAGAATTTTATTAAACATTTTTTCTTATTAGATACAAAAAATTTAATGTCTTATAAAAAAACTGAGTTTAAGATAAATTTTAAGAAAATTTTCAAGATTCCAATTCATCTTGTCTAACATACCAATCTTTGGCTTTGGCTTTTTTACCTCTTTTAAGCTTAGAGCCAATTACAGAATCAAGATATTCTTCGGGTACATGTATTAGTTTTTGAAAATCGCTATCAAAAAAATATGTTTACATAACCATTTTTTCATAAAAGTGTAACAAGTACACTTGCTTAACATCCAATTGTCTTTAAATTTTACCATTCTTACAACTTCATTATAATCAGCAAATGTATCAAACCTATGTTTACTGTCTAAAAAATCATCGTCAAACATATTCGTCTTTCACGTATTTTATAGCTGGACTTAATGGGGAATATTCGATAACACTGTTCCATAGTTCATCGCTTATTATAGGCTTTTCTTGAAACTTTTTTATTGTGACTGTATATACCGACAATCGGTTCATAATGATTTTTAGACGCTTAATAAATTGACTAAGAGGCACACGTTCTCTAAAAGAATGAACCTTTTTAATTGTACCTTTAGTACCCTCCAAAGCATTGTTCGTACTTGGACAACAAGGAGCTAAGCCATCATACCACCCATAATTTTTGGAGTAAGTAAGTAAGTTTTGGAATAAATCGCCAAATAAAAATTTCAAAAAATCAAACACGCGACTTACTCTCTACCCTCTTATCCACCTCTACATTGACAACACCGCCGTTATTTCGTTGTGGAGAAGGGGATCAGGAAACTGTTATAAATTTATAGAAACTTCCACATTTTTTCGCTTCAATCGTTCTAGTGGCTCTCCTAAATGGCTACTATAATATAACGATTCACTACATTCCCTCTACCCTTAATCCGTCAGACGTTCCCTCCAGGAGCACAGCGGTAATACGCTAGGGTACAAAAGTTTTGACTGACCAGTGGCTATGCACAGAATCAGCCGATTTTATTTTTATAATTTTAAAAGCTGAAGAATGACTCCCATAAACGGTCGTATATATAGACGATCACGTAGTTGTCAATGGTAATTTTCAAAATTGTTACACAAAGTCTTGCATAATCTTCATTATAACTAACAAAAAATGTCCAATCCTAAACATTCTAAAAATAAGATCCTAAAAATTGAGTTATAAATAATTGAAAGTCGGATCCAAAATCAAAGCTTTTCAAAATGATGTTAAACGAAGATTGTTTTAAATGTTTTGAGTGTCAACAAATTTTTGATGGTCCGAAAATTCTTCCATGTGGTGGGATAATGTGCGGTAAATGTATATCCTCAAAAGATTTCAACTGCAAATTGTGCCACCAGATCCATAAAACCCAATATTTTAATCAATTCTAAAAATTTGGACAAAAAAATTCAATATTTTAAAAACGACATCGGGTCAATTGATTCAGAAAAATCAAAGCTTAATAATGAATTCTGTTCGTTTGAGACAAAAATCTACTCTGACTGTAAATCGATAATCAACGAAATAGATCTTGAATTCGAGACTAAAATTAACCGACTCCAAAATAACCGAGAGAGCATGATCCAAGAAGTGAACGATTACGAAAAATCGTGTCTACACAGTCTAAACGAGAACAAGAGAGAATTAGACGAGAGTCTGAGCAGAATAAACTCGTATTATGACGAGTTGAAATGTGTCAAACTTAAACTAGTTACTGGTGAAATTGACTCATTTGAAGAACAAAACTCGACAAAATTACTAAGATCAAAAATAGAGATCGAATCAAAGAAATGCTTTAGTTCAATTTTTGATGGAACTTTAAGCTTCACGAAAGGAGAATCTCAGATAGATGAAAAACAAATGGGTAAATTGATTCACATTGGTAAAAAAGTAACTAATTTCTTAGAGATGAAAAAAAACATATTTTTTACAACATATCCAAATAAACCATGTGAAATATTAAAGTTGACCAAAGACAAGTATTTAATTTGTTATAGCCTCAAGCTTGAAAACGATAAGAACACCGTATGTTTAAAGATCATTGAAAATAATAATCAAATACACTTTTACCAAGATAAATATTTAGAGAACTATCCACCAGATATGTTGATCGTTCGAAAAAACATGAATTATTTTTATTTATATTCGTACAATGATCCTACTGAAAAACTCCAAAAATTCGATGATAAATTAATAAATATTAAATCAATTGAACTCTCTGATGGATTAATCGATTTTGCAGTTAATAATGATTATATCGCTGGATTGAGCAACTGTGATTCAACTTTGTACTTATACAATGTGAATGATTTGGAATCTATAATGACAATTAGAACGAATGTATCAAATCCTTACATTTACCACCCTCAAGATGTCATATCAATGTATTCGAACAGTTCATACTTTTTTTTGCGAAAAAGTGATACAGTCCTTATTTTGACTAGTCCGAGTCTTAAGTTTGTTAAAGTATGTGAAATTGATTTTAAATATGAAATAATCAAAGTGAATGATGAAAACATAATTTGGGCAAGAGACAAGGATAATTCGAAAATAGTTTTGTTAGATTTTGATTTTAAAATTGAGGATGAAATGGTTGTACAAGGACTTCCGATGGACATTAAATATTTGATCGACGATAAAGATAAACTTGAATTTTGTGACCAAAATTTAAACATCTATTACACATAAATTTTTTTCTTGAAATAAATTAAAAATGGTCATTTTATTCAAGTCTTAGAGTCTCCCTCGAATTTTCTCATCGTAACCAACGTATGGTTAAGACTCCTAGTTAATGTGGGACGTTCATCATAAACAGTGTCACTCATCCGAGTCTAAGACTGCGAACTCGACAACTATTTAGACTTAGCTTGGAACCACAAACCAAGCGTATTAACCCGAAGAAGAATACTTAACTTTGTAACTGGAACTACATATTTTTGGCTAAATACAGCTCAATAAAAAAAGATGTTGATATTTGAAAGATGATGAGGAGTAGACCTTTTCCTTTGAGCTTGTTGATGTAAGGAAAGGAGCGCTCCCATTGTTTGTTAGATCATCTGAGTCGTTAGAAAGTACCATCATTTTGTATTTGTCGGTATTGAGACGCATTTTGTTTTAATGCACCATTGAGATATTGAATCTACAATTTCTTGTGTTGGACCATCTGGATTTCAACTTCCAATAATCAAAAATTCAGATACTGTTTTTTTCAATTCAGAGACATAACACACACATCTTTTTCTTAGTGATGGCGATTTTTGGAGATTTGTCGATTTTCGTCGCCACGGCACGACACCTTTTTTAGAGTCGACATGACCATTCTCGTGTCATGAAAATTTTTTTTGAATAAACGTTTGTGACTTTTATCTCTTTCTTAATTAGGGCATTAATTTAGTTACCTCTCTAACTGACCCTCTACAAACTGGACATGTCTCTTACACAACGCCTTCCATGCGTTTCAAAACCTTTTGGATCCATTGTGTAAAAAATAAAATTATTGAAATTAAGTGAAAGTTTCACTTAAAATCTTGTTGCCTTTTTCTTTACATAATCTTTTCAGTTGATTATGCACTCTATACCACAAAAGTTATACCCGTCTTTGGCAGATCCAATGGTCGTAATTTCTTGGCTTATAATACTTATAATTTGTACATGGTTTAGCGAGTGATATCTCGCACTAATTTGGTTAATTAAACTCACTTTAGAAAGTTGAGCACTAGTTTCAGCATAAAAGCATGCTCTTAAACGTCTAACGAGAGCATCAGAATAACGCTTTTATTCAATTTATGCATAAACCTACTCCGATTTTACTCTAAAACCAGCCTTTTTTCATCGATTAACAACCGTTACAAACACGAAAGTAATCAATAAATAAATTAAATAATTTATTTTTTATAAAAATTCCTATTCCGGTATTAAGTACATCTTGGAAAATAAAAGGAAAAAACAATTTTAAAATATCCATGATTTGACTCTATTTAAGAAATTAAAAATTCAAATTAAAACAAAACTAAAAATGTTTGATATCTCACGTTTTTTAAGCTTAAACTTTTTTCTATTAACCATAAGCTTAGTATCATCGCAATTTTTTACAACAATCAAAAACATTGATTTTCCTAATCAATTAAATTCAGAGTATATTCTCAAGACATTCGATTATGGTTTGAACAAAAAATTGGTATGCTTAAACCAATGTGCATTGATAAACAATTGCTTATATGTCTTCATAAACGAAACAAATTGTGTTCTTTTAAGTCCTTACAGTAAGTATCTGTTGAATGGAACAAATGTGAACAATTTAAGAGCTATCTACAGAAAGGATGACTTTAAGTAAATGTTTGTCTGTCAGTAATGCCATCGAAAATTAATTCTTTTACTTTTAAAAGGTTTCAAGATTTAATTCATTATTGGCCAATCACAAAATCAAGTGTAAACGAAATCATAAATGGAAAAGACTTGTATGATCCTGTTAATGCCTTGTTTGTAGATGATAGATTCGAAAATATAAACTCTGCTTTTAGACTCAATGAAGGATACTACAAAGTTCCTGAGGGTATTTATTTTTATGGTGATTTTACATTGTTGATTTGGGTCAAAGTTGTTAGACATGTACCTTTCGCAAGAATATTTGATTTTGGAAATGGACAAGCGAATGACAATATTCTATTAGCACTTTCGTATTTATCACAAGGAAATGCTTATAGTAAATATTTTTATGGTAATTTGAGTATGTTGGACCATAGATCTGGTACATATATTACTCCTGGAAATTGGTATCACTTTGCTTTTGGTCTTAATGCTAATAAATTATTTTTGTACATAAATGGAATATTGGATTTAAGTTATGATGTAATTCAAGGGCCAAAATTGAACTTTATAAGATCAAGTAACTTTTTTGGAAAATCAAACTGGCCAACGGATGCAAATGCTAATTTCGAAATGGATGATATAAGAATATTTAATCGAGCACTTAGTTCAACAGAGATATCTTATGAATACATAAACAATTTTGGCGATTTAATTTAATTTTTTAATAAAATACCGTAAAACCCCACTATTTGCCCCATGGGGTAAAAACGAAGACTCTGTTTTTGCTCCAGGGACTAATACGTTTATGGTTCCATTTTTAAGATCGTTTTTAATCCCATTTTTGACTTGAATTTCAAATTTTTAGACTTTCGTTTTTATCCCGTGGGGCAAAAGAGAATATAGGCAAACTTCAATATGATTTGATGTTTAATATTTTTTTGGATATAAAAAAGATTGTTCTACTATCTGTAGAATTTTTAATTTAATAAATATTTTCAACCTTTATCAATTAGAACCCCTAGTTTAATACGGATCGTTTTTAATGAAAATTCAGTCAAAAATTATGAGCTCATACCCAAAGAAACAAATCAATTTTATCACACCTTTGCTATTAAATTTTTACATGTAAGAAGTCTATGTCTTTCAATGCGGTTCATATGTTATTCCGGATAGTAACGCTTTAGAAAGGAAACAGGGTAGCATTCTTCTTTTTTTCAATTGCTTTATTCAAAAATGTGAGATTTCGTGAGTGGAAAAAGTATCTTTAACCTGAAGAGATATACTAAGATCTAAAACTATGGGATAAAAAGATTTTTATCGAGTCATTCTGGTGAAGAGGATAAAATGATTGAATCTATTTGATAAAATGTAATCAAGTTCAGTGCAATGTAATTGATGTTTTAAAGCAATAATACAGCGTGTTCTTCTGAAGTAGATCAAATGATTTTGAATATAAAAAACAAAGTTTCTTACATTTTAGCCCCGTGATAAAACGGAAAATTTCGTTTTTACCCCATGAGGTAAAAAAAGTCAGAAAATTGGTAATAAAAACGCTTTTGTCCCATGGTCCAAAAACAAAAATTTCGATTTTACCCCGGGGCAAATAGCGGTGTTTTAGGGTATTTGGATTTTTTAAAGAGATGGAATCAACCTTCTTTATCTTTGAGGTCTGTTGTGGGTTGGGATTGATTAAAAGATGTTTATTTATTGTTGAATGTTTATTGATAAATGTGAAGATTAAAGATAAGATAAGATTAAAAATAATAAGAAAGTAAAGAGGTATTTATACCCAACTTTCTGTGTTGATCGACTTAAAAGTAGACCTGTTGTAAAGACGGTATTCAATCAAATAACAAGTTTTATTTGCATGTTTAAGTCAAAAGACTTAATGTACATGTTAAAGAAACCCTTGATACTTTTTTAAATAATGTTCTATCAATGTGGGATTTTAAGTCATTACAAAATGATGCTCAATCAAGATTGTTTTAAATGTCCTCAATGTGAACAAGTTTACGATAACCCCAAAATTTTACCATGTGGTGAAAGTATTTGCGCTAAATGTATACCAAAAGAGGACTTTGAATGTAAATTTTGCGATCAAATTCATAAAATCATTGAAAATTTTCCAACTAATCAAGCTCTTATAAAATTGTCAAAATCAATATACCAGTCAACATACTTAGATGAAAAAATACGTGACCTAAATCTTTACAACGAGTCTCTTGATTTAGAAAAAATTGAATTAAGAAATTTGTTAGCCTCACCGAAGACGGATGTATCGCGACTTTGTAGTTCAATCATAAATGAAATAGATCTCGAAATCGATACAAAAATTAAACAACTCCAAGACACAAGAGAGATTATGATTAAAAAAGTAAACGATCATGAAAAATCTTGTTTAAAAAGTATTAAAGAGAGTAAAACTAAAATAGACAAATGCAAAAGTAAGATAAACTTGTTTTACGACGAATTGAAATCTCTTAGGCTAAAACAAGTGAGTGGTGAAATTGATTTATTCCAAGAAAATAACATTATAAAGCTTTTAAGATCAAAAATAAAACTCGAAATAATTGAATATTATCATTTAATATTTGATAGAAAAGTTTTATATTTTGTCAAAGGCGAATCGAAGTTAGATGAAAATCAAACCGGTAAACTAGTCATTAATGACACGAATCGTATCCATTTCAATGAAATGAAACGAAATAGTCTTGTTGAAAAAAATGAGTGTAAAAATTTTGAATTATTAAAATTTGACCAAGAAAAGTATTTAATAAGTTATGTTAACGACCTTTGGTTTTACTTAAAAATTTATGAAAGAAATATCCAAACTCAAAGTATTTTTTCAGAAGGCGTAAATATAAAAGTTAGGGATAACGGAAAATATTTTTATTTATACTCAAGCAATCCTTTAAAACTTAGAAAGTTGAATTCAAAACTAAAAATTGTCGACTTGATCGATCTTAAAACACCATTTGTTAATTTTTCAGTAAATTATGTTCACATTGCAGCTATGCTCGATTCAAGTACACTTAAATTTTATAGTGCGAATTCAATGGAATCTCAGATAAATATTAAAACAAATGTTCTTAACCCGTACATTTACTATCCTCAAGACGTTAAAGCAGTCTATTCGAACAGTTCATATTTTTTTGTTCGAACAAATGATTCAGTGCTAATTTTGAGTAGTCCAAGTCTCAAGTTTGTAAAAAAATGCGAAGTTGATTCAAGATATGAAATCATCAAAGTCAATAATGAAAATATCATTTATGCAAGAGATCAAAAAAAATCAAAACTTGTTCTTTTTGATTTTGATTTTAACATTGGTAATGAAATAGTTTTAGAAGGATTTTCGAATGATATCAAAGATTTAATTGGTTAAAATGATGAGATTGAATTTTATGATCAAAATTTAAATATTTATAATTTTAAATAAAGTTTTTAGGTGAGCCATTTTTTTGTTGACACCCTCAAAAACACGCACCATTATTTTTTGAAATATTATTATAATTCAAATCACAAGCTTCAAAATGATACCCCATTAGACTCCAAGTGCAGCTATTTGGACTGAAATTAATTTTTCAATTAAGGGTCATAAAGGACCATCAAGAACCACCCAAAAATTGGATGATTAGAATTAACTTCCATCAGGAGAAGTATAATACAAAGTTAAATTTAAGTTAACAAAACTGATGTTTGACGCACAGAAGCAAGGGTATGCTGAGTTTTGCTCATAATACTGAGCATAATTTGGAACCACGAATTGAATTTTTTTTGACACATCTTGAAGCTTCGACCTTCTGCATGGACGTCTTGGACCGTTTCAACTGAGTAAAATGTAATGATAATGTTCTCGCTCAAAGTTACTGTAATCCAGACTTATGTACCCATTTATTTTAAGGTTACCGTAATCCCCCGCAAGACTCCCCATGGGGGAATTCATGTTTAGACCCTAAGTTTCGGTTTTCAAAAAAGTTCAATTTTGAAAAAAAATATATTTTTTTAGTAAAACATTTTTTTTCATATCAAATATTCCTATCTTATCGCTGATGAGGTGCATTGGGGAGGGGGGATTGTGCGGGGGATTACGGTAATGCTATTTACGCTTTTTACACGAATTCTAAATCTGCCGTTTCTGTGGGGAACAAACTATCGGATGAATTCAACATCAGTTCAGGTGTCCTGCAAGGTGACGTTCTGGCTCCCTACTTGTTTATAATAGTTATTGATTACGTAATGACACGAAGTCAAAACAACTATGGTTTTATCTATAAACAAAGAAAGAGCCGAAAACATTGTGACCAACGAATAAGTGACCTTGACTACGCCGATGACATAGCCCTTCTTGAATCAACAGTTGAATTAGCTACCAATCAATTGGCGAGCTTAAGTGAAGAAGGTCTCGAAATAAATGTTGAAAAAACGGAGTGTGTGATCCTAAACGGGCAATCAACAGCGACCGCTTTACCGCTTGGAGACCAACAGGTAAATAAAGTTGAGGATTTTAAATATTTAGGTTCGAAACTCAAGTCCACGGAAGCGGATTTCATCCATCGTAAGTCACTAGCATGGGCTGCCTATTGGAAAGTGGTGAAGATCTGGAAAGCGAATTATGTCCCAATAAAGTTGAAAGCTAGCATATTTGAAACTACAGGAGAAGAAGAAGATTTTAAGGTATTGGGTGGGTACGGGCTAACCGAATATTACCATGTTTTGGGTTCAGGTGGAGTATGATTTACCCAGAAAATTTGGATTTCAGATATCGGTCTGGGTTGGGTAACCCATAAAATTTGGGTAAATAATTTACCCAAAACTAAATTATTTTCGAAAAAAAAACTAAAGTAACTCAAACTCCACCCGAACCCAAAACCTGAAATATTCGGTTAACCCATACCGATCCAATACTTTAAAATTCTAAAATGAACTCAAATTTATCCAATCGTTTGCTATTCACATAGACTTCACATAACAGAACACCTCTCGAACGTAATCAACACATAGGAAAACTCTCTTATTTAACCATCAACCCAATGTAAACAATATATATTCACAAATCACTGAGGGAATTTGGAATTTTTGACAAAAAATTCGTAATCTATTTGCGAGAAACATATTACATTTTTATAGTTTTAACAGATTTTCAGAGGGTTTTGCCACTTATCTATCGTAAAAAACCAAATTTTTCCATGCTTTATCCAAAAATGACATCGTTTTTTGTGTGTATCTAGACTCTTATCTAGGTTCAAAGCTCGATTAAGATTTTTTTTAAAGAGAATATTCCAACTCTATCTTGAGATCTTCATTCAAATTTTTGGAACAAGTGCATTAAAACCAAAACTCTGTTTCGGTCAGGCTATCTAAAAAATGGATCAAGACATTCAGAGAGTATAAGTCGATACATGTGATACATGCGAACCATAAAAAATGGTATCATAGCTTGAGAGAAAATTGTTGCTAATAGGATGTAAGAAAAGTCTTCGCAATAAGTTATTATAATTCTGTTGTGAAAAAATGTTGAATAAAAAAATTGCTTCAAATATTGAGGGACATGAGTCATGAGGAGAGAAAAAAAAATTTTACTTTTAAAAATTTTATTGGAAAAAAAAATCATTTAAGAATATTTTGTCAGACAATGTAGGCAATCAAAATAATCACTTTAATCATACTTTAAATTTGATGTCTTATAATCACCCAAAATATTCTACTCTAAAAAAAAACATTAATGTTACTACAGCAGTGACAGGAAGTTCTCAAAAATAAACCCTCTGGTGCCTTCAAATGGTCAATTTTGGAGTAAAATGACATTCCTATAGGCACCGAAAGGATCACTTTGAAATGTATAAAGCAAAGAATATTTTGTCAGACAATGTAGGCAATCAAAATAATCACTTTGATCATAATTAAAATTTGATGTCTTATAATCACCCAAAATATTCCTTTTTATTTTAAATGGACCTTATCAGATTTTTTAAAAAGTTCTCAACATTTTTTTGTTTCAATGAAGAGGTGTCATTAAATAGTCATCATTTTAAAGGTCCATTTTTTATGAACAATAAAAACGCAATTAAAATCAGACATTTTTTTAATATTTCTCAACATTTTGTTGTTTCAATGAAGAGGTGTCATTTAAAAGTCATCACCTTTTTTTTGCGTTCGGGATCAAAAGGAAACGAAAAAAAAAATATTTGTTTTTTAAATTTTATTTTCAAAAAAATCAAATTATTCGAACAAACTTGATTTAATTTGATTTCTTTTTCTTGCTCAATTCGATGACTTCAATACCTTTAAACAAAAGATTGGTTAAATGTTTAAGGTTTAATGGAAGTTAATCAGACAATGTAGGCAATCAAATAATCATCTCGTATCATAAGATAAATTGATTTTGTTTATAATCACTTTAACTTCCGTTTTTTTTTTAAATGAGGATTAAATTACCTGGTGGGAGGGATTGTTTAAGTTTATCGGCTTTTTCGTTGTCTTCAACGACCAATGTGTACAAGAAACGACTGCATCGTACTTTGAATTTTACGTTATCTTTATTTTTCTTGATTTTAATTGCTTTTATGAAAGATATTAAATTAATTTAAAATTTTGTGGACGAACCGAGTCGATTTATCAGATTTTTTAAAAAAATTCTCAACATGTTTTTTTTTCAATGAAGAGGTGTCATTAATTGGTCATCACTTAATCGACTCGGTTTGAGTGTTTAAAAAAATTACATTTGACATCTTTGCGTTTAACAGTGACCAAAAAGTCTTTGATTTCTTTTATTTGTCTTGGCTAAACTCAAAAAAACACGGGTTAGATACCATCCAAACTTTGGGTGTTAAGTTAAAAAAATTTACCATTTTTGGTTCGCAAAAATTTCTATTAACGAATAGAATCTGAAAATGAAGACATGGATTAAATTGGATCTTTGTTTTGGAAAAAGAAGAACGTGTACAAAGAGAGAAACAAGAGAAAGAGTTTTTTTTTTTTTTTTTTCAATTTTTTTTGCAATTGAAATTTTTGTTTTGCTTTCAACTTGATATAAAATTATAATTTTTTAACAAACTGCAGATTGATCTTAAAACTTGCACTTAATTTGTCTTAACAATTTACCTTGAGACTCTACACCTTTACAATTTAAAATTTAAAATTTTCAACGAGTCTTTGTGACCCCTTGGACATTGGAAATTTAACCATGGGATTTTCATAATGGAAGTTTTGTAAGACCCGTTAGAGTTAGTTCAGGTTTCATAACTAAGGTTATATTAACGCACTTAATTTAACTTGTTGCTACAAGATCACATTTTCATCACTCCAAAATTTCTTTCTAATTTTAAGCTATCTTTAAACATGATCGACAAAAACAACAACCATCAAACAAACTTTGATGAACTAACCCCGGACAATGTTGAACGAGAACTCGAAAAATTAAAATTAATCGATGAAAATTATGATTCAGACGAAGATGAACGTGATCGTATCAAACTAACGGGTAAAGGTATTGATTTTCGTGCGTTAAAAGCCGGTAAAGACGTTGAATTCGAGTATGACCCGGACAAAGAAGAAGATAATTTCAATTGGGATGATGAGATCGATAAAATTGATTATAAAAAAATTTACAATCTTAAAAATCCTGAACTCTTGTTTGAAGAAGATGAAGAAAATGGTTCAAATAAAACCCCATTTGAGATTTTAAAATCAAAAATGGAAGATATTTCACCGTTTAAAGACCAAGGTGTAATGAAACGATGTTTAATCCCAGGTTCAGGTTTACCGATTCCAATTGGAAGTAGAGTCCGCGTGCATTATAATGCGTATTTTGAGTTGAACGATGAACCGTTTGACTCGACACATTTGAGAAACAAATCATTCGAGTTCAAACTCGGAGCTGGTGAAGTAGTAAGAGGGTTGGACATTGGTGTATCAACAATGAAAAGACATGAAAAATCCCAGTTTATATTCGAACCAGATTATTATTGTGGTAAATATGGTTGTGAGCCAAGAGTACCAAGAGATACCCCTGTTTTGTTTGAGATTGAAGTTGTTTCATTTGTTGAATCGAATGCTTATGATAATTATGAAGCATCGTCTGATGAACAACGCGAAAGAGTGACACTTGATCAAATGTTGAAGGTATGCAATTGTCTAAGAGAGCTAGGAAACGATAACTACAAACGTATGAATTACAAAGACGCATCGAAAAAATATCGTAAAGCAATTTACTTATTGGACAATACTTGTTTAACCACTGAAGAAGAGGAAAAAAAATGGAAATCAGTCATGTTAAAATTGTATTTAAACATGTCTCAAGTTTGTTTGAAGCGAAGTAAGCCAAAAAAAACGATCTATTATTGTAAACTGGCATTGGATTTGGAAGAGAATAATGCTAAAGCTATTTATCGTTATGGTAAATCGTTGAGGTTGTTACAAGATTTTGATCGTTCGAGAAAATATTTGTTAAGAGCTTACAAAATGACTCCGACTAGTAAAGAAATAGCTGATGAGATTACAAAATTGGATCAAGATGTTGCCAAATATAATGCGTTAGAGAAAGATTTTTACAAAAAAATGTTTAAAATTGAAGACAAACAAACTGAAAATGAACTCAAATTGGACGAAAAAGATTCGTTGGATCAAAATAAAGAGACCATTATCAAAAAATTAAGGTAAAGCTATCTCAAAATAAGTTGTGTGCCCTGTTTCTGTGTGTTTTTTGACCGAAGTTTATGCATTTACAACCCTATAAGCTCAATTTAAACCTCATGACTAGCTGATCTGAAGATATCACCTGCTACCATTGACGTCGGGATTCTTATCGATGGAAAAAATAAATTCCAGGAAGTCGTACTCGGTTGAAAACGGTAAAAAAAAATTTTTTTAGTCAAGTCCCATTTCCTCATCGGTTTTGGGTGCTAAAAAGGGTGCAAAAAAGCTTGATTTAAAAGTAATTAAAATTTCTGGGTAACCCATACCCATCGAATACCTTAAAATTAATGGGTTCTAGGTATAAGACGAGAATTTAATTCGACTGAAAAAAAAAAATTTTTTTCCGTATTCATCCCTGTACCACTTCCCGGAAATTTTTTTTTCCATTGATAAGGGCCCCAGTGTAGTCGAATAATAAACCAACTGGACTAAAACAAGAACGGTAAATTTCACACCAGGTGCATACATGTAAATTGTACCCTGATTGTGTTGATAGAGCCATTCCTTAATGAGGAAAATGGACTTGGTTGAATTTAAAAACGATTTTCAGTTGCAACTAAATACATTTTTCTCATTAAGGAATGACTCTATCAACACAATCAGGGCACTATTTTGAAGCAGGCTAAGAGATCTACAATTAGCACCTGATGTGAAAATTTTTAATTTTAGTCCAGTTGGTTCATTAGTCGACTGCCAACACTACCCCAATGTCAATGGTAAATTTTTAGCTTTCAGACCAAATCTTCAGATCAACAATATCTTATGTACTTCAGCATCTGGCTGTAAAAAACCCATGAAAAAAATGTTATCCGTTTTTTTCAGGTCTGAGAACACAGTTATACTGCACTTCCACCAATTAATGGCTTGCCGTTCCCGTACTACAAATTCTCAAAATTTCCAATAGATGATTTTGTGATAAATTTGCTATTATTTGGAACGGGTACGCTTATGATTTCAGTCCTTTAAGGATACACCATTAATTCGGCGGAAGTGCAGTAATATCAAAAATATCAAAATCAGTTTTTTTGGAAGTATAAGTGTCAGCTAGATGTTTGTTTTAAATTTTTTGGGGAATTCGGAAATTATTTCATAGATAACTTTTGAATATTCTTCGATCTTCATACATATTCAGTCAATCAATTTTGTTTACGATCTTTGAGCAAATGTTCTTGAAAATTAAATTTAGATCTCACAATTGTAGGCACTAATGTCATCTTTTTTTAAGTGAGTTCAAAGAAAATGAAAAAATGAAAACATTCAAAGTTCAAATGGACATGTACTCATTGGACATTTTGAATTTTATAATTCGAAAAGCCGAAAATATGGGAATGACAATTCGTCAAATAAAAGGAGTAAGTCAATAAATTCATTAAATCTAAAAAAATAACCCTTTTTTTTTTCAAAAAGGATGCCAACATTTTGCAAATATTGAAAAATTAAATTTTTTGTTTCAAATCTCAAAAGTTTCGTTTTGTAAATATGACCGTTACGAATAACCATTTGTTAAAATTGTTATAAACATTTTCTATTCAAATTAAAGTTAACAAATTTTCGATTTATAAAAAAAATTTATAATAAAAAATTTTCTAAAATCCTTAATTATCATAAAATCAGAGAGAAAAAGTTGATTCGAACTGATTTACCTTAATAGTTACAAAGATGAGTGAGATCGAAAAAAATTTAAATAAAATCAACTCTTACTTATCAAACCCTGACTCTAAAGTATCACAAAATGTCTTAGATAAATCAAAAATAATCTTAGACAAAATTGGCTCTAAAAAGTCGACGCTTGAACGCAACCGTTTATGGGACATCATCGGAGTGATCTTATTAGTCTTGGCAATTGTTCTACTCAATTGGGAATTTTGTAAATTTTATCTTTTATATCTTATTCGTTTCTTAGTTATCTTAGTAAGTATGATATCGATCTGACTTCTTAATCTAATTCGTTTGGCGATTTTTAGGGCTCGAATTTTTATGATTTTACCCAACTTTATCGTAACAATTGTTTAATACAGAATCCATTTTTTATTCCGACAAAACGTTTTCATGCTCAAACATGTCAATTTGCGTGTGGTAAAACAAATCAAAAAAATTTTCTGAAAAAATTCCAAAGTGAAATTTACAAGACTCAATTCGAAAAAATAACATACGATTCAGATGTTCCTGTAATTGTAAATAATGAAATTAATGAATGGAAGTTAACTAGAATGGATTTAAAAGATTTAATCGAATCTTATAAGACTTCGGATGAACCTGTACAAGAAGATCATTTATGTTATTTTGATCATACACTCAATCAAAACTTTGAAACAAAATTCAAAGCTTTTAATGAAGCAATAAAGGATAATAGAAATTATTCATTTCTTTGGTAGGGGATGAGTCACAAACCTCACAGAGTGACATGTTTTTTATAATTTTATTTTTAAGGGAAAATTGTGGCAAAACCTCTTATAAAAGACTCAAAAAACTGATAAATAGACCAACTTTTTTGCCCAATAATTTAGAATTGGTGTCAAATTCATGGGTTTTTATGTCAAAAAACATGTCAAATGAGTACCTACAGATACCAGTTTCGTTGAGAATAGCCTTATTCTGTCAAATATCAGGAACTTCAAAGCTTAAAATCTCACCTGTAAATGAGTGCAAAAAGTATTGTCCGTCCAAAACATTTAGTCTAAAACCAGGTCAAATCAGTAAGTTTAAAATCAAAGATTGAAATTCAAATTTTTAACGAATTTTATTTTCCAGTGGTGTACTCGGATTTGTGGAATTTAGAATTTAAACCTGTTAATGATGGTGGTGAAAATTTAGCTATCACTCTTCTGGTTCAATAATTTTGCTTATTGACACTTTTTCTATTTAAATAAATTATAAAATTTTTTGATTTATTAGTCCTCCTCCCATTTTCTCATCCGGACTTGGAACCGGCCAAAGGGTATGGTTAAGACTCCTAGTTACTGTGGGACGTTCATCATAAACAGTGTCACTCATCCGAGTCTAAGACTGCGAACTCGACGACTATTTAGACTTAGCTTGGAACCACAAACCAAGCGTATTCTCCTATTGAAGAATACTTAACTTTGTAAACTAGGGATACAAATTTTTCAAAAATGGTATAGTAATAAGATAAAAAAAACAATTATTTTGTCAACGATTTTATTAATTTACGAAACAAAAAATTGTAAATTTAAAAAAGAAAAAAGAAAATAATTCTAAGCGTTATTTTGAAAAATTTAGTAAAAAAATATATATTTAAACTAAGCTTCAAAAATAGAAAAAAATAGAAAAAAATTAGTTTTAAGTTGATTTGTTTTTTTTGAAGTTGACTATTTAACAATTTTCAAAATTAGCCCAATTATCTTGTGAATCCATTTTAGTCTCTTCTTCTTCTTGTACTACAGGCGTATTCGAATCCGTCGATGACCATGGATCATTAATAGTTAAACTATTCTCTTTTGTTTCTGAACTAAACACTTGATCAAAATTAGCCCAATTTTCATTACTTTGACTCTCATCGCTTTTAATAGGTTCTATTTTAAATGATACACTATCTTTGAATATATCATCTTCATCGTCTACACGATGTCTCATTTCTTTACTCGAATTTCCTTCGCTTTTGTTATGATGTCGTTTGTTTGTTGCGCTTTTTTGATTATCATCATCCGAGTCACCTGATGAATCACCAGACGATGATGACGAAGACGAAGAGGTATAGTTTGATGATTTTTCACTGAACTTTTTAAGACACGAACCGTCGTCGTTTGAATCCTTGTGCTCTATTTTTATGTTAAATTCTTTATCTGAAGAGAAAACTGCCCAGTTGTCCTTAGTCCTAACAAAAAATTAGTTTTAACCAAATTTTCTTGAATTTTTATATTTACTCGAATGTTGACTCAGTTTGATCGGAAAATCGAATCTCTTTTTTCACCCAAACATCTTCATCTAGAGAACACGAACTCGGTGCTGATGTGCCAAAGTTCATACTATCTCGTTGTGAACAAACTTGTTCGAACATTTGAGCACTATCGTCATTTGAATTGATACTAAACGAAATATTTTTAGTCTTATCAAAGCCCCTACATAAATGAGTTTTGAAAACAAAAAAAAAAGGAAAGAATAAGATATTTTATATACCCGGGTTGTTTTGTACTAAAGTTAACAATCTGACTTTCGGGTAAACTAAAATCTTCAACACAATTTATTTTCATTTCTTTGTGTAAATCCGAAAATTTTTTATTCATTTTTTCGTCGCTTGGTAAATCGATAAAATCACTTGTCTCTGTAGCTGAGATAGAGTTATTTACGAATGGATTGCGTACAAGGTCTTTTGAGTTTAATGCATTCAATTTTTTGATTTTATTCTCACATAAATCGTCCCATGTTTCAACCAAGTCTTTTTCGACAACTATAAATAAAAATTTTAGAAAATATTAACGACTTTTTTTTAAACAATATTAAAATTACATTTTTCTAAACAATCTTTTAAGAATTCGGAATAAACGCTATCGTGTGTTTGCTTGCGTATAAAATTGCTAATATAATTCAAGTGACCAATATATCCAACCGGGTTTGTTTTAGAAGTAACTATTCTTTTAAATTAATTAAGAACATGAATTTGTTTTTTTTTTGAAGTTTAATGTACTTTTTTTCTGTTATGTCTTCTACGCCATCAAAATATTCCGACCAAAAATGTACCAGTTTCAATATTAAATTACAATCTTTTAGTAACTTAAACAAAATAAATTTAACTAATATTATTTGCTTAATATGTTTGTGAAAAAACATCAGATCTCTAAGCGCAATTCGTTTTTTAAAGTCGAAGAAGACTTTTAGAAGAAGCTGAAATTATAGGTTTATGAAAATAGGTTGAAGAATGTGAAATTTTACTATGAAAAAAGCGTCAACAATATGAAGTAATTAAAGGTGATCAAAATCATTGATTGACCGAAAGAAAACCAAGTAGCTAATGAGATAAATTAAATAAGAGTTATAAATAAGAAAATTTCAATTTAATCTTGAAAAATTTAATAATTTTTTCAGGTTTATTTCGACAATTTTGAACAAAATTTTCGACCTGTACGTAACTAACGTCAAAAAATTGGTCGATACAAAAACAATATTGAATAAGATTTTAGAACAGATGTTTGATTATGAATCAATTCGATGAGTTTTATGGCATTGTGCAAATTGTCATACCGGTAATACCTGCCAAATCTATTTGCGCCTCAAAAAAAACATAAAAGGTGCAGAGGTTATCCTTGCAACAGCGTCAAATTCCAGTCGATCAATTTTAGTGAAAGTAAATAATATATACTCTGACGAAGCAGTGGTCAATGGCTAACGATGTCTGCAAAATTGTAGAACTCTCACCGAGAATCAAAAAAACCAACGAAACGACCGGTCACATATGAATCGAGTTACAAGTTAAAAACGATCGTCTGTGTCAACTCAAACGTTAAAGAAACCATTGTATTCTTGGAGTGTCAACTTAGAAATTAAAAGGCGAAAAGCAAACAGCTGTTTCAAGTAAAAACGAGAACCTTTAATTACAGCTTCTCGAATAAGTTCTGAATTTTTAAGCTAAAGAGATGATATCTAACTTGGACAATTATCTTAACACGAAATCGAGTACAAATCGTAATTTTGGATTTTACTTTTTTTGTATAAAGACTAGAAGTGATCAAAGTTTATCAATAAAGATTTTTATTTAATTTATTTTCTTTTATTGTTTGTACCTTTCCAAAATTCGTTTTCTCCTCCTCAATCAAAGACCGGTAAAAACCGATATCGAGCACTTTAAAACTAAAATTAATTTTAAATGAGTCCATTAAACGCTACATTAAAGTCAAAAAATGGTAAAATGTGAAAATCTAAGAAAACACAACGACAAAATACTGCATCGAAACGTCATCATTATCACCAATACTTGATTATTTAGAGGAATAATTTAAAAACATTTTAAAATATGAATTTATATGAAAGTTGTGGCAGGCATTTTCTAAATGGTTACGTATAGTTTTGGAAACGACAAGCGATATACAGTCCCGGAAATTTACCTGTCACATGATATCATATGACATCAGTTGATATCAGTTCGGATCAGAATTTATGACCAAATGATATCAGCTCCGATCAGTTGAAATCACATGATATCAGTTGGCATCATTAAGAGAATTACAAACATTATGAATTCCAACGAATTCTGATGTTGAGATTTCGAAGTTCGTTTTATTGCGCTGAGTCTTTAATTTAAATAAAAAAGTTGCGACAGTTAAAAGAAGAGCGCGATAAAATAACCTCTTTCATTCCACACCAGCTGATTATAAAATCTTAAAGAAGCGTAACCACAGTCTTTTTAAGAAATAAAACAAAAAATTGTAGTAGTTACATGATGTGTGAATGTTTTTTTGTCGGACGAAAGTTCCAAGTCTTCGACGCGTATATCTTGAGCACTTTTTTTCTTATTCTCATCACCATCTGATTTCATTTCAACATCTTGATTCAAAACAAATTGTACACGTTTAAAATCATACGAAAAACAATTTATCAAAATATCTTTTATTTGTATGTGTAAAAAATTATTCCATTTGTACAAAAACATCATGCTTATAATCGAATCTAAAACGCCTAAATTAATCAACTCATTATTAACCGACTCGTCATTTAAATTCAAAAGTCGACTTATTAACTTTATAATCGACAAACGAGTTTGTCCTAATGCTGCTACTTGAACACCATTTGAATATTTATAACTTTCTAGCTTTGGTTTATTGTTATGTAATAAATTAATTAATTGCTTTAAATGTTTTGAACATGAATTTTTGATTGATTTAATTGCGTATAGACCAATGTCGATTCGTTCTTTGTCTCGTTTAAGTTTGTCCTCTTCTTGGGTTTGATTCAATTCCATTCTTAAACAATTTCATTTAAAAAAAACTTAAACTTGAAACCTCTTGAAGAACTTACTCGTTCGACCAAGAAGCAGGCTCCAATATTGTTAACAATACTTCGATTACTTGAACTAAAGAGTTGTTCGGTTTATCAACTGTTTCCAGCATAATGTTCATTAACTTGTCCAATATTTCTTCTCTAAAACAAAAATTAGAAAATTGATCACGTGCAATTTGATTTTAACTCACGATTCAATTTCATCCAAAAGTGAATTTTTATGTAAATTTTGAATTGTGTTTAAATTTAAATCTTTAAATTGTGAATTCGAATCGACATCATAACTTGACAAATAACCCTCATTGCTTAGTTCACGTTGGGTCAATATTTGATCACGACTTATCCGAATAAGATCACTTAACAACTGTGATGCATTCGAATGTACTTCATTTGAATGCTCAAACGAAAACAATTCGACTATACCATTTATTAATTTGATATCTTTTAACCATTGGACTATTTTACTTCTCGATTCAAACGAATCAATGGTCGTTAGTAAACGTAATAGAATGTCCGTTATAGCCGATGTGTTTATATTTTGAATAAAATTTTTCAAAAAATCATCTTTCTTTTGAATGTACGTCAAAAACTAAAAGAAATTAATTTTATAATTGAAGATTTATTGACTTTAAGTGTCTTACGGGCTCAGTCTTGCGGTTTATGAGACATCCCATTATCTTGGCAAAGTAACTAGCCATCAACGGATTGACTGTTTGAGTATTATTATTCGCCAAAAAAGAGTATAACTTGTCCATAATGACTTGATTTTCTATAAGACTATCGTTTATTAAATTAACATCTGATGTCAAAAGCTCGCATGATATAGTCGAGTATTTAAATCTTTCTTTCTCATTGAGTTCCTCAGATGGAAGATTTATGGAATTCTCGACAAGCTCGTTCAAATTTTCAGGACGGATTAAACTAATAGTAAATTAAAGAAGAGTTAAAAAAAATGAGTGATAAAAGGGGGGTTACAAGTTGACTAATTTGTCATTATTTGATTTGCACTCTTGTAGAACGTCTTCTTCGTCCATTATTTCTTTTAGTGTCACATCCTAAGTGATATATAAATAATAAAAAGGGGATTGATTTTGTCAAATGGAGGAGGGTATACCTCTTTTTCAAGGAGTGTGTGTATTTGCGAAGTGGAATAGTTAAATCGCCAAAACATTTTGCCTTTTTACAAAAATCTATTTAAAGAGAATCACAAAATGAAAAAAAAAAAAAGAAGTTGTTGTTTGCAATTTTGATATTGCAAAATTAAAATAAAAATGAAAATTTATAAAAAAAATAAAGAAAATGCATGAAATTTACTGTAATTAATTTCATTTCATTTTTGTTTTTTGTTTCATAAGATTTATAATTTATTCAAAAATAAACCTAACAAAATGTTGTTATTTTTAGGTAAAAAATAAGCGTCTCCAATTTTTATCTCTTCCTCAAAATCTTGAGCAAAAAGTCCTTTACAGTGGCGTAGCTACGTGAGGCGACACCGTACCTTAAAAATTTAACAAAATCGACCGCCATCTATTTTTTTTTACAAATAATCTAATTGCGAAAATTATCAAACATCCATTTTTCCAATTCGATCAAAGGCTAGTGTAAAAACTCATAAGAGTCGATCGAACCCGTTTATTTAATTAAATTTAAAATTATTAGGTTCAGGAAATTCAATAGTGCTATCTGAATTTGTCATTTTTGACATCGGAACCGTAATCTACGACCCCGAAAACCCCAAAAAATCATTTTTTTCATGGGGGTAAATAATCAAAATTTTTACCTCACCCCTCCGCTTTTTGCAGCCCAATGGTAGGGTTTTCATTCACGAGGATTACGATTTTTTGGTCAGAAAGTGTAAAATCCATCATCCTTTAGTGTTTTTGTTTTTTATGTGACTTTTGCTTTTTTTACCGTTTTTGTCCGAGGGCGACTTCCGAGAATTTTTTTATTCGGGCGATTTAGGTACCAGCGTCAATAGGTGCTTTTTAGCTTTCAGGTGGTACCCTCAGATCAAAAATATCTTTTTCCGATCATTACCGTATTTCCTTGCTTATAAGCGACTAAAAATCGCATCTTTAAGGGATAAAATAATGCCTATGCACATTGAATTTGAAGTGCTAATGCGACGCTTTATATACAACTCAGTCCGATATACTTCAAAATCATAAGATTTGAATTGATCTGATATCCATTGGTCTGTAAAAAGGGGGTAATAGGGGGCACTTGTAAGCAAGGAAATACGGTACTTCTTAACTGTTTAAAATAAGCAACTTATCATTAGGCTGCAAAAAACAGAGGGGTGAGGTAAAAATTTTGATTTTTTACCCCCATGAAAAAAATGATTTTTTGGGGTTTTCGGGGTCGTAGATTACGGTTCCGATGTCAAAAATGACAAATTCAGATAGCACTAAAGTTTTGAATTTCCTGAACCTTAAGTAAAGTTAATATTGCGATTTGTACTTAAGTACTATTTTCCAGATTCATACACACCATGATCTTGCTGACACATACATGCCGATAATGTTGCATGAGCTAGGGTACAAGCTCTTAGCTAATACAAAGGACTTCGCCGCCAGGATTCGATCTTACCACCTTCTTTGAATAATGATCAACGACGATACCAACTGAGCCATCCTCCCCCATTAGGATACGACTAACGCATTTCCTCACACACACCTAATGACTTGGGACCCACTCCCAAAGACGGGGTTTCGCTGTACATCTGATTCAGGTCTGGCTACGCCACTGGTCCTTTAAGTAAGTCATGAAAGTTGAAATTTTTTTGTAAAAATCTTAACGCATCATATCCAGTGGAAGACTTTTAAGTTAAGACAATTTAAAAAACCGTTTAAAAAATAACAAAAATTTTATTTGATAAGAAAATATTTCAAAGCGCTTTAAACTCTCATACTTTTAGAACAAATAATTTTTTTTTAATAAAACAAATACCTTTCATAAAACTAGCTTATGCAATTTTTCAAATTTTTTTTTCTTTTTTTACAGACATGAATAAATACTCAAACATACAGGAACATTTATATTATCGATCACATTCTGTTTCATCAAAATCCTCATCAATATGTTCAGATACAAATGAACGTAAAAAATGTTCTAATTGTTCTGTATGGTTGAATTTATCACGTATATTCGAATTTTTAATAACAGGCACTTTTGATGATCATGTCCCAACGGAGTCATTCGACTTTGATTTATCTCATTTGTATTATTTAACCGATAATCTTAAATACATTCGTAATCCAATTGATCCGTCTGAAAAAGAAGACTTTTTATGGGACTTTAAATCTCCTCTTCATTACAAATTACTCAAACTTAAACTAAAATTGATCGTTCAGATCGATCAATTTATCAAGATCTATCAAACAAACGAAACTACTTGTAAAAAATGCTCAAAAGAATCGAAAAACTTTTTAATCTTTAAATCGTTCTCGATAAACAAACTTGTCGAATATTCGAACAACTTGAGACCGATTTTGGAACGTTTTTACGATCGTTTTGCACATCATCGTCTCAAAAATTCGTTTGAAATCAACACTGTTAATGACTTTAACCTATTTTTACGTAACAAACCACCCGGATTTGAGCCTATGTACGACCCAAACTTGAATTATGTTGAATCATGTGCTAGTAAAATTCATAACTTGTTGGATTTGTTGATTTATGATGAAGTCCTATGTGGTCGAAAACGGTTTGACTCGAAGGTTAAAAATGAAAATGAAGTATGTTATGATGTTGAATTGGACATGGATGTTTTGGAACCAAAATCAAGGAAAAAAAAAAAGCGTAACGAGTCCGAGTCGAGTTATTCGAATGTTTCGGACGTGTCTGAAGTCAAAAAAAAGAAAAAAAAGAAACCGAAAAAATCAAAGTTAGAAGAGACTAAGATCCAATCATCGTCTCTCATCACTGAGATACGAAAAAACAAGGACAAAAAACGTAAAAAAGAAGTATTGACAATTTTGGTCGATTTTAATCTCGATTCAAGCGAGTCCGAACACTTAGAACAATTATTTCCAATAATCGGCTACAAATTGACTAATTTTAACATAGACGAGTATATCGAGGATTACAGAATTAAGTTAGACTTGGTCAAAAGTTATTACGATGCGATTGAAAAGTATTCAGAAAACGTCAAGTCAGACACAAGTAAACCCGATGATGATGATTTCGAGTCAAAAACAAAGCTAATGTTCAAAATATTGAACGAGATTCAAAGTCGACTTAAAGTCGAACTTTGTTATCTAGACAAAATTTATACGTGTTTAAAAGAATTTAGTTTAGATCAATTGGAATCGCAAAAAAAGTATATTTATATTCATCAATTGGAACTTGTTGAAATAGCTCGGACTAAATGTACCATTGAACCATGTTTAAGCTCAATGGGAATTGCTTGTTTGTTAGATATATTGGAAAGATTTGTTAGTTTATATGATATTTAAGAAAAATTTACATCTCACTTTGTTATACCGTCCTGTGTATATATTTAGGAATTAACTTTTTTTTTTGCTTGATGTTGCTTAACATTTTGTTTTTCATTCCAGAAAGTCAATAAAGTATTTGTTAATAAATTTTATTTTATTTTTTTTAAGAGCATACCTAATAATGTGCCTTTAATGATAAAGTGTGTTCTAGGTTCGAACTCTACATCACATTGAGTTTATTTACCAACTTGTCAATGTTACTTCTTAGTGAATATGATCATAAATTGTTGTCTATCACATCGTTTTTCAAATGATCCTTAAGGTTTTAGTAACAACGGTCCTTCTTGAATCGGATCCTTCGAAAATCCGATGTTAGATTATTCACAAGGATGGCTGATTCATTCAGCCTAAGCTATTTTAGGTTGTAAATCATTCTCAATATTTTTTTTTGAACCAGTTCCATTTCATGGATGGTCAAATTTATTTTAAAAAAAAAAGTCTAAAAATAAAGATGAAATTTTTATAGAAGATAAAAAAATTTGTTTAGTCATTCCTTCGTTTAAAATGTGATCTCGAGAACTAAGTTTAGAGAGATTGAAGCTCTTTAAAGAAAATTCGCTTCAAAACAAGCGCACTATTTTTATTCTTGCAACTTCCACACAGCCATTTTGTAAGTAGATAAAACTTCAAACTCTTTGTTAGAGCAAATATTATTGTGTATAACAGTCTCGCGGTTCACGACTTTGTTTTCGTTTGATAGATCGTTGTTCCAAGTCTTAAGTAAAAGTTTTCTTAGTTAGCATTCGAAAAAAATATGGGAAGGTTTTTTTTCTTTTTCTTACACATAACGCATCGATTAAAATAGTTTTTGAAACGGTCCATGGTCGGTAGGCCGTTACAATAGACTTTATATTTTAACGAGTTCATTCTCGGAGTTTGAATGTTTAATAAGGTTTTTGTGGATTTGTTACCCAGTTTAAAGTAGAGTTGTTAAGTTCATGAGATGTTCTTGTCTCTTATTTTGTCTTAAACTTGACGTTTTTGGCGGCCAGTTTTTGGTAGATCCACTCTGAGGGGACCAAATTTCTTGAAAGATTCTCCAATATTTATTTATTTCAACAATATTTACAAGTTCTAACGTCATTAGTCAATCTATTTAGATTTTTTACTCTTAACGATTTATGTTGATTGCACATATTGTCTTCTTCGATTGCCGATACTAATTTCGAACTGTGGTTTGTTTTTTTATTTTTGATTTCTTTAACTTCTCTCGCTTTCTCACATACGGCTCAGGGTTTTTTACCACCAAGCTTTGATCTTGTAGCAAATGTATTAAATCAAAAGCGATAAGATTTAAGTGTGAAATAGAAATTAGGTGCGGAAATTTTTATTTTTTTTTATATTAAATTTATGAGAATAAAGTTTATTGGGCAATATCCACCGATAAAAATCGTATGCGGTGAATTCGCATTTGAAACTTTGTATTGTTGCAAGTATCCAATGATTTCTAATATGATGTATTGGAATGAAAATTATATCACAGTTAAATAGTTGATATTTTTGAAGAAGCTGTTAACATTTTGACTAAAATTCATAAGAAATTGTAACCATTGATTTTGTTATACCAGATGAGGAGATGAAGATAATAGTTAATAATATTATAATTTAGCCATCTTCTTGGTTTGAGACGATTGAAGCCATTTGATGTCAACTCAATACCAAAGCTAGTTTTCGGTTAAAAGAATTTGAATTATCGCGTAGAATTCATAAAAATTAGGCTAATCCTTTTCGAGATAAGGTGTTAATACGTTAGTGGTAAACGCCCCATAAACCAAATTACATTTGATTAAATAAATGGGAAGGAGACGAAATTAAATTTTCCCCGTTAAATAGAACTTTTGAAGTTTTAATCGATGAATTAATTTCATTTTTACAGGTCAAGGGAGTGAAATGAACGCTTATTACAAAACATCTGTTCAAATGTTACTTCTATTATGTTTCTATCAAAATTCACACATATATAATAGTTCGCTTGTTATTATTTCAATTGTAAAAGTTTGATCATTCGTTCAACTAATGATGTGGGCTTGTTTCATAAAATGTTAAAATTTTTTCATACTCCTTTCCATATTTAAATAAAATTCCTCTAAACAATAAACAAAAAAATTAATTTTAAGATGAGAAAACCTTTGATATTATTTGCGCTTTTTATTCACACAGTTTTATGCTCGAATTTACAATGCGACCGAATTGATAATACAGAACGTTTCGATTGTTTTCCTGAATACGGTTCGAATAAAGAAGAATGTGAAAAACGTGGATGTTGTTGGTCACCACCATTGAATTCTAAAAATAAATTAGACGTCGATACACCATACTGTTTTTTTCCTAAAGACTTTCCAAACTACCGAGTCTCTTCAAAACAATCTCAACAAAACAGTCTAGTCTACACAATCGAAAAACTAAACTCGACGTTTAGACCAAACGAAATTCTTAAACTCCAAGTCAAAGTCATATTTGACACAAAAGAACGCTTAAGGATTCAAATCCTCGATCCTAATAGACACAGATTTCAAGTCCCTGTTTTCAATAAAGACTATAAAGCCTATGAAAGACCCGACAAAGAGGATGACAAAGACTACCAAGTGTTCATCAGTGATGACCCTTTTGCAATAAAAGTCTTTAGAAAGTCAACAGGCAGACTTTTATTTGACACAAGTGTAGCTCCTCTTATTTATGCTGATCAGTACATTCAATTTTCAACTCGACTACCGAACAAAATATTCTACGGTATCGGAGAACATCAAGACTCATTGGCCCATGTGGCTGGTTGGGACACTTATACTTTTTGGAACCGAGACATAGCTCCAACCAGAAATACTAACCTTTACGGAACACACGCTTTCTATTTAAGTATGGACAAAGGTGGTCAAGCAATGGGTTTCTACTTATTAAACTCTAACGGAATGGATATTAATGTTAACCCAACACCAGCGTTAACGTTTATTACTATAGGAGGTATTCTCGATTTTTATGTATACCTTGGTCCAAGTCCAAGTGACGTCATTGACCAGCATACTCAAGTTATTGGCCGATCACAAATGCCACAATATTTCACTTTAGGTTTTCATTTATGCCGTTGGGGGTATTTCTCATCGGATAAACTTTACGAGGTGGTTAAACGAAATCGTCGAATTGGTATACCTTACGATGTACAATGGACCGATATTGACGCTATGTCACTAAGACTCGATTGGACTTATGATAAACAAAATTTTAGTTCCTTACCAGAAATAGTTCGAGACTTACACGAACATGGACAGTATTATGTTAACATTATAGATCCTGCGATTAGTAATACCCCTGGTTATTACCCTTACGAGTCCGGTTTGAAACGAAATGTGTTTATGACTAAATTAGGAGAGACTGAGCCATTGATTGGAATTGTCTGGCCAGGAACTACTGCTTTTCCTGATTTTACTAACCCGAACACAACTGAATGGTGGTTGGAACAAGCAAGCAATTTTTATAACGAAATCCCGTACGATGGTATTTGGATTGATATGAACGAACCATCAAACTTTGTTGACGGGAGTATTTCTGGATGTCCTGAGAATCAATTCGACTCGCCTCCATATGTCCCTAAAGTACTTGGTGGTGCTCTTAACTCTCGTACGGTCTGTGCTAGCTCTCAACAATATTTATCCTCTCATTATAATTTACACAACATGTACGGTCATTTCGAAGCAATCGCTACTTATCATGCGTTACGCTCAATTCAAAAGAATAAACGACCGTTTATCCTAACACGTTCATCTTTTTCAGGCACTGGGCAGTACTCAGCCCATTGGTCAGGGGATAATAGAGCAACATGGGAGGATTTATACTACTCAATCCCTAACATGTTATCATTCAACATGTTCGGTATATCCCAAGTAGGAAGTGATATATGCGGATTTAGTGGAGATACAACAGAAGAGTTGTGTGTTCGTTGGATGCAGTTGGGGGCTTTTTATCCGTTCATGAGGAACCATAATGACGATGTTAGTAAGGACCAAGACCCTGCTGTGTTTAGTCCAACAGCCCAAGAGATCATAAAAAAAGCGTTAATGACTCGTTACGCTCTTTTACCTTATTTGTATAACTTGTTTTATAGAAGTAATCAATTTGGTGAAACAGTTGTCCGACCATTATTTTTTGAGTTTCCTGGAGATTTACAAACTCATGAAATAGATCGTCAATTTTTACTAGGACCAGCGTTATTGGTCACCCCTGTTTTGGATCAAGGTGCCGAAAAAGTCGAGGGTTACTTTCCAAACGATACTTGGTATTTTTATCGAACAGGAGAAAAGTTGGAGACAAAAGGCGAAAGAGTGGTGCTAGAAGCCCCTATTACTGATATCAATGTACACGTTCGAGGCGGTAATGTTATCCCTTATCAACATCCATCGGTCACAACAAAACAATCAAGAAAAAATCCGTTTGGAATTTTGGTTGCTTTGAAACAAAATGGAACTTCAAAATACGCAATGGGTTCGTTGTATTGGGACGATGGTGAATCATTAGATTCAATCGATTCTCAAGAGTATAATTATTTTAATTTCATAGCGAATGAAAATGGGGTTAAAGTGGTCAAAGTTTTACATGGATATGACACAAAGATGTTTTTAAGTGATCTTAAAATCTTTGGTGTTGACAAACAAGTTTCAAAAGTAACCGTAAATGATGAGAGTCATGACAACTTTGTTTACGATGATATGAATAATGTTTTGAAAATTAAATTTTTAAATGTTGATATGTTGCTCAATGGTAAAATTAATGTAACATGGGAGTAGAAGTCTCAAATGTTAGAATGGGATATTTAATCAATTATTTTGTTTTATGTGAATTAAAAGTTATTTAGATACACTTTTTTAATAAATTATTTTCTCAAATTTTGATACTCTTATGTAAATTTTTTGGCCCCTTCCATTTTCTCATCCGGACTTGGGACCGGCCAAAGGGTATGGTTAAGACTCCTAGTTACTGTGGGACGTTCATCATAAACAGTGTCACTCATCCGAGTCTAAGACTGCGAACTCGACAACTATTTAGACTTAGCTTGGAACCACAAACCAAGCGTACTCTCCTATTGAAGAATACTTAACTTTGTAAACCAGGGATAAAATAAACGGTGACCGCGATATAACAAAAATAAAAAATTTAGAAAAATTTTTATTATTTTTTTTTATATTTGCAAAATTTTGATAATACAAGAAAAAAAAAGGTTAAAATTATACAAACACATTATTTTTGTTGCTAATTAGTGTTCCACTAAATAAAAAAATAAAACCTAATCTAAAGTTTAATCATCAGTCTCATTTAAAACAGTTGTTCTGACAAGCATTTCAGTTACTGAATAAGGATCACAATTTGAAGCTGGTCTTCTGTCTTCCAAATAGCCTTTTTTCTCTTCACCAACACTTCTTGGTATACGAATACTGCATCCTCTGTTTGCTACACCAGCGCTAAATTCAGTTAATGATGATGTTTCGTGGTTACCAGTCAAACGACGACGGTTATCCAATCCTCCTTTTGGATCGTAGACTTCGATATGTTTTTGATGTCTCTTGGCTAATTTCTCAATAGCGTCTTCTATGTATTTGATACCTCCGTCTTCTCTCATTTGTTTGGTCGAGTAGTTTGTGTGAGCACCAGCGCCGTTCCAGTTACCAGTGATCGGTTTTGGGTCAAATGTAACTACGATACCAAACTCCTCAGCTACACGGTGTAATATATATCTACCCATCCATAAGTGATCAGCAGCGTCTATACCTTCACATGGTCCGACTTGAAATTCCCATTGACTTGGCATAACCTCAGCGTTAATACCACATATTTTAACACCAGCGTACAAACAAGCTTTGTAATGAGCATCGACTACATCACGACCGTATGAACGATCAGCACCAACTGAACAATAATATGGACCTTGTGGTTGAGGGTAACCGTGTGGTTTTGGCCATCCAAACGGCCAACCATCTCGGTCCAACAAACTGTATTCTTGTTCAATACCAAACCATGGTTCAGTATCTTTAGCCTTTGTCATGGCATCGTAACAAGAGGCACGTTTATTCGAATTAGTTGGGGTTTTATCATATTTATAAGTCTCACACATGACTAAAATATTATTGCCGAGCAAAAATGGATCTTTAAAAATCGAGACTGGTTTCAAAAAGATATCTGAATTTGAACCCTCTGCTTGATAAGTAGATGAACCATCATAATTCCACCAAGGTAATTCATTTGCTTGTTTAGGTACAAAATCAACAGTCATTGTTTTCGAACGAAGATTTTCACCAGTACCATCGATCCAAATATAAGTGGCCAAGACTCTATCATCTGGTTGAGGTAAGTCTAAGTACTTTTTAAGAACTGATTTGTCCGTGGCGGACGGATTGGCCAACATTGGATTCGAAGTCATTTTTAAAAAAAAAACTAAATCTTTGTAAAAAGAGACTAAAATTTATAGTTTTGTTTTGTTATCTTTTAAAAAAAATTTTTTTTTCTTAAGTCGCTCATCGAAATCTATTTTTATACGAATATTTTTTATTCACCTTTTAAAAAAGCTGACTACAAAAATAAGCATTAGTTTAGTGGGTGATTAGAAATATTTTTTTTTTTCTAATTATCTTAAATAATTAAAAAAAGCTATGCTAAACTTTGTCTAGGATTGATAACAAAATGTAAAAGAAAAACTTATGCAATAGTTTACATTTGAAATAAACAAAAAATATAATCTTTGACAAAATATGGACAGATTTCAGCTCTCATTGTTGTTTATCTTTCTCTCGATAGTTGTTTAGACCCGTGATTTAAATAAAAATACCAAGAATTGTTGTTGTAAAATTCAAGTAGGTTGACAATTTTTTTTTTCAAGACGAGTTTTTTAATTTTGAAAGATTTAAATTTTAAAATGTAAACAATTTTTTTTTGACTGTTAGTTTAAGTGCACCCTTAAGCTCTGTTGTGATGACGTTTGGAATGCTTAAAGTATAGAAGAGACACTCGGTTACATTAAACTTAAGTTTTAAGCAAATTATGTTGATGTCTAGTATTATCAAAACAAAAATGTTCTAAATTAAATTTTTTAGATTCCAAAGTTTATTTTTTTGAATTCTAATCTTGACATTTAATATCAAAATAAAATTTTTTTTTAAATGAGCTTGTCTTTTTTAATCTAAGATGCAATTATTTAGTACCCAGTCAATTACTGAAATATGGAAAATTCTTAATGATTTCTTTCTTTTCCATATATCCACCGGTAAGTACAAGTTCTCATTCTACACTACTGCTTGAACATAAACCCCTAGATCTTGTAAATTAAAAAAAACCATGCTAACCCTTGAATACCTTTGAAGAACTTTGAAAATTTGAGATAACACGGCTTGATTAGAACCCTTGTCCCAATTTGCTTAATTCAATTACACTGTTTGTCACAATCATTTTTAATTTACTGTATTCAACTGACAAACACTAAGTCGCATTAACGTAATATCTTTCTGTTTGTTGGTGGAGTTCCAATTACAGTGATTTGACTGGGTGCATCCGAAGAATTTATGAAAAATTTACAAAAACATTAATGTGACAGAGGCTGATAAACTTGCTGAAACATTTATTTAAAACATTAATTATTATTGAAATTGTAATTGACCTCTCAGGCTTTACAATCCATTTCGCCATTCAGTCCCATGTATTTTTGCCTCCGTTTGAAGTATGCTTGAGACTTTTTGAGAAACCGAGAGGAATCTATTTTACTTTTTTAAATCAATATCAAAGTTAATAATTTGTTTATATGTAAAATATTATTCATTAGCCTTTGATCGAGAAAGGGGGATCCCCCTCTTTTTGGCCCAATACGGATTGAAGTTTTTTCTCAAAGTTTAAGTCAATTTCAACTCAATGAAAACCAACTAAGGTTTTGAAACTTACTTGGTTCAGACTTTTTTTGTCTTTAGATCCCCACAAAAAAAATCCCTTCTCTTGCCGATGGTAAACGCCAGTTCTACCCTGATAAATAGGTGCGTTTGTAACTTTTCTATAAGCTTGTCACAGTATTTTCACGGCCTTTATGAAGCCACAAATTTATCTGATTCTAAAAAGTCTCAAACGGAGGCAAAAATACTAGGGACTGAATGTCAAAAAGAGAGGGGGTTCTAATCAACCAAAATCCAAAGTATAAAAAAATTTTCATTTTTCAAGCGGAGTCCAGTTGAGATTTTTAGCTCTTCTTGGCGATAGGTGTAAAACCTATTGATGATTTGAAGATATGGACTGAAAGTCTGTATTAATCAAGCTCAACTTCGTTTATATAAACAAGAATTAAATGCATTATTTTTGTTGTATGCAGCTGCTCAAATGAGAAACGCATCTTTTAAAGTCTGAGTAGGTCTCTTAAAGCTGTATGTCTAATTCACATCAATTTCAAGAAATTTTTTTTGTCTAGGTATTTTCAATGCGTAATTTTGGAAATTTTTATCGTATTTTGAGTTTGAATTTTGTAAAATTATGTTTATGGCTTTTATCTTAAAGGAAGACTGTCTATTTTCGTAGACTTTAATCAATCACTTAATGCTTATTTTGAAGATTCTGAGCGCACTCTTAAAAAGTTTCATTCAAAAAGTATTAAATTTATTAAAATTTTGAGTTCATTTTAATTCCATTAATTCAAAGTATGTATTTTCTCTCAAGGGTTTAAATTTCTTTCATCAACATTTATCTACTTCATGATTTTATTTTTTTTAATCACATTTAAAACTAATGCACTAAATAAAAAACTTTGAGTTTAAATTTCAGTCTGTTGAACAATAAAAAAGAGAAAAAAATTTATTTTTAGAACTTAAAAATTATGTAAATGCGCATTTTAAAGTGTTCGAATTTTAAAAATAGTAATAAAACGAACTTCGATTCTGACGAAACCAAACTTAAAGAAAGTTTTTTTTTGTTTTTTGCACATGTTCAAATTTGAGTTTTCCCATTTTTAATTTAGATTTCATCATTTTTAATCCTTATAAAACGGATTTCCCGAGTCTCTTCTCTAATATTTTCATCGATTCGACTCATATATTTTTAAAGACTCTTAATACTTGTGAATAACAAATTTAATAAAACTGCCACAAATTGACCAAAAAAAAGGGTTCGCCCAATGCAAAACTTCCACGCTATCTAAATTTAAAGAATCTGACCACATATCCGTGTTCCCCATATATGAAAACCCCAAGTTCCCAAAATCTTAGGGGGGGGTCAAAAATTTCAATTTTTACCCAGGGGTGCCTAATTTTAGCCACTCTTGAGTGAGTTGTCTTTAGTAAATCGTTTGTATCAATGTAATTCTTTACAAGAATCACGAATTTTGAGTCAGAAAATGCAAATTCTTTCATCTTTAAGCTTTTTGATTTTTAGCACCTTTTTAGGCACATTTTTTCTATTCTGCAGGTTAATAAATAAAAAATATAGTCCCAACATTTTGTAGAGAATTTCCTGCTCTCCAAGCCGATAGGTAAAAAAGTATATGTTTTGGGACTTTCCGCGGACTAGATCCCAAAAAACTAAAAAAATTGACATTTTTTTGTTATTTTTTTTAAAAAAAAAGAATTTAACAAAAAAATTTTCTTCAAAAATCTTTTTAGCTTGTGTAAATTTTTTTTCTCTATCAGAATCTGTATCATTAACCATATAATTGTGTATATTTTACATTGATAAAAACGATTTACTAAAGACAACTCACTCAAGAGTGGCTAAATTTAGGCACCCCTGGGTAAAAATTGAAATTTTTGATCCCCCCCTAAGATTTTGGGAACTTGGGGTTTTCATATATGGGGAACACGGATATGTGGTCAGATTCTTTAAATTTAGATAGCGTGGAAGTTTTGCATTGGGCGAACCTTATATTTATGACCTAGTAAAATTAGAAAAAAATTAGTAGGACACTTTTTGGCTTGTGTTTGATTTTGGGTGCTACATCATGGTTTCTGTTATTTGAAGGATTCTCGACTGGTTCATCCTCACTTTCATAATCTGACTTAATGATCACATTTTCAATCGGTTGGACACATTCAGGTAGTTGCAATTATAGACTGGGTTGTGTTTTCTTCTTGACTCCTTGGTTTGTTGTTCAAAGCTCTTAGAGCTAAAGCGGAAAACCCGCTTTAATTCTAGCTCTAAGAGTAGTGGGCAAAGGTTTACGGTATATCAAAAAAGGTAGGCTTCATTTATGTTAAGTGGTCTTTTTATCTAAATTAGTGGCATTACAGCCATTTTTAAATGTTTAAATAATTTGCCAGAAAAAAGTTAACATTTTTTAATTAATTTGCTTCTGGATCAAAATTCTAAGGGTCAAAGTATGAGACCGACCTATTTTTAGATTAAATTTTGAGTATTCAACAAGAACTTTCGGCTCAATCTATTTATAAAAAAGTAAAATAATTTGAAACAATAAAAAAAAAGTTGAAACTAAATCAACGTTTTGGAAAAACGTGAATTTGTCTAAGACCTAGAAGGATTTAGTTATTTAAACGAGTTTGTATTGACTTCTTTTTTTCATATATCATATGTTTCATAAAAGATTATCACTCACTCGATTCATGAAAAACCCAACAAAAAATAAAAAATAAAACGCAATTTTATTTCTAACAATAGTAAAGAATTTTGATTTTCATAAACATAATAATCATTCGAACAACGCGTGATATCCAAATGTTTACAATTATAAATAAAAAAAAAACTATTTTTTTTCTATGAGCTTTAGAAAAACTTTAGAATCGCAAAAAAAAATAAAAATTTTGTAAAAAAGGTATTCAACGTACTCTTAATTAAATGCTAGATTTCATAACTTTCTAGAACTCAAATTTCGGGTATAAAACGACCGATTTAAAAAGAAAATAATTTATTTTTTTTTAGAAAAAAAATGTCGTCAAATCCTATGTTATCTAATCCATCGGCCACAGACAAAAGTGTCCTTAAAAAATATTTAGACTTACCTCAACCAAATGATAGAGTACTTGCTACTTATATTTGGATCGATGGTACTGGTGAAAATCTTCGTTCAAAAACAATGACTGTTGATTTTGTACCTAAACAAGCAAATGAATTACCTTGGTGGAATTATGATGGTTCATCTACTTATCAAGCAGAGGGTTCAAACTCAGATGTATATCTCAAACCAGTTTCAATCTTTAAAGATCCTTTTTTGTTGGGAAACAATGTATTAGTAATGTGCGAGACTTATAAATATGATAAAACCCCAACTGCTACAAACAAACGTGCCTCTTGTTACGATGCCATGACAAAAGCTAAAGATACTGAACCATGGTTTGGTATTGAACAAGAATACAGTTTGTTGGACCGAGATGGTTGGCCGTTTGGATGGCCAAAACCACACGGTTACCCACAACCACAAGGTCCATATTATTGTTCAGTTGGTGCTGATCGTTCATACGGTCGTGATGTAGTCGATGCTCATTACAAAGCTTGTTTGTACGCTGGAGTTAAAATATGTGGTATTAACGCTGAGGTTATGCCAAGTCAATGGGAATTTCAAGTCGGACCATGTGAAGGTATAGACGCTGCTGATCACTTATGGATGGGTAGATATATATTACACCGTGTAGCTGAGGAGTTTGGTATCGTAGTTACATTTGACCCAAAACCGATCACTGGTAACTGGAACGGCGCTGGTGCTCACACAAACTACTCAACCAAACAAATGAGAGAAGACGGAGGTATCAAATACATAGAAGACGCTATTGAGAAATTAGCCAAGAGACATCAAAAACATATCGAAGTCTACGATCCAAAAGGAGGATTGGATAACCGTCGTCGTTTGACTGGTAACCACGAAACATCATCATTAACTGAATTTAGCGCTGGTGTAGCAAACAGAGGATGCAGTATTCGTATACCAAGAAGTGTTGGTGAAGAGAAAAAAGGCTATTTGGAAGACAGAAGACCAGCTTCAAATTGTGATCCTTATTCAGTAACTGAAATGCTAGTCAGAACAACTGTTTTAAACGAAACAGATTGAAATTCCGTTTTACTTTTATTTTGTAAATTGATAATGACATAGGATAAATTTTTTACTTTTTTTTTGTATCTATTTCTTAGTTAAATTTTATGATTTTATACTCTAAAAAATAAAAGGTTTTTATAATCTCAATTTATTTTGTATCAATATCTTAAAATTTTTGTCCATATAAAAATAATAATAATAATTATTAATCAATGACAATGTGAACAAAAGCATACAAAAATGTTCCACAAACTTCACAAGACCAGTCTTAATCACAATCTCGAACACAAACACTTGGAACCTTGACATAACCTCTAAATATTCGAGTGAATTCCAAGCCTTGTACCGACTCAACGAATAAAAAACCATAAACGACTCGGGTAACTTGAACACTAGATTCAACACTGAATTAACAAGTGCTACTTTAATTGTTTTCATTTCAGAGACTATTTTTTTATTCTTCATGTTCATGTTTGTCATTAAATTTTTTTTTTTTTTCAAAACTTTTTTTAATTTTAAAACCAAACACCAATCAATTCCTAAATTAAACACCATAAAACATACAAAATTGATCACTATATTTACAATATTCAAATATTTTAGATACATCTGTGGGTTTTCATAATCCTCTGAGTTGATTATTGAAATTGGATAATCAAGTGTAGGGGTGTTTTGGTTTACTTTTGAATGAAGTAAATTTGACCAACTCAAACCAACCCCCAATATTGTAATTACAATAAAAAAGTATGCAAAATTAATGTTAAAACGACTCTTTGAGTTATCAATGATTTTGTATCGTTGATAATTTGATGTTATGATCACTCCATTGAGACAGAACTTCACCACTGATAATCCAAAGTCAATAAAAATTATCTTAAAGTATTGAATTGGAACCCATTTGAGGATCGATGAACAGAATATTCCGTTATAAAAAGGACATTCATTTACCAAATTAATAATTGACAGCACAAAATAAAAGCTGCTTAGGAAACTATAAAATTTGATAAAATTAAATTGAGAATTTTTGACCCCATTTTTTTTTAATATAAAAATTGTGAGTAAATTTATCAAAAATCCGAGTAGACAAAATATCGGGTTAAGGATTACTAGAACAACAAAACTTGAGATTATAAAAAAATCTTGAATTTTGTGTCTATCTTGATCAGGTTCTGGGATGTAACATCTTGTTGACATTTTATCAAAATCACAGTTAATTGACTCATTTGACCATAAAGTTGAGTATACCTTAGACCATGATTTGAAATTTATCTTTGTATTGTGCGCACGTATGTAATTGAAAGTACACGTAAACGTATATGGAGGGTCATATAAATTTCCATCTAATATATCAATTCCGATTGACTGATTAAAAACTAAGTCTTTATAGACACAAAAGTCTTCGTTCGGAAAAAAGTTATTGTATGTATAGTCCGGGTCGTTTAATGGAAATATAAAGTGTTGAATTTGTAATATAAAAACCGATTTTTTGTTAATAGACTTTATCCATTCGGTGTTTTGAATTAACAAATTACGAGTATAATAAAAATCGAGTTTTAAAAATTTAACATTGGGAAGGTGTTGGAATAAATTGGGTTGAATTTTTTTTATTTTACCTTCAATTTCAATTGAATTTGTTTGAAAGAAAACACTTGGGTTTAAAATTTTTGTGTCCAAAATCAAATTATCTGACATTAAGTAAAGAGTTCGTACAGTAGATGAAGTGTTTGACGAATTAAAGTTGAGAAGATTCTTACGATAAAATGTATCAATTACATAATAAAAGCTGAGTTTAACAATTATTAAATTTTTGAAAATATTTGGACAAATTTTTTTGTATTGAACACCCAGAAGAAATTGAACTTCACCAATTATTGAGATTTTACTTCCATTGTGGTTACAAGAAACAGTACTGAAAATTGAATCGAAAAATTTTATTTTTAAAAAAATATTTATTCCGAGGTCTTTGAATGAATTTGCGTCAAATTTTTTCAAATTTGAATAAATTATAATTGGAAAAAAGTTGTTTAACTTTATCCTTTGAAAGTGTTTAACTGTTTTTATTAAGTTCTCGTTATTTAAAACATTGCTTTGTCTCGGAAGTTTGTAATAAACAAAATTATAATGTGTAATATCAATTTTACATGTTGGTAAGAGATGGTCTTTAGGGTTGTGTTTGAGATCGTTACAAATTATCATGTTGAGATGAAACTCAGTACTAAACTTACACGATGATCTGTTCCAACAAGCATTGGTAGAAAGACCTATGATTAATTTTGTTGTTAGAAAAATTAAAATTTCTTTCATGATTTTTTAATTTTATTGAAATTGTGTTTTTTTGTTCGTTCTTGTTCTCTTCCTTCTTGTCAATTAATCTCATTTTCTTTTAAATTATTTAGAACATTTTGATGGAATCGATGTCTCGAATAACCATTAATGGATTTATATCAGTGGCATTATAAGTTGAGCAAATTAGTCGAGGGTCGAGTTTTTGTGCATTTAGTTAACTGCACAGAAAGGACAAATTTGAAGTCGTTTTATTGAAATTTTAGAATGCAAAAGTTTTTATTTCAAAAAAGAAATAGAACTCGTTTTCATTTTTCAAAAATAAAAAATTCAATTTTTTAAGAAAATGGGAAGAAGTAACAAAAAAGGTAAAACCCAAGTTGTTTTTGATGAAAATGACCGAGCGTAAGTCACAAAACTCAAATAAAAATGGATCAAAAGTTGGTTGTATTTTTTTGCTTTTAAGAAATTATTTGCTTGGATTCCGTAAGCGAAAACAAGAACGTAAAAAGAAAGCTCGCACTGAATTGGACGATATGATTAGAAAAGAAAAAAAACGTCATAAGGAACTTGTAAGTTCTTAAAAATAAAATTTATTTCACAAAAAAAATGAAAAAGGGTACAAGGTGAAAAAGTCGCAGCTTCGCTGCGATTTGTTTAAATTGCTCGTTCGGCAAAGCCTCACTCGCATTTCATAGCAAAAGGAAAAAAAGAGTACAAGGTGAAAAAGTCGAAGCTTCGCTGCGATTCGTTTGAATTGCTCGTTCGGCAAAGCCTCACTCGCACAATAAGATAATTCGCCTTCGGCGCACTTAAACCAAAATTTTTATTCTAATTTTTTTGTTAAAGAAAGCTCAATCGATACTTGACGAACGTAAGAAAGCAGGTTTGCCAATGTTTGACGAAAAATTAAATGTTTCAAAGCGAGATGTGATTGACACAGGAGAACACGAGATTACAATAAGTGATTTTTCAAGTGCACCTCGAATTGAAAGTGATGGTGAAGATGATGAAAAATTGAAACGTTCGGAAAAGACTGATGCCGAAATCAATCAAACAAAAGTCAAAATCACTAAAGAATGTACGCTTATAAATGAACGTTTGTCTAAACTCGAAAAACAAAAACGATCACTTGAGATGACAAGCACAAAAAAAAAGAAAAATTATTTAAAATCCAAACAAAATGCTAAAAATTCAAAATCATCCAAAAAGTATAGCATTAACAATAAGAAAATTAAAAAACGTCTCAAAAATAAAAAATAAAAAAATTGTATTTTTAAAACTTTATTTTTTTATTTTACCGAAAACTGTCCTTTTTTCTCATTTTTAACTCATTATGGACTTGTAAAAAAAAAATTTCCCTCCGACCAGGGTCTTAACGACAACGGCAGCTTTTAAGCTATCAGAAAATGTCCTCGTATCAATAATAGCTCTTTCCAATCATGTGTACTTAAATGTTGAAATAGAGCACCCTGTCGTTAGGCTGAGAGGTCAAAAATTAGTCTTATGAAAAATATGATTTTTAAAGGTTTCCTTGGTCCTGGAGCACAAAAAAAGATGAAAAATATTTTTAATTTTTTTTATTTATTTTTATAATTTCTTTAGAAATGATACATTCTTTTGTCTCAGTCTGTTCCGTCTCATCTTCATGTTGACCACTGATTAAATCTTCATACAACAAATTTGATGTAGTTTCAAGCGAATACTCACTTGAATTAGCGTGCTCTATAAACTCATGTACATTACCACCACACCCAAAATAATATGTCTTGGCACTTAGTAGAACAATTGATTGAGAATCTTTTAGACATAATTGAAATATATTCAACAAGTGTTTGTAATTTAACGGGTTATATATAGTCTCTGATGTTAGGATTAGATCAAAATAATCGGTTGGGATGATTTTGTTTTTGACCAAATCGGACCAATCACCGTACACAAAGTGACTTTCAAAATCAAGTTTCGACTCGTCTTTGAAATTTTTAAAGTTTTCAAAAGTAACGTCTTTTACGACTTGTTCATTAAAGTCTTGAAGATAAAAAACGACTTTTTTAGGTTTATTCTCAGCGAGTTTAAGAATACTAAGACTTGGTGCAGCGTGTCCACAACCGAGTTCAAGAACTCTTAATTCCTCTTTGTCTAAGACTTTTTTAATATGGGTTAAATCTTTGATTGTTTGATCCTTAAAACCTTTGAGATTTTCAAATTTTGGGACATTGAACACAAATTTAGCTAAATCAACACTCAACTCCCATACTTTGAGACCACCTTCGTATTTTCCAGGGACTAGGTCGTGAGTCTCATTGATCTTTTTTAACTCGTCATCGTTTATAACACTCGAAGAATCGATTAAATCGATTTTAGATTCGTTGGAAAAATAAATCGGTTTAAATGTGATTTTCTTTTCAGGTCGAGTTGAGTTAATTTGATCATAAGTGTAGATACCATATGGTTGATCGTGAGATACTTCACATGGTTCACGGTCAATTTTAAGTTTTTTTGTTTTATTCAAGTCTTGTTGATTGGAATCGGTATCAAGTTGAAAATCAAATCGAAACATTTTTTAAAAAAAAAAAAAAAAAATTTTTTTGATAATTTTCAATGTGATTTTTTAAGGTTCAAAACAAAATTTATTTTTTTGCAGTTCCGAGATCATACCGACATTTCCGAGTCTTGACAATCATTTTTCAATTACTATCCAAAAATCAACATCAACAAAAAAAAAAACACTTGAAAACTTTTATCTCAAAATTTACAACTTTATCTCTCTAACATTTATCTCGAATCGACAAGGACACGTATCGAATATTCATCTCTCTCTATTTTTCTCTCAACAATCATTTTTTAAACATGAAGTTTTTGAGTCTAATCACTTTAATGTTCATTTACCCCTGTTTATATTCATACGATCAAGGGTATGATTATTTATATGATTATGAGACTAGTGTAATCCTTCGACCCCCTAAATCTAGCCTCCCTGTGTCTTATTCGATCAAATCTCGGCTCAGAGTGACCTGTTTACGCGATGAATTTTATCTTAAAATTGAGACTTTGAACGGTGACTTACAATTTTCGGATGAGACTAGACAAAAATTGATCGATCACCCGGTTAAATTTGATTATAAAGACGGACGGGTTCGAGAAAAAATATGGGTCGATGAAAACGAATCTCAATCGTCTTTAATATTCAAAAAAAGTGTGCTTAATCTTTTCAATTATGACTCATCCCACGGGTCCTGTAATAAAACCACCCTCGTTTTTGAGAACAGCTCGGATGTATTACATTTTCGAAACGAAATGTCAAATTGTGAGAAACAATTCAAGATTAAAGGAGAGTTTAAACGAAGTGAAAAGGTAAGATCTTAACAATAAGACACTTGGGTGCTATTTAAAAAATTTATTAAAAGGTTCTTAACTCGAAAGTTGATCGGAATGTAACGACTGAGAACTTAATTTTAAAAAATATTCTTCAAAACTCGACTGTGGATGAAACTTTGAAGGTTTATAATGAGTTTAACCCGAATACGTTTAGTTTGATTGAATCAAAGTAAGTGAGGGTTGACTCTTTCCTAGGTGTTGGACTTAAATTTTTTGTTTAAGGCAAATGTTGCGGTTGATGTTTGTTGAAAAGTCCGAGAGACCGGTTTTGACTCTTATGAGAGAGAAAGACTCGACGCATTTGGGAGAAGAGTTGATCAATTTTGATCTTAAAATAAACGGTTTAACTTTCAACCCGGAAGAAAAGTTAAGATTCGAACAAAATTTTGAAAAAGTTTTGAAAAAATTTTCGAAAAAAATTCGACTTGGACAAATCGAAACAAGCGAGACATTCATCAAGACAATTAAATTAATCCGTAAGTACTCGAATCAAAAGCTACTCGATAAAACTTTGCGGAATCTCATCCAAAAGAACAAAATTTCAAAATTTCTAATCGAAGTGTACACTGCTAGTCAAACAGAGACGAGTCTCAACTCGTTAAACAAAGTCTTAGGGATTGAAAATTTAAAGACTGATGATCGAATAATGGACGAAAAAGAAACAAAGTTGATCGAAGACTTTTTATTTTCGAGTGCTTTGGTCACCCGGAAGAGCAAAAAGATTTTCAAGATTGTTAAAGACGTTAATTCGAACTCGAATAAGTTTATGGTGTTTGACATGAAGGAGAAATCGGCATTAACTTTAGGCTCTTTAAGTGATCCCGAGACACGGTCCGAATTCGTCGAGGAAATGGACAAAGAATTTAAAGACTGCAAGACTGATAGTTGTAAAATTAAATTTTTAGAATCTCTTAAAAATTTAAAAAGCCAATCGATTTTGGGTTTTTATGAACAAAATTTGAACAATTGTTCGAATCAATCGAACGTTTGTCTCCTCTCGATCAAAAGTTTAAAAAATCTAGACATAAATTTAGACCTGTTCCAACGTATTTATGAAATATTCAACTCAGATTCACACCCGAATGAATTAAGACTCGAAGCGTTGAATTTTCTTGTTGAAAAATATTCGAACATCGAGTCGATTCTCGAGGGTATTGTGCAAACTGTTTCAAAAGAGGTCAAAAAGAATTTGAAAAAAAACGAATTTGTTTTGTATGTTCAAAAAGTTTTGTTAACCCGAGCCGAATTTCGTGAAAAATTAATCGAAAAAATTACATTGTTTGATTTATTGGTTCAAAACGGCGCTTCGAATTTTATGAATAATCCGATTAAGAGGTACCCAAGTGGTAGTTTGATGTACAGTTTGACCCAGTTAATGGGGTCAGACGGGTTTTTTAAATCATTTGACTTTGCCGTTTCGTTTCAAGAACCCAACGGATCAAGGCTTGATTTTTTACAATTTGAACTCTACGCGGACAACATGAACATAATGGCTTTGAAACCAAATGAAAAAAAAGACCCTACCGCAAGTGTTCACTTAAGCATAATGGGACAAAAGTTAAAAATAGTCGAGTTGTTTAAAAGTTACTCGTCAATGATATCCCTCATTTGGTCCTTGCCAACAACTCCGACCTCTTTGTTTAATTTGAATTTTTTAACCAGTGATCAAAACGAGTATTTTTTTTTATCTAACGGAATGGGGGTTAGGATCCAAAGTTTTGGGACTATTGGTATAAACATGGAGGGTTTGACAGACATTAGTTTATGGAGTCAACAAGCAAAGATAAATGTTAAAACCCAAGCGAGTCTAATGAACGAACAAAAATTAACTTTGATCAATGATTTTAAAATATTGAATGAAATTGACACAAATTTAAGGACTCAAGTTACAATTGATTTTTCAATGAACACAAAGTTTGGTTCAATACCGTACAAGATGTGTATTAAAATGTCTCAAGATAAATTTTATTTAAAAGAGTCGATTCAAGTGGTCGACTCGGAATTCAAAGTTTTACAAACGTTTAAACACAGACGAACAATTCAAGCATCAAATTTTGCATTCTCAAAAGAAACGATCAAATTTTGTTAAAATTATTTTTTGAAATAAACTTTTTTTTGTTTTTTAATTCTTTTTGAATCAAATCCTACTAAACATTTTAAAGCACGTTACAAAAATTTTGTTCATACACAACAGTTTTTTTTAAGCTTGAAATAATATTTTTAGAAAATGAAATTGTTAGGTTTTTTATTAGTTTTGATAAGTTGTAAGTATGCTGATCCTTATCCGGAAGGTGCTCCTATTAAACATTGTGGTGACATGATGCCAGGTCATGGACACCCACCACAATCAGGTCCAGCTCCTTTTGAGATTACTTATCAACCGAGCAATACAACTCAAGGATCATTCGATGGTAATTTATTTAAGGGTAATTTGAACCCAGTCTAATCGGTTTTTTTGTAAAGTCACCATTAGCTCGTCGGATATGACAAAATTCAAGGGTTTTTTACTCGAAGCTAGAGGTAGATGGGATGGTAAAACGATCGGTAATTGGGAAACAAATGTTGATAATACTCAAACAATCGATTGTTTTGGATTCCCGAGTGTAAGTCCTTTGAGTTTTCACTCTTCTTAATCTTAAATTTTGGGTTTAAGAGTGGTGTTACTCACAATTGGTCCGATGACGGTTTGACTAAACATCATTTTCAATCGGTAACTTTTCAATGGACCCCACCGATTAGTCGAAAACTAAACCGTGTCAAGTTCATGTAAGACTTTAAAATTTTCCACAATTTTGGTTTTAATGTTTCGTTATTTAAAAGAGCAACGATTGTTCAAAGTTACAAAAAAATTTATTTAAATGTTTCAAGTGAAATGAAACTTAAATCATTTCGACAAACTGTTTTAGTCTAATTTTAATAAAATTTTTGATGTCTACCAATTTTTTAAAGGATGTCCATTTCCATCTTTAAAACCATCAGCTAATAATCTTATCCAATCTTCAGTCCACCAGGCGACAAGGTTGATCAACTCACCGCATAAAAATTTAATTCTATGTTCTTTAATACAAGGAAATATTTTTGTAAAAACTAAATTGATAAGAATGATAAAAAATATGGAGCAAATAAAATGAATTGTTTTGCCTATTCCGGCAGCTACGTAAGCACCAGACCCATTTGACAAATAAAACCAATCAGCACCAAATATACCAACAAAAAATGAGAGTAAAAATGCCGTTTTTTTATCCTTTTGTTGATAGTTTCAAATTTTATTATTTGTTGAGATGTAACCTGAATTGCATGTACACGTCTTGTGGCAAATACCTTGGTTGCACTCAGAATCCCTTGTACATTTAGTCGCAGTAAGAGGTGAAATTATCATAATCAAAATTATTAGCTTTAGAAATAATTTTAAACTTTTCATTTTAGATGTTTTTGACCAAATTCTGAGTAGATTTTTTGTGTATTCGAGTAAGCTTTTTTATAGCCTGTTTAAGGTGATATAATTGTAAGTCTTAAAAAAAGCAGAAGAAGTAAGAATCACTGTGTCAAGTTTATAGCAGCCAAAGATATTTTTTTCTTTTGCAATCTAGATTTAAATTCCCTTTTAAAAAAAAACAAGAACTAAAAAACCTTTTAAAAAAAGCAAAAATAATTTTGGTTGCTATGAACTCAAGTGTATGTTGATATTCTACTGTGTGTCATTGTAAAAGTTGTTTAGTCAAAAGCTAAAAAAGCTTTATTCAAAAGGTATATTGACATATAAGGTACTAGAATATTATGAAATTGTCTAATAAGGATTTATTTACTAATAGGGATGTCAGTTTTACTATACCAGCGAGTATCAAGTAAAATAAATTATACTTAAATTCCTTTTTGCTATTTGGGAAAAAAAACATATTAAAATAGTTTTTTGTCGATAAAGATGTTCTAACACTTTTTTTAGCAAAAGTATAGAAAGTATTTTTCCGATACTTTTTTTACTTATTGATGTTTTGTTTTTGGGAGCATTATTTTGGTTCAAAATGCAAAAATTCGAGCAAAAATGCGCCTGAGCGTCTTAAGCAATGCTCCGAAACATGTCAACTTATTTCAGAAATGTACTGTATAACTCTTATTTATTCTTTTATTCAATAAAAGTAAGTCCATTTTTAGAGTAAGACTACCCTCCTTTCATGAAAATTTTCATTTTTTTTATTATATCTGGTCTTTTTTACTCTTAGAAACTAAGAAAATCAAAATATAACTTTTTTTTAAATACTTGAAAAGTATCAGAAGTATTTGTTCAATTTACTTTTACCAGTATTAATAATTTTGCTAAAATGCATTTTTACCTCGAATTTTTGCATTTTGAACCAAATTAGCGATGTGTAATTTATTTTTAAAAAAATCGATTTTATCAATAAATAAATGTCGATTATTAAAAGTATAAAAAGTATAATTTTTTCTACTTTACTTTGATTGTATCAAATTGGTGTAGTAAAACTGACATCCCTATTTACTAATCCTTAAAGATATATAAGCCTTTCTAACATTCAGTGGTACTCTCAATATTAAAACTTCTACTTATTTTTTGACTCGGAAATGAGCTTGACAATGATATTGACTGATGAAAAAGATTGAAAATTAAAATTTTGGAACCCAAAAGGTCCGAAGTGTCAAGACCCATCAAAAACCATACTTTACTTTTTAACCTATCGGCCTCGTATTATTTATACATATTCTGAAAGAGCGTAAAATTTTCTATAGTTCTGAAATAAGTTGACCAGAGCATGCTTTTGCTCTTGTTATTTTAATGCTAGAAATTTTGGGTCTTAGGGGTTATGTCACCATAATTTTTTTTTGATAAGTGACCAACGCTGGTCACTATTATGTGACCAGCCTCTGTGATCTGTGACCATAAAAAAATCAAAATAATTTTCTTTATAAATCTGAATAATTAAAAAAAAAATCAATGTGTCCTTGTCATGTGAGTTTTTTAGGCCTCTTCGGGCTTCAAATCGGGCATTCGGCCTGGTAACGTTTATTGCTTAGTGTTTGTTTGACTAATTCTACAGCTTCTGCATCCACTTCTGGATCCTCAAAGACTTGTTTTTTTTACACTCAAAATTTTCAAATTTTGTAAAATTAGCTTGTTCTTATCCAACATGTCTTTATTGCTTATGTACCTTGATGATTCATTCGATTGTAAAAATTTATGTGACCAGTCAATAATTTAAGTGACTAGGCAACGATTTATGTGACCAGTGGAAAAAACTTCAAATAATTTTTTGTGTCCAATTTTTGGTCACCTATTTTTTTTTTCAAATATTAAATGACCATTGTTGGTCACCTATCAACAAGAAATAATGGTCACATAACCCCTAAGACCCGTAATTTTGTTTGATATAGACGATTTTCTCAGCCAATTCGAAAGTCCAAATAAATACTTCGAACCCCTCGGGTCTTAAAATTTTACATTTTGTGACACCGCCATGTTTGTATTTCTGTGTAACACAAATATTCATGCTTGATAAAAATATCTTAAATATTGTTTATCTACTTATAAAACACTGATGACACGTTAAAGTTCATCTTAATTTTCGAACTCTTATCCAACAATTTAAAATGAAAAAGATATTTTTGATTAAAAATCTTTATTTAAAAATGCTGAAACAAATTTTAGTGTTGTTCTATATATTCCCTATTTTTACTTCATTAAAAAACTTTAAAATAGTAAATGGTAGACCAGCTCGTCAAGGTGAATATCCATTTGTTGTGTCTCTTGGATTTTTGAGACAAAATTCTTACAATCATTCTTGTGGTGCTAATATCATTACGAATCGGCATGTATTGACAGCAGGTCATTGTGTCCGAGAGTTAACTAATGATTACAATCCGGAGGAATATTTCAAACAAAAAGATCGAATTTTGGTCATAATCGCTGGCAGTGTTAACATTGATTTAACGGTACCTGATAGTTTTAGAAAAATTTACATTGTTCGAAAAGTCACTCGTAATTTAAAACAAGAAAAAATATCAGATCCATTAGACATTTCAGTGCTTAAATTAGATAAAGAGATAACGTTTAATTCGAGAATTAGACCGGTAAAATTGCCTTTGTATAAACCACCTTCAGCTATTTATGGTAGACTTGCTAGTGTAATTGGATGGTAACATTTGATTTTTATTGAATTATATTTTTTTTTAAATTTTAAATATTTTAAAGGGGTTTGACTGAAAAGCGTCCGTCAAAACTTCTAATGTCAACTCAAATGACTGTGATTAACAATATGGACAATAAAAATGAGTGCCGTGGGTTTACTAAAAAACATTATTGTGTTAAAGATTTGTCTTCAATGAACACAAGTCCATGTAGAGGAGATTCAGGTGGACCTTTGTTTGTGAATGAAAAAAATGATTTTGTAATTTACGGTCTAACGAGTTTTGGATTTTTTGGTAATTGTACATCGCCTGTTATATTTACAATGGTCCCATACTCTCTTCAATGGGTACTTCAACAATTAAATTAAGAATTTTCGAATAAAATAGTTTAAAAATTTGGCTTCATAATTTTTTATAGCATAAATTACCCATTAATTTTTAGGTATTGGGTGGGCGTGGGTTACCTAGAAGTTGTTGATTTCAGGTATGGGTCTGGGTTGGGTAACCCATTTAAATTGGGTAACCGATTATTGTCGGAAAAAAAAACTCAAAACCTTTAAAATACCCAAATTAGATAGATTACCCGACTAAGACACATACTTTGGGTAACCCATTCCATACCCGAACCCAATATCCTAATCATTCGAGTTCAGTGTTCTGAATTTGTTATTTCTGATATTGTTACCGTGTTCTACAACCTCGAAAACCCAAGTGAACCAATTTTTCATTTAAGTAAAAATTCAAAAATTTTAGCCCTACCTCTCATTTTTTTGCAGCCAAATGTGCTTTAGCTAAAACTTCAGCAAAACATGATTGAAAAATGCTATAATTAAAGTAAATATATGAAATCTAAAAGGCTACCATTGACACTGGGACCATTGTCGATGGGGATAATTATTTCCCTTAAGCAACACACGGGTGAAAACGGTAAAAATAAAGGAATTTCTCAGTCAAACCGCATCTCCTCTAAGGGAAGACGCAATACCCAATTTTTCTTGCCTCTGATTAAACAAGAGGTGATTCTCTACAAATCTCAGGAATTAGTTTTTTTATTTTATTTTTCATTTTTGTATACTAATGGACGAAAAAAGTCACAAAAATGAATAACGAGAAAGAAGTGGGATTTACCACTTTTTGATTTTAGGGAATTTATTTTCCCCAACGACAATGGTCCCAGCGTCAGTGGTAGCTTTTTAGCTTTCAGAACATATCTTTACATTAATTATAGCTTTTTCCAATCATGTTTATTAAAATTTTTAAATAAAGCACATTAACATTTGGCTGTAAAAAGCAGAGGGGGGAAAATTTTAATTTTTATTTCCATGAAAAAAATTTTTTTCTGGGACTTCGAGGTCTTAGAACATGGTAACAATATCAGAAATCGGACTTTATGGGGGATCATTTTGAAACTCTTGATTTACTCCACCATAGATAAAAAAATAATTTTTCCATTCATCAATTCTTTACTAAAGTTTTACCAGGTGGATTGTGAGGGTCCGAAAAAAAATGATAAATTTTTTTTTAAACTTATTTTATTTCAAACGATAAAGAATTGAGGTAATAACTAACAGTCAAAAAAATGAGTACACACGATAAGAACAAGAGGATTATCTTTTCATTATCCAGCTTGTAACCTTCATTCAAAAATTTAATATTAGATTTCAAATGTTTAAGACCATATTGACTTAGAAGTTTATGTCCAAATTCTTTTATTTCGCATTTATCGTGGACCAGAGTCAACTCGAAATCCTTGTAATAAAAAAGTTTACACTTGCAAGTCAGTTTAATATTAACAAAGTACCTTGAGCCTTGAATCAATTTTAGAAACTTTCATTTTTTTGTTTCTCTCTTTAAGTTCTCGTTCAAAAATTACTATTTTTTTATACTCAAACGTTTCCTAGGAAAACTATGACGTACAACGTTAGTGTTAATCCGTACTCTATATTTTCAATTTTACAAAGGTAAACTATATTTACTGAGTTTATTTATTCGTAGGAGAGCTGACGTTGATGTAGTATGACGTTTAAAAAAAATAAAAGTGCTTATGAAAAAATTTTTTATTAAAATTGATTCGATTTAAAAAAAGTTTTTTTTTGATTCTAAAAAAAACATTTCGATACAAAAAATTACATTTATTATTCTTGAGCTAAAAACTTTTTAAGTTTGTGTCTTAAAAATAGGACCTCTTGTTGAAGACGTTTAATCTCTTGATCTTTGTCGCTTATCTCTTCTGGTTGTTTAAACTCTTCTTCTTCCTTTAGTGGTTCTACTTCTTCTTCAACAATTGGTTTTGTTTCTTCTTCCATTGGTTTATTCTCTTCTTCCATTGGTTTATTCTCTTCTTCCATTGGTCTCTTCTCTTCTTCCATTGGTCTCTTCTCTTCTTCTTTTGGTTCTTCATGATGTTCAATTGTTGCTTCATCACGAGCTATTTCTTGGACTGTTTCATTACATCTAACAACAGTTGAGACATTCAAGAAGATTATTTTCGAAGTCTCAGCAACAGTGGCACTTAAAATAAACTAATTAGAACTCTTTTTAATGATTTGTTTAAAACTTACATTAAAATTGTTCCATTGATTGAGTGTAAGTCCTCTGGAGCGGTCCATCTGAAAGTTACTTTGGCAAAACCGTTTTTTTTTGAAACGCTGTTTTTATGAGCATGTGTGACTGCTGAGTCTTGACGATCGAAACATTCGACTGATTGAGTGCTTTGTTCTTCAGTTGACCATTTTCCAATAGCCTCACCGGTCCATTCACGTCTAGCTTGAATTAGAAAGCCTCTGAATCGTTTGCCTTCTTCTTTTGATTGAATGGTAACGTCTAAAGTTGAATTGTTAATGTGAGTGTAAACGATTTCGAATGGCGGGTTTTCAGTTTTAATTGGTTCAACATGATGTTGGGGTATCATGTCTTCACAAGCGGCCGATGGAGCCCCGCTAGAGTAGGCTTCAACGTTTAGAACAGTCACAAAAGCGAGGAGAAAAAGTTTGACAAAAATCATTTTTTCAAAATTTTAAGTTAAAAAAGAGATTTTTTCGAATGATGATGATTATACAAAAATGAGGACTTAATTTAAAGTTTTCAAAAAAATTTTTTTTATTTTTTTTAAAGTGCGTGCTTTTTTAAAAAAAATTCATTTATGACAAAGGAACAAAAGAAAAGTTCAATGCAGTTTTTCTCGATATCGCTTAGATTTTTGTTAAATTTTAAGTCTATTTTTAAATTTTAATAAAAAATAAATATTTTGAAAGTAAATTGAAATGTTAATTGAAATACGAGTAGATTTACTTCCACATTTTGTTTCATTTGAGACTTGAATTTAATTTTTTTAAACACCTTTGAATTTAAAATGATATTTTTTGCATTAATTTTAGGCTTAGTAGGCCCAGTAAAGAGCCAAATTTTCCTCGCTGGATTAGATAACAAAAGTCTTGTCTTGTGGAATGGAAAAACAACTTGGGTGCATGATGACAAAAAAAAAGTTCTTTCAATAGACTACGAGCCTTCATCTGGTTTAATTTATGCAGGAACTGAAGATAAACTTAAAATTTTTTATTTTAATCGAACTATAAAGGATGAAATTCATATTGGACACAAAGTACCTTCTGTTTTGGTTATTAATTCAACTTGCTACGCTTATGTTTATTCAAAGTTTCTTGTTATAAATTCAACAACTAGTCCGTTAACAATTCCTGGAGATAAATTTGATGATGAATCAAAACTAGTTCTTCTTGATAATGAACAGAAACTAATAATTTCATCTAAAAATTCAAAACATGTTATTGTTTATTGTTTGAATAAAGAAAAGATAATTATATCTGATAATTTTGAAGAAGCAAGAGCTCTCGATGCCTTGAGTATGAATCTAATTGTATTTAACTGTCATGACGATAAATTATGTTGGTTTGAAATTTGCAATAATGATTTAAGAAACAATAAAATCGAAGATATGGAGGAAGACATTTTAGCAATAAAGATAATAAATGATAACAAAATTCTAGTTGGTACTGATAAATTTTTAGCGTTATGGGATGGATTTAAAATCTTGAAATATCGTACAAACGAATATAAAGTAACATTTATAAGTTTATTGACAGATTCATCGATAATTGCTGTTATTGATGACAAAGATATTGTAGAATGGAAGGCTTTAAATGAAAAGGGCAGAAGCATAAATAAGTTCGAAAAGGACATAATTTCTTTTAAATTAATCAAAAATTTAAGTCAAACAACAACAACTCCAGTTCAGAAGATATCTTCAACAACTAAACAAGTTAGCTCGATGTCTTCTTCAAATTCGCGAAAAAAAACTTCCCAAACTTTACCCGAATTAACTTCTGTAAGAGAAAGTGCCTTTTTAGCAACAGAGCGGACACAATACGAATATTCAACAATTGAAATAACTAGTGTTAATAAAGAAGTAATTGAAGAACAACTGTTTACAACAGCCGTTCCAACACTTGACTTATTGGCGACATCAACAGACGGAACGTCATTTAATTCAATTTTATTTGATTCATCTACATTAGTGTCAAATGAAGAAGATACTAATAATTATTTTGTAACATCAGAATCTTCAACTTGGAAAACAACTGAAGGGACAACTGATGATCAGACAATTTTTAAAAATTCAATTGTCTCTTTACCCACTGAACAAAAAGAAGAAAGCAAAAATAAACCAACAAGTTCAGAGACAAGAGCATGGTCAAGAAGCAGTGAACAATTAGATTCAACTGATATGTCTACTACTTTTTCAGGATCTATGGATTATACGACCCCAAAAGAAATCGTTACTAACCATGAGACAAGTACACCAACGGAAAGTAGTGAACAAGTGATGATTAATAATCCAACCACAGGTTCATTAATAACTAAACAGGCAGCAACAGAGATTAATTATGAGACGATTAGACCTAAAAGCACGCTAATAGAGGAAACATCATCTTCAGATAGATTATTTAAAACAAGTAAAACTGAATCTAAATTAGATCCTTTCACTTTAGAACCAACCAGTAAGGTTGCAAATATAAATCATTTAACAACAAAAAACTCTGGATTTTATGCGACGTCAAAAGAGCAAGAAAATTTGGAGAGTACTAATGTTTATGATTCAATTGAAGATGAAGAATCCACTTCTCTTTTTTCTAGATCGAAAAAAAATACAAATGAAGAGTTTCCTAAAGTTGAGATTACAACTTTTTCAACCGAATCAATAGTTTACACAGAAAAAATAAGTTCAGATCCAGTAATATCTACACATACTGTTAGCACATTTCGTCAAACAAGCTTAGGCTCAACCACAATATATACCAATCGAGAAACTAATTCAAAAAGTGAGACAGAAATATTTTCTAATGTTAATTCAAAGGTCTCATTAACTACTGAAAAATCATCTTCAGCGAGCTTAATGTTTGTCGGACCACGTTTGCAAACATCATTAGAATCAAATAGCAAGATAACGACATCAATAGAAAGTTCAACTTTTCTAGATTTTACCACTTTAGGGTCGAGTGAATCTTCAAATTTTAACGTTGGTACTAGTTTTGAATCAGATACAAGTCATAAAATAACCAGTACAAGTGAAAGAATTTTAACGACAGAACAAACAATACCATCGATTGATTTGTATACAACTGATAACAAATTCCTTGAAACTACAATTTTAAATGAATCACCAACTGAACAAGTCAAATCTAATAATGAAATTTCAAGTTCGTTGTCATCTATTCAAACTGAGCAAGATACATCAATTGTTTCAAAAATAACAGAAATCGATAATTCAATATCGCCTGAATTTGTAAGCGAAACTTTTTCCCACTCTTTGTTTCAACAGACTACGATTTGGGATATTCAAGAAGAAATAAGTTTTGATGATAAAAGTATTGATTTTGTTTTGAGTATCTTAAATTCAAGTATAGATCTAAACGATTGTTTGAAAAATTGTTCAAATAATGGAAGATGTCGATTAACTCAGGATCAAAAATACTTATGTGAATGTTTCAAACATTACACTGGTCCTAATTGTAACATAAAAACAGAACCTTGTACTTCAAATCCATGTCTAAATAATGCTACTTGTATCAATGACTTTGTTAACAAGACTTATCACTGTGATTGTAATCCAGACAAAGGTGAAATGGTCTATTTTCATGGTCGACACTGTGAGATTAAAATCGATGTGTGTTCAAATGAAACATGCTCCCAAAATGGAGTTTGTTATGATCACAAAAATGAACCAAAGTGTAAATGTTTTACAAACCATTATGGAAATAAGTGTGAATATGAGACAGAAGAGAAAAAATTGGTTAAATCAGTTATTAAAGCATCGTCAATAGTAGCCATAGTTGTTATTATTTTATTTTATTTTTTATTTTTCTTGAATGACTTTTTAGGTTTTGTATTCAGAAAAGATAAAAGAACTATAAAAATAATGTCGAAAAGGAAACAAAAACTCAAACATTAGATATTCAATTTAATAAATTTATATAAATGTGTTTTACCCAATTTTCTGCTTGGTCCAATTTATTAAATTTGAATGAAAGCTTCACTTCACCGAAGGCTACGTCTAAATGGTGAATCTTAGCATTTTTCAACAATTAGAACTGAATAAAGTTACTCCAACGTTAAGCTTTTATTTCCAATAATAAATAGGATTTTCATTTTTCTTATGCTTGCTGAAACATAACACCTTATTAAACATTTATTTATAAATTTGAAATAAACATATTAAAAATCCAACTTTTTTTCCCGTTTCTTTCTGTAAAATAAAGTATGAGTTTATCAAAAAATGTTTAACTCAATTCAAAATTTAAAAATTTTTTTAACATTAATTCTAAGCTTAATTAGTTTAATCAAGAGTCAGATTTTTCTGACCGGTTTGAATGATAAAAGCCTTCAGATTTGGAAACAAAAATCACCTCAGTTTATTATGAAGGATAAACAAGTCCTCTCAATAGACTATGACTCCTCTACCGGTTTGATTTATGCAGGCACCGAAGAAAAACTTAAAGTTCTATATTTAAATGGTTCAATAAAGTTTGAAATATATTTTGGAAAAAAAGTATCTTCTGTTTTGGTCATAAATTCAACATGTTACGCTTATGTTTATTTACAAAATTTAGTCATAAATTCAACAACTAAAGAAGCACCGGCTATTTTTAATAGTGATAATTTTCAAGCAGATTCAACGCTGTTCCTTCTTGAACAAGAAAAACTTATAGTTACATCGTCATCCAAAAAGCCATTAGATATTTTTTGTTTGAATCAAAATAAAAAAAAAATATCAAGAAAATTTCAAGAATCCAAGGCACTCGATGCATTAAATAAGAGTCTTATTATATTTAATTGTGTAGAAAATAAATTGTGTTCAATTGAGATGTTAAATGATGAGGCATTATCTCAACATATTGTAAAGGCAAGTTAAAATTTTTTCTCAATTTTCTTTTTTCTATTTTTTGACTCTTGTGCAATCGTTATAAAAAGTGTGCTTATAAATATTTCAAGGAAAGGAAGGTGCAGCCACATGCAGCAAAATTTGCTGCATCTACTGGAGAGGTCTGCAAAAATTCTGCAAATAAAATTGCGCATTTAAAAATAAATCTTTTTCAATGGCGTGCAATTTTGCATAACTTTGCATTTTTTGTAATTCTCTGCAAAATTGCACGCCATTGAAAAAGATTTATTTTTAAATGCGCAATTTTATTTGCAGAATTTTTGCAGACCTCTCCAGTAGATGCAGCAAATTTTGCTGCATGTGGCTGCACCTTCCTTTCCTTGAAATATTTATAAGCACACTTTTTATAACGATTGCACAAGAGTCAAAAAATAGAAAAAAGAAAATTGAGAAAAAATTTTAACTTGCCTATTGTAAAATGTGATATTGGAATCAAAATATTATCGATTAAGGTATTAAAACAAGATTATATTTTAGTTGGCACTGATATTTGTTTGAAAATATGGGATGGTCATAGTCTTAGAGGATATTGTTTTGAAAAAGACAATCATTTGGTGCTTTTTATTAGTTTATTGAATGAAAAAACAGCGATTATTGTTTATAAAGAATTGGATATTGTCGAATGGAACATTCAAAACGAAACATATGGTAAAAGATTAGCTAAATATAAAGATTTAATTTCGTTTAAATTAATTAAAACTCTGAGTCAAACTACAACTTCAGTTCAGCAGACATCTTCAATAATCAAACAGACAACTCTACCTTTGAATTCAGGAACTAGAGACATTTTAACAAGTTCAACATCACTGAATTCAACAGCATTTGAAACAAGTAAACCAATAGATACAATAAATTATGCAACTATTGTACCAAATAGAACCGGTCACGCATCATTTTCATCTTATGTTTTTAATACCAACGAAAATGAAGTCATCAATAATCATGCAGCAATTAGTAATGTAACTAATCTAGAACAAACAAGCATTAGTAATAAAGTTTTTAGTACAACAGTCTCAACTAATCAAGAATCAACAATAAAGGGCTCAGATGAATCAATAACCTCAAAAACTACAGAACTTTATAATTCAAATAGAGTTCATTTTTTGGATACGATTTCGTTTCATCCTGTGTCTAAAGAATCCATAAATGAGGATCCAAAAAAAGAAAGAACAACAATAATTTTAGATACTCAAATTAAAAAAGACACGTTTTCAAAGCCTCTCGATCTTGAAAATGAAGAAACAACAGCCCAAGATTCAACAATTGAAAGCTTAGAAATTTCAGTTTACATCGATTTCAATACAATATATTTAGATTACGTTCTAAATATTTTAAACTCGACTGTTGATCTAAACGATTGTTTGTCGAATTGTTCGAATAATGGAAGATGTCGATTAACTCAAGATCAAAAATACTCATGTGAATGTTTCAATCATTACGCTGGTCCTAATTGTAACACAAAAACAGAACCTTGTACTTCAAATCCATGTCTAAATAATGCTACTTGTATCAATGACTTTGTTAACAAGACTTTTCACTGTGATTGTAATCCAGACAAAAGTGAAATGGTCTATTTTCATGGTCGACACTGTGAGATTAAAATCGATGTGTGTTCAAATGAAACATGCTCCCAAAATGGAGTTTGTTATGATCACAAAAATGAACCAAAGTGTAAATGTTTTACAAACCATTATGGAGATAAGTGTGAATATGAGACAGAAGAGAAAAAATTGGTTAAATCAGTCATTAAAGCATCGTCAATAGTAGCCATTGTTGTTATTATTTTATTTTATTCTTTATTTTTCTTGAATGACTTTTTAGGTTTTGTATTCAGAAAAGATAAAAGAGACAAAAGAAGAAGCTTAAATAGAAAAAATAGATTCAAACTTTACCAAATTAAGTATATAAATTAACTCGTCAAGGTTTGGTATAAAAATAGGCTTAATAATTTTTTTTTTTAATTTATAAATGATAGACACTTAAATTTTTCATTAAATTCTAAATTCCCATGCTCTTCGAATTTTTTATTTTTGATATTGTTACCATGCTCTCCGACCTCGAAAAGCTCAGGACATCAATTATTTAATATGGATAAAAAAACGATAATTTTATCCCCTCGACATTTAATTTAAATTTTAAAATTTTAACTAAAAATGAAAGACCTAAGTTTTTTTTTTAATTTTATTTTCCGGTACGCTATGGTACGATGATACGGTACGGTTAAATGGTATGAAACGGTAAGGATAAAGGCCAATAACGCATATATTCGAATCGGCCAAAAAATGATTTTTTTGAAAAACAAACTACACCACGTTTTTCAGCATGCTTTTTTCACTTAGAATAAATGAAAAACATATGACCCATAACCGACTCCTGGGGTTGTCTGTGGACCCAAAATATACCCTTTTTTTTCGATTTTTTTATACCAAAGCACAAATTTTTGAGGTATCGTCAATGAGCCCTGGAAATTCCAGCTGAACCTCAAAAAGATCCGTCTGAGCTAATTATAATTTAGATTAAAATTTTATTTAACTAGGAATTGAATGAAAAAAACTCTTAGGCTAACAATCCATTTCGGCTGAACCGAGAGGGGGGCCCCCCCTCTTTTTGATCTTTTTGACCTTTTTGCCATTCAGTCCCATGTATTTTTCCCTCCGTTTGAGGTATGTTTGAGAAATTTTGAGAAAAGGTTGAACCGAGAGGGAGGGACCCCCTCTTTTTGGTCTTTTTGAACTATTTACTATTTTTACACGTATTTTGAAAACCTGTAGAGAACCAGTTGAAACTTTTTGAAAAAAGGTTAGAAAAGGTTCAAAGGATAAAGCTCCTGTGTCCAACAAAGTATTAATCTAAGTTATACTTCTTTATCTATTTAAATTATTGCATATTTAGTTCTATAATTGAAGTTTATCGTAATAAAATGAAATATTATGTAATGGAGCGGAGAAATAGATATTAAATTATTTTTTTTCATTTTTTTTTCTTAGAAAATAAGCCTAATCATTTGATACTCGAAAATTAAGTTCTGCATAGAAAATTGATAGCAACGGGAAATTACTTCTTTCTTTAATTTCATTATTTGAAAAATTGTTGAACTGGTACATTTAGGTTTGAACATTCAATTAAGATTCTATTTATGCTATATAAAGACCATAACTTCGAAAAATTCTAAAAATTGTCTTGGACCTAATTCTGACTCGGTTTAAAACGAAGAGAACGAAATAAACCTCGATAATAAGTTTCTAAATTTAATTTCCTAAATTTTAATACCAAAAACTTGGGTCTTGAATAGGGTCTTATGGGAGATCATTAAAGGAGTTTGAAGGGTACCTTAAAAAATCTTTTTTTTTAGGATATCTGGTCATGTGACTTACCCATCGTTCTGAAAATTTGCGTTTCTATGTAATTTTGTGCTTTGGTATAAAAAAATCGAAAAAAAGGGTATATTTTGGGTCCACAGACAACCCCAGGAATCGGTTATGGGTCATATGTTTTTTAGGTTATTCTAGATAAAAAAAGCATGCTAAAAACGTGGTGAAGTTTGTTTCATAGTTTGTTCGTGGTGTAGAAAAAGATAAGAGAAGAAAACAAAAATATTAATAAAATTGGAGAGCTTAGTCTAAGAGCTCGAAGGACCAGATTTGAAAAGTTTGAGGACTTTCGAGTCAAGCGACGTAGGGTCAACTACCCTCATAGATCAAAGTCTAACAGGCTTTTCTATGCTTGACACAGTTTCTCATTGTTGACTAGTAAATCTTGATTTAAATATTTTTGTAACAATTTGAATTAATAAATTTGAAAATTTATTTTAAAATTTAATTTTAGATTTTATAATCATTCAAAAAAATACACCGAAAATAAAAAAATTGAAAAAAAAAAATTTAAACTAAACATGAATATTTGATAAACTATACTTTCTCAATTGTTTTTTTAATTCGTCCTTAAGCGCCATGTACTCTTCTTTCGAATATTGTTTGCCTGTATGTTGGACCTTAAACACAACAAAAATAAAAATGAAAATTTTTTTTTTAATTTTGAGCTTTTTAAGCACCTTAATTTGTCCAATCGAATATTTACGAACTTGATTCGATTCTCTACGATTAAATATTATATTCGGCATTGACTGTTTACGTTTATACTTATCACTTATTAACAACGAATCGTTTAAAATACGACTTTCGTTAATATCTTCATACGGATTACTAGACGCTGAATTTTTTCGTTTGTTTACAAGCGATGAATTATTAGAAAAATTTTGATACGAATCGTTTGATTGTGACAATGATTCGTCAAAAGCATTTAGCGGTAATAATTTTATACTTAGAAGAGCATTTAAAGTAATTCATAGAGCTAAATTATAAATTTTAAAACTCACCTTAGAGCGTTGAAAAATTTAGCCTCATTTGTGTCAGCTTTAACAAACTTAATGTGATTACTACCCGTGAAAGTTTCTTGATCCAAACTTGCCGATTCACTTGAACTGTTTGTAGACAAAGCATCACTGTTACTTCTTGACCTAAACTCGTTTGGTTTTAAATTATTCAATGTTCGTTTGATACAAATGTTGATGCCTTCTTTTATCTCAGCTGGGGTTTTCTATCAAAAAATGTTAGACCAGTCTCAAAAATGTTTGCTAGTCTGATACTTACTTCAGTTGTGAGTTTACGGTTAAGAGGAATAACTGAAACTTTCTCGTATCCCAAATCATGATGCCATTCTCTCATACGAGATTCCAAATCAGCTAGAGCAACGTCTTGAAAAGATTCTTGTTCATGTTGTTCAATTTCTTGAACCTTTTCCTCACCATGTTCGTGATTGAAATGTGTCACTAGATTTGTTTCAATTTTAGCCTTAATTTTTGGATACTTTTTTTTCATATTTTTTCCCAAAAATTCAAAATCATTAATCGACATTTTACGTTTTGATAATTCAATCATATACTGTATACTTCGATATAGATCAATTGGGTACAAATTTTTAAGTCTTATATTCCTTGCACTCAACTTCATATGGACATAGTCTTTCATTTTATTGATACAAAATGAGTTACGTTTCGATATCAATCGTTCATAACTTCGTTTATAAATGTAATATACATCACAGTCTTCGAGACATTTAGTACTCTGCATGTAGGATGGCATGTCGAATATGATCTCGCACATACCCGCAATTTCTCCTGAACCGATTATACCAACTTCCATTTGACGTGTCTTTAGATTCCATTCAGCCTCAGCAAATGTTTGATTTCGTCTCTTAATTCCAATCATCCGACCACTGTTGCCTCGATTCTTTCGACTTGGAAACAAAAATTTTAAACTTTATTAAAAATCCTAGAGGGGTTTAGACCTACTCGATTAACATGATTTTTTTATCGTTCTCCGGTAATTTCAGAGGGTACATTTTAGGATATTGAGCAGAGTGTTTCGAAGGGTTTACAATCACCTTGGCTTGTCCAGTGATTATAAAATAAATCTTATCCGCCGGTTCACCTTGTAAACCTAAGTACGAATCGTACGGGATTATATCTCGTTCAAGACAAAGACTCAACAATTTTTTCATTTTCGGAGCCCAATTCCCAAAAAATGGAGATTTATTTATAAAATCTCGTTTCTCTTCGAGTTTACGTAACGTCGGTGCTTGAAGACACCGAGCGTAAAGGGATTTATTCACGACCATTAAGTCAGTTGTCTCGTCAGCTATGATAGTCGCTGTTCGATTTTCATCACTCACCAATGCAATTTCACCAAATCCTTCACCAGCTCCAAGGGAAGTAACATAATTACCGAGTTTTTCTCGTAACTTTCGACTTCGATCAAAACTTTCGGATTGTGATTGGTTCAAATCCCCCGGCATTTCATTCTCTTCATTATCATCCAAATCAAGTCTATCTTCTTCATCATGTTTTTGATGATTAATGTAAATTGAAACCTTACCTCGAAGGTTTATATAAAAGCTTAAAACAAGAAGGTTTAGTTCCTATGGGTTAAAGTGTCGATCATAAGGCTTACCAGTCTCCAACATCACCTTGTTTGATTATAATATCATTATAATTTTTGGTCTCAAAGCTACAATTTTTGATGATATCTTTAACGATTTCTATAAACAAATAAAAAGGGTTATTGTGTAAGAAAATTAGGAATGTTGAATCTTGTTGAAAGATTTCAAGTGTCATTAGTAAAGAAACCCTTTTTTTTCCTTGATGATGTAATTAAAAAACAATTTTTCTTAAAAGGTTTCAAACCTCTTGTGAACCCTTGTTACTAAAACAAATGGTACTTTGGGTCCCTCAAGCTATTTTATGTAAAAAAATGGTATTTACCAGGTTTGATGTCCCCGAAAACAGACGATTTCTTTTTGAACAAATTTAAAAACCACGCAAGGATGTAATGAATTTCATCGTCCGTACGTTTATCGCTTGGTTTCGATATGACGCTTATAATTGATTGATAAAACGATGGCATTTTGTTGTAGTTGAAATATTTTTTTGTTGTGTTGATTATAAATACATCGCTTTGTTGTCAAGGAATTGGTATTAATAAACTCAAATTTATCTTATCTTGAAAAAAATTTCAATAAAAAAACGGGTTTCTAACTTAAGAAAATTTGAAAAAAAAAAAAAAAAATTTTAAACAAATAAAAAATGTCAATTTAAGTTACGCAACAGTGTTACTTAACAGGCCCTTAAGCAAAAATAAGAATTTTTCGTTTTTGTGTGTTCGAGATTTTCTCATAAAATGGACACTTTTTTTTATTTTTCTAAATCTCGTAGAAAACTTTTAATTTATGCGTAGACTGAATTGAAACTAAGCGCGATATTTCAATAACTATCCATCTCCAGGTAAAAAAAAAATAAAGTAAATATTATTTCAGTAGTAAATTGTTTTTTTCGATCGGGTTTCGGTCCAAAATAATTTCAAATTTTGTACGAGTTTATATAAAGTTATAAAACTTGAACGTCAATTTTCAGTGGTTTCGAGCATTTTTATGTTGTTCAAAAAAAAAAGGGGGGGGGGGCTTATTTATTTTTGTTAAGCAACTTTGTTTAAGAGGATAAGAATCGAATAGAAAAAAAAAATTACAATTGAAATTTTTTAATGATATATGACCCTATTATTAAAACTACTTATTTGCATTTTATTTTTTTTGTCAAGCTAGAACCCTATCATCTGTTCTAAAACAAAGTTATTATTACTAAAACCTTATAATTATATATCTTTGTTATACAAAAAATTCTAAACAATTTCTATCTACTCCCTTTGTTTTATAAAATTCCAAGGTTTGAAAGCAAATTTTGTTTCAATTACGACCTTCATTCACCTTTTGAGAGTGTTAATTTTGATTGGTTGATTCTGAACTTTGTTATTGGTCGTCTGTCATATTATAATTTTGGATATTCGAATCATTTAATTACAAAATTTCAATAAGTTTTTATTAGTTCTAAGGATGTGATTAGTTGTTGTTGTTATTTGCTCTTATTTTCAAATATTTGAATTTTTTTAAAAAAAACGTTTCTTGGAAACCAAAAACATGAGTTATGGTTATTGGGACGGACTGAAAAGGAATATAAATAAGTTATCCTCAAAACCAATACGGAAACAAGCTTTTTGAAAAATAAAATGAATACTTGAATTTATGGAAACATGGACGCTGATTAATGTTAGTTCGACGAGAAAATAGTCTTCCCTCGTTAATCCGACCTATTTGGTTGAGAATTTTTTTGTCGGTTTATCGAAAATGTCGGATTATTGAGGTCTAACCCAATAGAAAAGTATTACAGTGGGAAATTTAAGAAATGTCGGTTAAAAGAGGATTCCGAATTAGCGAGGGTCGGATTAACGAGGTTTGACAGTATAATTTTGCAAAACTGATTTCATATCCTCAATCAGCGCATAGCAAGCCTTGGAATAACTTATTTATTCCATTCTTCTATAAAAATAAAACACATAAAAGGGCCAAATTAGAGCAGCCTATTATTTATACCAATTCTAAACTACTGTTGTGGTCATTCAAGTGTTCTTATTGTGAACTTCCATTAACTAATGATTTTGAAAAAGTCATCATTGTTTTATGGGTATCGAGTGAAAGCTAGTTTTACAAGCTTTAACTAGAGCTTTTTAGCCTTCAGTTGATACCCATAAATCAATGATGGGTTTGCCAAATCATTAGTTCATAAAAGTTCACAACAAGAACACTTGAATGACCACAACAGTAGATACAGTGGTGCTATGATCACAGGAATTTACAAAATTTTACGTTAAATCTGGTAATTTTACAATTTTTTACCTTTTTTCCCGTAAAAATAAATAATTTTACGTAAAATGCTGTAAAAACCAAAACGACCAAAAAAATTCAATCTTCATTTGGGCTATTGACAAAAACACGGAACACTTGTTTTTTTTACTAAAACACGGACCACCAGTACAGCAACAACAGACCTGAAATTTTTAGAATATCGATGGACCATAATTTTTGCCAGAAAAAGGTCTGTCTGGTTCCGGACACTCATTTATTTTGCTCTATCTTGCTGTAATTAGAGCTAAGAACTGGGACCTTTAGTTCGGGCTGCAGGCGCGTCTAAAGCATTTCAACGGACCACCACTTTCCCGCCGAACCAAAAGGTTAACGAATACCGATTTTATATTAGCCTATTTAGTGCTCTTCCTGTGATCATAGCACTACTGTAAGTTTACACAAAGTAAAACGAGCTAATTATGGAGAATTTTATCTAGTTTATCATAGGCGTGCTGTAAACACTGTAAAAACCGGTATAGCCGAGTGGTTTGTGAGCTTGTCTTGCAAGCAGAAGGTCGAGGGTTCGATGCCCACCAAGGGGAAAATTTTATAACTGTTTCTCTAGTACGGGGCGATCTGTTTATAACAAAAAAAAAAGAACAATTTTGAAAAATCGAAATAATTTTTTTCCCTTATGTCTTATGGTGGTTCTGCACATGTAACAAAGTTTAACAAACTATGCTACATAATTGAGTATAGTCAAATCCAGAGAACTTAGACTTTTCCGATGCTTAATTTTTCCTAAATGAAGGATCAGGACTGTTTGCAGGCCAATGTAAAAGGTCTATTTTATTATCTTCAAAGCATTTAGTGAATATTCCGACTCGATGACATGGAGCATTGTTCTACTGGAAAACAAATGGTTCGTCTAGTCGAAGTAGATCTATTGAAGGGATCAAATTATTATCAAGAATACCAATGTATTTTTGAGAGTTTAGTCTCCTGTCAAAGATAAAAATAGAGCTCAAGTCTATAAAAGCTCCTAGAGCATAATATTTCAATTGAACCACTTCCTTGTTTAGTTCGACTTAAAATGCATTCTTGGTCGTATTTTTTAAATTAAATTCTTCTGATCTTCTGTTTTTTCTGCCGTCTTCCTCAATATTCATCTCATTACTAAACATAACTTGTCTCCATTTTGCCTTGTACAAATCTCCATTCAAGCTTGCTCGAGATTAATCTTCGCCGAACCAATGGACCAATTGACGGTCATCTTTGGGAGTTGAAGTCCTAAGCTTTTCAAATCTTGATTCATCTTGATATAAATTTGTTACAATAAATCGGTCAATTATGGTCTTTACACATTTGTTCGATCTTTTTAACTCAACTCCTATCTTAGACAATGATTTCTTTGTTGATGAAACAAAACAGCCTTTGTCGTTGAGGGCGCATTTTTAACTTTAATAGAAAAATCGAAAATTTTCTTATAACTCATTAATGGGAATTAGGAGCCATGTAAAGTATCATTAAATAGGACGTTTTTTGGGGTTCTTGCAAAAAATATTGGGAAACATCCGTGTTGAAAGAGGCATACTATCAACAAGTCGACTTCTTGAATTTAAGTCTGGAAGAATATTGAGACCGTCTATTTGAAATTATTAGGGTTATTAAAATTTCGCGTCGTGACCTAAGCACTTCACAGTCGACCATATTTCGTCGCCTTAAAGTGATCAATAAAGTTAAAAGGTTCTGCCGAGTTGTTCCACACATGATGGCTAAAGACCATAGAGCAACCATAGGTCGGAAAAATTATTTACTGGTCATTAAAAAATTGACATGGGTCATTAACTTTAAAACTTAACAGAGTTACATCTAATTGATAAATTTATTAAATAAACAGAAAGTAAAAAAAAGTGAATCAATCAAATCAATTAAGATAATTTTTTTTTTTTGCCTTCCTCTTGTTCTCTTGTCTCGTGTTCCCTTATTTTTAATGCATCTGGTTTAAAAAAGAGGCGATTCTCTTAAAAATTATCTTTTGAATTATATAATACTTTTGGAATAACCCTTAACTCAAATTCTATTATTATTCTACCGTGAAAAAAACTTACATAATGCTTAGTGCTTATGAGACGATATTGGAAAACATAGTGAACATTGAAGCCGTTATTTTGCCGACTAAAACATCCAAAAAACATTCCGATACTTTTAACAAACTTAGATCCTTTTGGAGTACAACATTCTGGTCATGACTCAATTCAAAACACAAAATAACCGTTTATGTATGATTGTATCAATAATGAGAATAATTCAATTGATACGAGACCGATCATGCAATATTTGTATCCTGAACGAGCTAATTATTTTGTCACAATGGTTAAAGTTGTTCCACAGGTCGGAGTAAACGAAAGGGGAATTTTTAGTCTTGATTGTGCTGACACTTTTTCATTCACGATTAATCCATCGCGTTTAAAGTATGACCAAAAATTTAAGAGATTAAATTACAGTACTGATTTGATACGGAGGCTGTGAAGTTTTTTTTCAATTCATAAAAATTTGAATAGCTTTTTTTCTAGATGAGATAAACTCATTCTGCAAAATGCTAGAAATTGTAACAAAAACTCTGTAAATCGATTACACATTTAAACATAATATTTTTTAGTGGCGTGTAAAATGTATAAAAAATGCAGAGATTTGCAAACAGGTATCGAGGGTGTAGCAAAATTGTTACAATTTTTGACACCGATTAATTTAGGAACATCACATAACCGATGTGACTGCAAAGCAGAAAATTATTGAGATTCCATTAAAGTACAAAAGAAGAAAGCTGGAATACCTCTGAAAAGCTGAAAATTATCTGAATACTTAACAAACGAAGAGAAAAAACATTTTGATTCAATTTCTATATTTTTAGTATTATCAACTTTATGAATAAGCTTAAGACCTTTCAAAATAAATTTAGTTAAATTAATTTTATAAAATACACGAATGATAAATTTACCATATACTAGACATGCCAAATTGCATATTTATTTTCGGTTTAAAATGATTTTTCAGCAGTGGCAATGACATGTAAGAGAAAACGAACCGAAATTCGCTGGCTTTCCATGTGGAATAATGAAAAATCTTTATTGCTAGCACTGAACCATTTTTTGAAAATTGACTTGAAAATCTCAAGACAAACTAGATGCATATACAGTGCTGCTATGATACCATTAATTCACTACATTTTGCGTGAAATTGGGTTAATTTACCTATATTAGCCTACTTGTAAATTTTTTTAACTATTTTAAATTGGTCAATTAAGTTGCCTCTCATTCTGCAATGCAAACACCAACACCTTCAATCTTTTTTAAGTGCGGATTCCAGACTTGAATCTTGTATAGAGTTTTTTATTGTATTTTTAACACGGTACTTGAATGAGGGTTTTATCAACCCTAGAACCTGATTCGCTTTTTTAGGAGTTACTCCTATGTGTGCTCACGACATTACTAAAACAGCTCCTAAATCGCGTTCTTGAAATGATTCAGTTAGCTTGTGACTGTTTTCCTAAGCCTATTATTCACACTTTTGATTCATCAAAATACAATTGTCCTCATTAAATTCCATTTGCCATTTTTTTTGACCACTTGCACAAATTATCGATGTCTTTTTGCAAGAGTGAAATTTTTTCTTCGCTATCGACCACACTTACCACTTTTGTGTCGTCTGCAAACAATTTGAAAATGTGTTGCAAATGAACCGTGTCGAACACCACTAATAACATCCTTTCACGAAGAGCTTAGAACTACTCTTTGTCTTATATATGTTAAAAACGCTTTAACTCTTCTTTTAAATCCCCTATCTTAAGTAACATGTGGTTTTCCTACATTTAGAAAATTGAGTTAAATTTTTAAGCATGCGAGTATGCTTTTTTTTTTTAACAAGACTCTACAAAATCGAAACAATCAATTTTTTAATGTATATTTTTGATATTACAGTACATACTAAAACTAACTTGTACGTTTTCTTTCCTTTCCTCTTCCTTTCCTCACTTGTTTTCTTTTCCTTTCCTGAGTTTTCCTCAGGAATAAATTATCTAAATTGTTCATGCAATAAAACGCAATTTTCAAATTTTTATTTAGTACTACCCTGGTCGTTCACATGTTCCAAAAATGAACGTTCAAATGTTTTCATTTGAATTTAATGAATATTTGAACGTTCATTTATGGAACATGTGAACGACCAGGGTAGTACAAAAAAAAAATTTGATGAACATTTTTGAACTTTTTAACGAATTATTTTAAAAAATATTTTCTCCGTGGGAAATGAGAGGTAAGGAAGAAGTGAGGAAGAGGAAAGGAAAAAGCGAGGAAGAAGAAAGTAAGGGGAAAGGAATAAATCGCGTACAAGTTAGTTTTAGTACGCTGTAAAACTTCCATTATCTAGTCATCAATTGAAGCAGGTTTAGAAAAATTACAGCATTACTCATTTTACTCCTCGCAAAAACTATTTTCTAGTTGGTTGAATATTAATAAAACTGAAAAACTGAATCAGAGACACGAAAATAGTTTTTGTGAGGAGTTAATGAGTAATGCTTTAATTTTACTAAACCTGGTTCAATTGATGACTAAATTTATTTCCGCTAATGTTTTGTCTACTTTATTGAGGAAAAAATATGTCTCTTGCTTTTGACTAAACTTGTTACATTATAAATAGCGTCGATTTTTCGACTTATAAAATCATTCAAATTTAAAATAAACAAGAAATAAAAGACATAATGAAATTAATCCTTTTTGTTTTGATGGTATCTTCAAATCTAGCTTGGGGTATTTTTTTCTTCTAGACCATTAATATATATTTCAAAAATGTTATCAATTATATTAAGCTGATGAGAAAAAAGAGAATATTTACTCTGGTCGTAAGTCTCATTTTAAATCTCTTTCTATAAAAGTAAATTTCAATTTCTCATTTAGCGTTCTCCGAAAGTGCTGAAGAAAAACAGACATTACTAATTACATGTCCAGGAAAATATATCTATGTTAGCCGTATTCATATTCATTTGCATAAGTCTAAATCCCGATGCAATGATGCATATTATATCGAAAAAATATCTAAATTTGCTAAAAGTTGCAAGAACAAGGAAGAATGCAACACGACAGTTGACAATGTTTTTTTTGGAGCAGAATGTATAGGGGATAAAAGGCAGTTGAACGTAAAATTTTATTGTAGTTTGTATGAGCTAGATGAAAACAATCAAGCGATTGACCCAAATAGTGAAAAACCAAAATCGAAAGCAACAGTCATCATCACCAAACGACCAACCACCATCTCTCATGAATCTAAAACAACAAATTCATCGACCACCACCACTCGAAGACCAACCACAACTCCATCGACCACTACCACTAAAAGACCAACTAGTACATCCACTACTGAAAGTACCACTACCACTCAAACTACTACTACTACTACTACCACCACTACCACTAGCACTACCACTACTATTACCACAGCAAAAAAACAAAATAATGGAGATGATTTTCGCGTCCAGTGTGAGTTTTTATTATTGTTTTTATTTAAATTAAATATTTTAATAGAATTTTTTTTTTAGTAAAAGGAATTACTGCTTGTGATAAAGAATCAGTGAATATTACTTGTCCTCAAGATAAGCCATTTATGTTACTTGGATCATTTTATGTGAAAGTAAACACTATGTGGTGTAAAAATGTCGGAAAAAAGAACATTTGTTCTCAAGAGGAATATGCTGCTAAAGAAGAAGAAATAAGAGCAAAATGTAAGAACAAAGCCAATTGTTTTATAAAAGTTGATGATTCACTTTTTGGAGATGAATGCAAAGGTGATGTTAGATTTGTTTACTTTGGTCCTTACTGCTATAAAAACCGAGTTGGGCTTTAATTTTTAAAAATAATCGATCATTTTTTTTGTCAAAAAGTAATTTACATTACTTATTTAACAGTTTTAGAATAAAATATTTTGACCTTAATACTTTAGACAGAATCTGTAAAATATTTCCCTATATTATAAACATTAATTAAATATCATTCATCACCACCCTTAATCGAATAAAAAGGCATCTTTTTATTCCGACGTCGACGGCCGTCGGTTCAACTGTATCAAAAAACATTTGTATCAAATGGATCAAAATTGAAAAAAAATTTTTAAAGCTAAACGAATAGAAAAAAAAACTGTGCGCAGATGTTTTTTTGGTGATGAACATTAAAAAAGCTACTCTAAGAATAAGCTCTGCAAAACTCTGCAAAGAAATTGCGTATTTAAATATTTTAAAATACATGTAAATGATAGAAAATAACTATGTTTTAATTTATTTTGCAGATTTGCAGAGTTTTGCAGAGCTTATTTTGAGAGTAGCTTTTTTAATGTTTATAGTTTATAGTTTATTTAATTCATATAAAATGGCACAATAACTGATACACACTCAGGGTGTTGTATCTGTGAATTACTTTATATTAGGTTACAACGGTTCAAATTTTAAAATTAAGAATTAAATAAAATTGAAAAAGTGTTAAAATAGAAAAATAAAAATAAAAAAGATATTAAATTGTAAGGATTATATTTTTGTGACATGGCATGATCTCATATGTGTTTTTATACCGATCTTTGCTTCAAAATATTTACCACAACTGGTGCACTCTGTTTTAGGTTTAATCGACTTTTTCAAAGCATCTGTTTCTTCGTTATCATCTTTCTTTGTTTTTGCAGAATTAAACAAATTTTTGTTGCTTTCGTCATCTCTTAGGATTCGGATACTTTTCTGTCCAATACTATCTTTATATGTGTTCGTTTTAGCCGGTTTTGTTTTGAAGCAAAAGTCAGAGTTAGATCTGTCGGTGTTTCGATATTTTATGGACACTTCGTTATTTGGGTCTGCGAGAAGCTTTGATACTTTTTTAAGGCTCATTGTTTCGATTCGTTCCACCGCATCAACTAGATTGTATTTTTCAAGTGTTTATCACCAAAAAACATCTGTGCAGAGTTTTTTCTATTTGATTAGCTTCAAAAAATTATTTTCAATTTTGATCGATTTAATACAAATGTTTTTGGATACGAATCTTCACATTTCCAAAAGATAAGAGTTTCAAAAAATTTTTTTAAAAAATAAATGGGGGTTAGATTTTCAATAAAAATATTGAAATTTAATTTCACTGAAAAAACAAGACTTATTAAATTTCTATGATTTTTGAATATTTTTAAATTGATTAAACCGATACTTTCATTAATCAAAATTACAGATTAAAACCTATGCTGGACCATGGTTCCAATGTTTAATTTGGAAACGTGTTCTAGACAATATTTTAAGACATCGCTCAACCATCTCCAGCATTAGAATCATACTTTTTAGAAATTAAAAAAGCTTTAAAATTCTAAGCTTTTTCTATCCTTAAAAAATTTTAGACCTATGCTGGACCATGGTTGCAAAGTTTAGAAGCTTAGAATTTTAAAGCTTTTTTAATTCCTGGAGATGGTTGAACCATGTCTAAAAATATTGTCTAGAACATTGGTCCAGCATAGGTCTAAAATTGGTTCAAAGTTCATTCAAGTACAGTTTTTGATGAGCTGATGTGATATCGTAGGTTTTGATACAACTTGTCACTAAGCTATGTTTAATTAAAATAGATTGGTTGCGCTTAGTAATAATTTATTTATTAGATTCTATTTTAGTTCTTTTAGCTTAATTCTTATTTTTTAGTTGAATAAAATATCCTACGGCTGATTATCACAGCTATAAGACGGTGAGTCGATCTTTTCATAAATGTTAAAGGCAAGCATTACAAAATACCTTTTATGTCTAAAAAAGACAATTTTTTTTAAGCTACATTTTTGTAGCTACATTTTTGTAGCTTAGGATCTCTGAGACGACGATCTAGTCAGAGAAGATGATATTTGACATACTAAATCCTGTAATCCGGAATTTTGGCTGAAGAATCTGCTTATCAAGTTCGGTTTTTCAATAAAACTTAAAATGAAAACTCGATTTTGGGGTCTTAAGTATCCTTTGAAATTTTTTATTTTGTTGAACTTGAGATCCCCCATCCAAAAATACCTGGCTCCGCCCCTGATCACCATCTTCTCGAAAAATAAATCAGGATAAGATAAAAGTCTAAATTATCGTGGCATATAAGCATCGATTTTTGTTTGAATGTTTCCCTTTAGTTGTCGAAAATTGTCTTAAAATTCATAAATGGGAATTTGGAGTCATGTAAAGTATGATTACATCGGACGTTCTTTTGGGGTTCTAGCAAAAAATATTTGGAAGCAAGTCGACGAACCATGTTGAAAGTAAGTCGACTTCTTGAATTTAAGCCTGGAAGAATATTGAGACTGTCTATTTTTAATTATTAGATTGATTCATAATATTTCGCGTTTTTTAGATGGTAAGTTAATATCGATTCAATCTCTTATGTAATCTCATAAATTTAAGCCATATTATATATTAGATTAAACAAAATAGAACGCTCTTTAAGATGATAAGTTTAAATCTTAATATTTTTGATTTTAAGTATTTTTAAAATTATGAAAACTTTTGATGAAAATTTTTAAATTATGCTGTTACGTCATTATTGGAAAAAAGACCTCATAGCAACAGCAGCAACCCGCGAAATATGTCAAGTAGAAGGTAAGAATGTCCTTAAAGTAAGAAAGGCACAAGCTTTGTTCAATAAGTTTCACTTTGGCAATACTAGCCTTCGAAGAGTTTTGATCAGGATGTCCTACGTTCGGCGGTAGAATTCCCAAGTTAGTACTCGCGAATCATCAGGTGGTCTTAGCACTTCACAGCCGACCATATTTCGTCACCTTAACTTCATATAGACGCTTCCGAGTTGTTCCACACGATTTTACACCTTTTGATTTCCAAAGTCGTATAGAAATCTGTAGAAAACTAATAAAAAATCCTCTTGATGAACGATTTTTCAGAAGGATAATTACTTTCAATGAGAAATGAATCTTATTTCGAAATACTGATGACAAAAAACAGTGTTTGGACCCATCTCAAACAGCCCTACCAGTCGTTAAAAGAGGACGATTCGAAAAGAAGGTAATGTTGTGTGTTTGGTGGAATTACCAAGGGGTAATACACTTTGAACTGGTTCCTGATGGTCGTATTATAAATACTGACCTTTATTGTGAACAATTGCAACGAATGTATGCTTCACTTTAAGCAAAATACCCTTCTTTCATCATCCGAAAGCTTGGTCAAGATAATGCAAAACCGCATACCGCTTGTAAAACCATGGAAAAAATGGAAGAGATCTTCCTCATCAAGCATGTAGTTCAGACCTTTCCCTTTCTGATTATCATTTTTTCCTCTCTATAGCTCCGTAGAGGGCGGAATTTTGCCAACCAAAACCAAGTTGAATCAGGGTGCCTTGAGTTTTTTAGCTCAAAAATTCAGGAACGGTTTCGAATTGCTCGGTGATAGATGGCTAAAGACCATAGAGCATTATGGTGTATAATTTGAAGATTAGATCTTAACCTTTTTTTTTATTTTATTAAAATAAAAAACTTCAAAAATACCCCAAATTTTATGAGTCATAATTAAATTAAAAAATCCATTTTAAAAAATTCAAATAAGTTTAATTTGAAATTTAACTTCGTTAATCTAGAGATTTAAAGACATATCATATCATGAAATATCACATTATTTTAATATATCATAGGATAGACTTGACATATGGTCATTAAAAAAGAGTTTATTTTTTGGTAAAATTTATTGTTGAAAAAATAATAACTCTTTCTCTCTCTAAAAAAAAAACAAAACAAAATCATCGCAAAAAGAAAACGAGCAAAAAAAAACAAAATAACTTAACTCTAAAATAAATATAAAAAATTGTCAAACTTATGTGTCAAGCATTTTTATGTTTTTTGTTATTTTTTTGTCAAGCAAACAAAAATTACGAGAAAAATAAATTTCTTTCTCTAATGGAAGAAGATCTCTCGTTTTTTTTAAGAATTCACTCTTAAAAATTTGAAAGAAATTTATTTTTTGTTTTCAATTGCTCTCGAAAAAAAAAAAAAATTTTTTTTTTGTTTTTTTTTTGTTTGGATTAGCTAATGCTGGATAGAAAATTTGTTATTTATGGCTCATTTTTGCCACAATCTGGACACAAAATGTCCATAGCATCGGTCAAAAAACCACGGCCAACTAATGACGAATGACATCGATTGCATACAAAACAGTCGTTATGCCAGTGACGGTCTTCAAACGAAATGTACTTTGTACCGCCAATACCTTCAAAAAAAAACTCTTAATTTCAAGCCATCATTTTGAAAAAAAAACCCATGCAAAGAACTCTAAATAAACAACTTAATCCTCATTTACCTCCACCCGCTTTATTTAAATCAGAGTTTACTAATCACGAAAATATTTTAAGAATTTTTGTAATTTAGACTAGACTTTAAATTACCTGTAATTGGTTTATGACATGCAAAGCACTTCTTAGCGAATAGCTTTCCGAAACATTCAGAACAATACGGATGATCTTCTCTTGATGTAAATCTTTGTCCTGCTAACGATTGTTGACAGTGAGTACACACAAAACATTCTTTATGATACGGTTGATTTTTGTATGAGACACCACCTTGGGATATTACTTTCATACAATCGGTACACTTGGTTGCATAATTGTTCTCATAACATGGTACACAATAGATTTTATTATCTTTTGGTATGAAACTTTTAGTACCAATAGCAGTGTTACAAGAGTAGCATAAGAAACATGTCTCATGAAATTGCTGGCCTTTGTACTCCATTTTTTTCATTCCTGGCTTGAATATTTGAGCGCATTTGTCACAACGTGAAGCAAACGCTTGGTTGTAACACTCGCCGCAATAGAGAGAATCATTCTTTGAACCAAACGGCTTGTCGACCAATGGAAGCTTACAAACATGACAAAAGAAACACTTTTCATGCCAATGTTTATCTTTGTAAGACAAGTCTTTTGAGTCAGTTCCGATTTTTTTGTGACACTCTTCGCATTCATGAGCGAATAACTCTTCGTAACATTTGATACAATACGGGTGTTCGTCTTTGAGTATGTAACGTGAGCCTGTCAATGAACTGTCACAATTCCAACAAGAGAAATGATCCGTGTGAATTGTTTGACTCATTCCTTTTGTGTGTTCGCTGTTAAATATTAGCTTTTAAAATAAAAAATTTTAGAAATCAAAATAGAAAATAAAAAAATTTATTTTTCATGCAGGTTGTAAAAAAAAATTAGTTTATCAAAAAAAACTCTTAAAAAATCGACACACACACACACACAAATCTTAAGAAGTCTTGTTACCTTTTCTTGTTATCGGAATTTATATTAATTGAAATTTTATTTAAATTATGTCTCTTAGAAATCTTAATATATAAAGTATCTTTACAATATGTGACCAAAACTCACGGTCTAAAAGAAAAAAAATTTTTTTTTTTTGAAAAAAACAGATTTTGATTCGAAATAAGAGAAAAAAAAAAGTTTTTTTTTTCTATATATTCCATCATCATGACAACGAAATTTTGTTGGGAATAACTTAATTTTTATAATTTATAATTTAAAGATGGGATTAAAATTTTTTTTTTTTTTTTCTATCTAGAAATTGTCAACAAATTTTTTGCATAACTTAAAATATCTTGTCCAATATCAATTCAAATATTCAACCTAAATTTAAGAAATTTACGACTGCTTAGTTTTCCTCGACAGACCGTTTCAATCTGTCTATTTAAAAGTCACGAAGCAATTTTTTGTTGTTATCCCCCTCCACTACAAATTTTAAAAAAGTAACAAACTGAATTTAGAAAAATATTTTTCGACATCGAAAGAGCAATTAAGAAACAAGAGCCTTTAGAAAATGTTAATAAACAATTTCGATTAAAAACAAACTTCCTATTATAATCGGATGTTTTTAACAACAAATAAAAAAAAAAAAAAATTTTTTTTAGAAAAAAAATATTTTGTTGTGTCCCTAAAATTTTGATAAAAATCTTAAGTAGTATAAAAAAATAGGTTACTACTACTTGAAAAATTAACCTCAATATTCGAGTCTCGTTAAATACTGTAAAATACTTACAAGACGATTATGATTACTATTACTACTTGTATGAGTATTATTTAAATTATTCATATCATTTTGAGTAGTGGTGTTATTTAAATCTAAATTAAGACCACTGGAAAATGAACTAGCCGAACTTAATGGTGCTTTTATAGTACTTTGTGAACTTTTACGTGACTCGTTACGAATACGAGATCCTTCATCATTATTTATTAATGTATGATTTGATTGAATTGAACTACGTTTACTATTTATTGGATTAAACATGTTTATGTTTGAAATGTTCTCCAAGTCTGAAGGGTACCGGAATTTTTGATCGATTGTAAGACTATCTGTTTTGGCGTGTTTGAATACAGAATTATTTGAAGAGACTGATGATGGTCGGACTGGTATGTTTATAGGAACTTGAATTGAAACATCGTCTGGATTCAAGTCAATTGATGGACGGCTACTTGAATTGTTTAAATTGTAATCGAAATCACTTCGGTTTATGCTAACTCGTTTGAGAGTCTTTTTGGCACCGATTAGATCGTCGGCTAGGGATCCAATACGAAAGTCAATGTCCCTTCGAGGGTTGATTTCATTTTCTATACTATCTATACTAGGGGTACGATTGCGAGGGATTTCGTACTCATTCCGGCTTGAACTTCGTATACTAGGGGGTTTAGAGGGTGTTTCAGTGACTCGTTTGACCAAGACAATCTCGTCTTTGTCGTCTATCTCTGGCTCGGATTGACGGTTTGGTGGGGACGAGAGCGACGAGTTAAAACTCGATGAGGATTGAGATGGCACAAAACCGGCCGGATTCTGATATATCTTAGTAGATTTAGACGAACTATTTAAACTAGTGTTATGTTCACCTAGAGCAGGTATGTATGGTGGTACTTTTTTTTTAATAAATACATCGGTAATACCAGCACCTTCAAGAGCTCGGATTCGTTCCGATATCGAGCTAGTCTCACTCATTTTGTTCTAATTTCTTTTTATCAAAATCTAATTTCATAAAAAATAAAAAAAAAAGAGATAAAATACAAAAATAATGAAACAAAAAGAGGTACACTTATGTTTCGCCTTTAATTCATTAATCATGGATTGACATAAACAATTAGGTAAAAATATATCAATTAGTTATGAGATGATAGAAATTCAACATACCCCTGAATATCTTGAAACAAACACACTAAAGAAGAGTCTCAAAAAAAATATTTTTTTTTATGTTGTCTCTTCGTATGTATGTGTTTCTTCTTGACACTTAAAGTGGGTCAACATTTTTCTTTTTTTTTTCAATTAATTAGAATCGAACAAAAATGTATGAGGCTAAATTTCTTGTGTATTTACTATAAAAATAAATATTTTTTTGTTTAAATCACATGTCTCACAAATATTCAATTAATTCGAGGTGTTTAGGGATTTGGAATCTTAGTCGAGACTTAAAAATTAATCGTCCGTAACAGATAAATTTGTATCGGAGTACTTTTTAAGTTTACTTGAAACAAGTAGACCATGATAAACACTAAGCCAATAATTTTAGGGCCTTGACTCTCCAACAGGGAATACTTTTTTAATCAAAATTTACAGAAAACAAAATTAAAATTTTAAAGAAAACGCAAAAAGTATCGCTATGGAATATAGAAAAATTTAAAAATTATTAGAAAAAGGTAAATTTTGTTTCTCTTTTGTGTGTTGCGTTTTTGTCAAAACAATTCCTTGACATAAATTTCAGGTTTGCAAAAAAACTCGATTCGATGAAAAAAAAAAGAAAAAAAAACTTTGGAATATGATATTATTGAAACATAATAGAAACGAGTTTACACTTTTTTTTTTTAAGTTGACAAAAAAAAGTTTGTTTTTATTTCTTGTTAAATCCACGCAAACTCTTTTTTCGATTGCATAACTTACATTAAATGTTACATTGCAAGAGTCTTAACGCCTCTAGACAGTTTTGATCGACTGTCATTAATTAAAGAAAATATTTTATCTGTTGCAAAAATTTTTGTTTTTTTCAAACAAGTTTTTTTTCTAGTTATTCAAAACAACACTCTTAATAATGTTAGTTTAAACATTATGATGAGGCTAAATTATTTTTTTTAATCTTTTCTTAATTATCGGCTAATCCACTAGTTAAAGTTTAAGCTTAATCTAAAATTCTCAACATGATGGAATAAGTTATGACCTGTCAAAACTCTTAGTATGGTTTTTCGGAAAACGGAATGCGGAATTCCGCGGTCCAAAATCCGCAAAAAATTCGGAATTTCCGCGGAATATATTTGCGGTATTTGTAATTTAATATTTACGATTTAGAATAAGTAAATATGTTCCATTAGTTTTAATAACAGGTTTAAAATTAATATTAAAACAAACAAATTTCCTACTTCTACCTGCAATTAAACACAAAAAAAAAAATTTATAAAAAAAGGTTTCTATACATCATTTGAAACTGGTCTTGAATTAGTCATATAAAAGTCACCGTGTTTTCTTATTGTGGTATAAGGCTTGGCGTATTCGTCATAGGTTCGATTGAGACGTTCGACATAATGGTCCATTCGTGTTTCATCTTCATCGTCGTACATTCCATACGAACGAACTGGTAAATAATGTGAATACATGATTCGAAAAAAAAAAAAAAATTTTTTTTTTTCTTAAACTAAAAAGAGATCTCTCTTCAAAAAATACGTAAAATTAGTGTTAGTGGAAAACAAAATTTATTATGATTATGATTTGCAAGAGAAAACACACAATGTAACATTTTGAAAAAAAAAAATAATAAAAAAATCCTGATTACTTAATAAAAAATTATGTTCCAATTGAGAGGTAAATATTTTTTAAACGGAATTTTTTTTTTTTTAAATATTAGTACACATGCAATTTGTTGAATTGAGCAATCAACAACAAAAATATCATTTTTTAATTGTTGAAATTAGAGTCGAAAAATTTACCTTTTTTTTTTTTTTAAAAATAAAATCCCGAATAGATCGTCTTACTTAAAGTTTAATGTTTGAATTGGATTAAAAATAAACGATTTTGAGTATCTTCTTACATTGTTATGTAAGATACGGGCTCTTACCGTATTGCCTTGAACTCAGTGACGGCATTAAAATCCAAAATTTCGATTATTAATGCACGCAATAAACATGCAAAAATGATTATTTTTTATTATTTTTTAATGCCGCATTATCAGCTAAATTCTCGACTTTTAAAGCGTCTTTAAAAGTCGAATTTTCAAGAAAGAAAGCTGCAACAAAGGCAAAAAATTAAACTGAAAAATATTATTATTTGTAATTTTTTTTTAATTTTTTTAATTTAATTTTTAAAAAAAAAAAATGAAATAAAACTTTTCTTAGAAGCTTATTCAATCTCTATGGGTTTAATAAAGCATAATTAGAAGTCATTTCAACGGTAAGTGAACCTAATAACGTTTCAAGTACATCCTAAACCTACGACAGTTCAAATTTTGATGACATTTATTTTTTTTTACTTTGATTTTTAATAAAAAATATTCGAAAAAAAAGAAAAATATTAAACTTTTTTTTGGCTTTATTGCGGCCTTAAATGTGAAGATTTGGGGTAAAAATAATAGAAATTCGGCTTTAAATGCGGCAATTAAAAATAATAAAAAATAATCGTTTTTACATTGTTATTGCGGCAGTAAAACTCGAAATGTTGGGTTTTAATGCAACGCCACTAGTTGCAAGACAATACGGTAAAAATATTTTGAAATAAAAAGCATTATCCCTGAGTCTCTAAAGAATATTTTTTCATCAATAGAAAAAAAGGAAATTTATATTCATTTTTTAATACGCAATTTAGAACAAATTTTTCAAATCACACCAACGTAATCTAACGCTTCAACACATTTAAGACAGATTACATTAATCATTTTTACTTACTTCATAACTTTTTGATCGACGTGAATACTTAATATCCGAATTTGGGGTTTGAATTTCCAAGTCTAAATTAACCATTGGTGATTTGGCATTTTTGTTCAAGTTGAGACAACTGTCACGACTAGTCAAATTTTTGCTCGAATAAACCCTTTCAATAGGAATCTCAACAGACTTTTTGTTCAAATTATTAGTCGATTTTGATAAATAAGATGACTTGTCTTCATGACTCAAAAGATTCTTGTAATAAGAATATTGATCTTCATGGGTCTTTTTACAATCGTTATCAGTTGTTTTGAGTATACCTGGTCGTACATCGGCACGATACGACCTTGATACATCTTCCAAGCGTCGAGTTGACGTTTGACGATAAGATGGTGATTCATACTTATTATCCATAGTGTCATAAATAGTAAAATATTTTGGATGAACCATTCTTAAAATTCTAAATTTTTGACGTCCCAAAGAATTAGAATTTTTTGTTGTTGAAAAAAAATTTTTAAAAAAAAAAAATTAAACTTTAGAACATAAGTGTTTATTCTTAAGTTTGTGTATGAGCCACTCAAGTCGACCAGGTGTTAAGATCCGCAAATGATGCCCGAAAAAAAAAAATTTTTAACAAAAATAATAAAGTTAATTTAAATATTTAAAATTTTTCTTAGAAAAATGAAATCGATCTCAATGAAGATTTCCTCTTCTTCGTCGTCGTTTGTATGTGCTCAGTTTTTATTTCAATGTAACTTACGTAACAATCTAAAACGCAATGAATATCATGCAATTTAAATAAACAACGTTTCGTGAATGTAAAACCGCATCATCGGTTACATCACACTTTGAACAACAACAAAAAAATTTAGAATGAAAATTCATCATTAAAGAGTCAAACCAAAGTGTCCATCATGTCTTATTTTTAGATATTTAAATCATTTGAAGAATACACACGAGTTTCAAGACGAGTTCAACGACAACAACAAAAAAATTGTGTTTCAATCACTTTATCCGTTAATGGATTATGTTTACAGTACATTTCAAAACTAAGATTACAAATTGTTTCAAATAAAGTTTCATATTCCAACTATAAAAACCTTAGAAATTAAATACTTTGACTTGAAATACAAACATATTTATAGGGCTTAGACTATCAAAGTATTGCTAGAAATTTTTTTAAAAGATTAGGTTAAGACTCATATGACCATGAAGAATAAAATTTTATCTTGAGGATTTTGAAATCTTACAATAAGTTGAAAAAAATATTTACTCAAATTTTTGTTACAATTAGAACAAAACAAACTTTTTAAGTTTCGCTTTTTTTTTTGTAAAATTAATATTTACTCTCAAAACAAAAAGAATTATGACTTACCTCATCACATATGGCACATCGAGGCTTGCATAAATCACCATAATGTCTCATGCAATACAATTTATCTTTCTTTAAACAACAAACCAAATCGGTCAAGTATTGATCACAAACGGAACATTTAAAACATGTCGGATGAAACACTGATTTATAATATTTTTTCAATGGATTACTTCGGTCCATAACTTGAACATAAATTGAGTCCAACTTGATTTGCATGTCACATGAATTACAATTCATATTTTTGATTGAGTTTTTAAAACAAATACCAATGTCAAGATGTTTCAAGTTTCGTTTAGACATGAAATTACAATATCCAAGTCTAGTTTCACTTGTTTTTAAGTGTTCACAAAATTCAATTGAAATATCTTGTTTTGGAATTTGAGTAAAAAGTAGTTTTTTACGAGTATTAACACCGTGGGTATCATTTCGTGGGGTGAAGTGTTCAGGAAAATGAGAAAAATATTCTTCTATTTCTTTATCGTTTAAACATGGTGGTATCCATTCATAATTCTCCATTTTTTCAAAATTTTTTTTTTTCAATTTTTTTTGTTTTCATCAAGTCTTATCTTTAAGTTGTAAAATATTGTGTTATCATAGATAATAAAGCTGGTTTAATCAAATTTTTTTTGCTATGTCTCAAATTTTGAATTTTTTTGAAAAAAAATATTTTTGAAAACTTTTAAAAACTTTATGAATGGTCAAATCAATCAAACAAAAAGAGGCTTTATATTTGAAACTACTCGAACAATTGTTTACAAAACTTTTTTTAACACTTTGTTTTCACACACACACACTAATCCATGTTACCATAACGACTTGAAATAAAATAGAAACGAATGAAATAGAAAAAAAAAACAGCTTGTAACATAATTAGTTTATTAATATAAACAAATCTGACAATGTCAGCACCTTTACTTCCACCTATTAAATCTCATAATCATCGACTTAACGTGCAAAAAGCGTTAGATCAAGTGAATAAAAATTATTTAGCATGTCAGGACACTGGTGCTACTAGTGATGCTTATAAAACAAATTCAAAATCATTTGAGAATATTAAAATTTTGAAAACAAGTACTACTGGTCGATTGTATTCAAAGGCTAAAGAGGATTTCCTGTCGAACGAGTTTAGAGACTCGAAAGAAAAATTAAATTTTAAATTTAATAGTATTGATGAGTATAGAAAAAAAATAAATCCGTTTGTAGTCGATATTGAAGACATACTTAGGGCTGAATCTGAGCTATTGGTCCAAAAGTCTGAAGATGACAGCCAATTCGATAGGGCTCATGTAAGCGAGTCTTAACATAAAAAAAATTTTTTTATAATTTTTATTTTTTTTCGTAGACCCCTAAAAAAAGTTCTACTCTTTTATGGGAAGATTTACAATTCAGTGAAAAATTAGGTATTTTAAAACAACCCGTAAAAATTGATTTACGAGTGTTAATTTTTCTAATTTAAAAGACCCGACGGACCCAATAAGTCATATCATAAGACAACGTAATAAATTTGGTTGGAATACAAAACTTCCATTACACGGTGCCGGTGCTAAACAAGCCATAATCGAATACGTTGATAGAACAGACACTGAGACAAAGAAAACACTAAACGATGACGGTGAATACGTAATTGCAGTTTGTCTTAGTGATATCATCCAAAATATTGTTTATTCACCGTATACTTTGAGGAGAATAAGTTATGATGAGTCGAAAAATTTTGATGTCTATTACATCATCACAGCTTCGTGTGTTTCAAGAGTTGATGTTAAATCATACGAGCTTGAGATACGTAATTCGATGAAATGGATTTGGGAAAAGAGATTGTTCGATATGCTAAGACGTATAAAGATATTCAAATTGTTTAGGGTATGGAAAAATTTTCGAACATGGCAAACGACTATACGAGGTTACAAAAAGACACGATCAAAGTAAGATCACGATTTTTTTAAGAATAAAAATTTTAATTTTTTTTGGTCTTAGAGAGTTTTTGGCTCGTACACTTTTTTCAGCAAATGAAGTATTTCAACGAGTTCTTTTGCACGTTCGTGATCTATGTGAACGGGCGTCTAGTAGTAAAACAGGCCTCGGTGAAGCCAATCATAGAATAATAATGATTAAATACGACTCGGCGTTGACTCATACTCTCGAAGACTTTCGTAAAATTCAAACTGCACAAATCGAACAAGCCTTCGAGAAACTTAAGCTTATACAACAAGAAGTTATAGACTTGGCTTATGTGTCGTGTACAACTGTTGGTCAATTGGAAGGAATTGATTTTGATGCGTTTTTTGATGTCGACAGTTTTACACATCAAGAGACTTTTATTGATAATTATTTGAAACATCGTCAGACTAAGACCACTCGATTGAGGGATACTTCATTGATAACTCCACCTAAAAAAGGAAAAGGACCAGGTTATGCTATTCGAAAAGAATGGCGGTATGTTTTACAACGAATATGTCAATTTTTAAGAATGTTGGATTATTTGATACAAGAGTTGTTGCATCGAGTTGTCAAAACCTCAGTCAGACTGTTAAAAGATTATGTCACTAAATCAACTGGTTTTCGTAAAAGACCAGACTCGCCAATTTCTAAAGACTTATCAAGACGAAGCATTGCAAGTTTGGACATGAATGATTCATACGAAAGTTTTGAGTATGATTTCAATTCGATTTCGATTAATAAAATACCTTTGGTCGATCTTAAAAATATAAAGACAAACAAAGACATTGACCAGGTACACTTAAAAACAATTAACTAAAGCCTTTAACTAATTTTATCTAAATTTTAAGTTATTGGAAGAAATCCGACTCAAGACCACAATTGAACGAATAGTCGAACCTATTTTTATCACTGATTTACTTTTGAATGTTAAAAAAAGTGACAACTATGATGAATCAGATGAAGAGGAAGACGAAGACGATAGACCTTGTAAGTTAAACTCAACCTGACTATTCAAAATTACTCCAAGATAAAGACCTAGTGCTGCATGTTCGCCTTCGGTGAATAGTTACCCCCTAAAGATTGCGGCTTAGTCGGGTTATCGAGAGTAATTTTGCATTATTGAACATAGACTAATTTATATTTTAGCGAGTCGTCAAGACGATCCATTTGATGAGCGAAAACCAAGAGCAAAAAAAAAATTCTTATCCGTATCAGTGAGTCTAAGTCCAGACCAATCGGAGTTTAAAAATTTTTTTAAAGATTTGATATCCGAGTACGAAGAGACCGCTGGTCGGATTCAAACTCTTCTCCACGAGCCAAAGTTCGAGTTGTTTTACCAAGTTCCAGTGTACGAGTTGACACGTGTCGAGCGTGAAATGAGATTAAGTATGAATTTTGATGATGAAATTAAACGACCATGGCCTGAGGTTGAGTTTTTATTTGGTGAAGACGAGGAGTATCAAGACATGGTAAGTGAGATTATGAAAAGTGTCACGACTAGTCTAAGCAGTGTAACTTCGTTTGCGAATACTTACGATGAATACTGTCAAATGGTAATCTCGACTATAAAACTTAAAATAGACAAGACTATTCACAAACAATCGTTCTCTCCTGATGACTTTTATGTTCTACTGACCAAACACACTGAACAGATAAACCAAATCGATTCAATGATAACTCAAAAAAGGGTCTGCTTTTTTGACTTTAGATCCCATAGGTTTCAAAAAGACTGTCGACCCTTTCCGAATAAAGTCATAACTATAATCGACTCATTCTTGCCTCAAATGGCGGTTAAACGAAACGAAAAATTACAAGAAACGATGCGTGATGCTTTAAAGATGTTAGACCGTGACCCGACATCAGTTGAAGAATTCGTCGAACATTTATCAATATTGACCAAGATTAACAACGAGTTGCCTTCTTTGGAAAAAGAGTTTCTAACTGTCACTCGTTTGTTCACGATCGCTAATGACTTTAATCTAAGCATTACCCCGGAACAGTACGCTTTTTATAAGACTTTAGGCTCGACTTTTCATCACTTGAAAACAAGTCTCTTGTACACCGAAGCCCAATGCGAAGAAAATATTAGAAAATTCACAATCGATCTCGGACTGTTAATCGGTCGAGTTCATAACGAGTCAATTGATCTTCGGGTCCGTTTACAATCCCCTGTTTTGCTATCATCTGACACAACTCCACAAGTAGCTCGAGAGAATTTGACCCTCTTTCAAGAGATGATTGAAAAACTAGTCGAAAAAGCAAAGAATTATGCAGCGTATCAAGAACGATTCGGAAATACAATGAAACAAGTTAAAAAAAAAACAGCTACGGATTACACGATTCAAGACTACGGTCGTTCCGGGGTCAGTATCATGACTTTACAGACCGAATTGAACGAGTTAGAACATGATATTGGATTAAGACGGTTATTATGGAAGTCTATTGAAGAATGGGACTTGTTAGTCCGCGAATGGTTGAATAAACTTTTGGACGAAATCAAAGTCGATTTGGTCCAAAAAGACGTGAACAGATTCACACAAAATATTTACATGTTGGAAAAAGGACTTCCTCATAACGATCTTGTTCCAAAACTTAAAGACAAAGTCCTTGATTTTAAGAAAGCGTTGCCTATCATCATAGCTCTGAGGAATCCGAGTCTTAAACCAAGACATTACGCTCAATTGAAACACTTGATTGGACATGATCTTATGAACGATAATCAAAAGATTACAATGAGTGTTCTTTTAGACGCTGATGTAAGCCCGGACAAAATTTTTATTTTAAACTTTAAACTAATTCATTTTTTTCCAGATCGAAAGTTATATTAAATTTAATGTTAAATTTAAATCGAATTCGGTAGAGTTTATATTTTAAATACGGGATACGTACTTCTTGTCCTTAAATGTTACCTCACCCTCTCTTACCCCTTTGTCCGTTTTTTAAACCGAGTCGTTTGCAAATGGACATTGACACCTTTAAACTCGGTTAAAAATCTTTGTGTTAATCTTTTTGTTTTAAGGTGCTTCAATATAGAGAAAGGATCTCGGACATAAGTGCATTGGCATCGAATGAAGCTACCCTCGAAGGTATGTTAAACCGGATCATCGATATTTGGAAAAAGACAGACTTCCGTTTGGTCAAAGACCATGGTAAAGACACGTTTGTAATCACAGGGACAGATGAGATTCAAATCTTGTTAGAAGAAAGTCAAGTGACAATGTCAACTATTAAGTCTTCGAGTTATGTCGGACCGATTAAGAATTTAGTCGAGGATTGGGATAGACGATTGACACTTTTTTCAAAGACCCTTGACGAATGGATCATTTGTCAAAAACGTTGGCTTTATCTTAAACAAATATTTTCGACCGCTGATATTCAAAGACAGTTGGTAAACGAGACGAAAATATTCAATCAAGTAAGACCATGACCGTTTAGTAGAACCTAGGACTAATCACTTTTGTTTAGATTGAGAAATTTTGGAAAGACTTAATGAGACGGACGGATGATAAACCAAATGCTTTACGAGCAGCAACAGCCCCTGGTCTATTCGAAGCCTTACAATCCTACGCTGTTCAAATGGAAAAGATTCAACGATCACTCGAAGACTATTTTGAGACAAAACGACTCATTTTCCCGAGGCTTTACTTTCTGTCCAATGAAGACTTGCTTGATATTTTATCACAGTCAAAAGATCCTTCAAAGATACAAGTAATATTCTCTAGACTCTTCAAATCTTGGTCTAATTGTAACTTTTTTTAGCTTCACTTGAACAAATGTTTTGGAAATATAAATGGGTTGGAGATATCAGAAAAGTTTTACGAAATAACCCATTTGATTTCGTTTGAGAACGAAAAACTCGAACTTTTAAAGAGTGTTCGTATACGAGGTGCAGCTGAGCAATGGTTAGGTGCACTCGAAAACGGCATGTACGATTCGATTAAAAAACATTTAAAAACCGGTCTAACTGAGTATGCGAGTCTTAATTACAGAGATTGGGTACAACGTCAACCTGGTCAAGTCGTGCTACTCGTGAGTCAAATAAATTTTAACAAACAAATTTTAAAATGTTTAAATTCGTCAACTCAACATGAAAGTTTGATAAATTATCGAGACGAATTGATAAACTCGATTAACATAGCGGCAAGTCTTATGAGTAAAGATTTACCTAGTCATAAACTTCTTACAATCGAAGCCTTATTGGTAATTGAAGTTCATTCAAGAGACACTCTTTCAGATTTAATCGAAGACAAAGTTTATAAAGTTGATGATTTCGAATGGAGACGTCAATTGAGATACGAATGGGATGAACTTGCTCATAATTGTAACGTTCTTCAATCAGATTCGAGTTTTGTTTATGGTTTTGAGTATTTAGGTTGTTCACCTCGTTTAGTCATAACCCCTTTAACTGATCGGTGTTATTTAACATTAACAGGGGCTTTGAAGTTAAATTTAGGCGGGGCACCAGCTGGACCAGCGGGTACTGGTAAGACAGAAACAGTCAAAGATTTGGCCAAGTCAGTCGGAAAGTTGTGTCTAGTCTTCAATTGTTCAGAAGGTTTAGACTATAAGATGTTGGGTAAATTTTTCAGTGGGTTATCCCAATCGGGCTCATGGTGTTGTTTTGACGAGTTCAATCGTATCGATATTGAAGTTCTATCAGTCGTTGCACAACAAATGTTGACTATCAAGACCGCCAAAGACGCTCAAGTAGCAAGGTTTAACTTCGAAGGCCGGGAGATCAAACTTAACAACACATGCGGGTTCTTTATAACCATGAACCCTACTTACGCTGGTAGAGTCGAATTACCGGATAATTTAAAACCATTGTTTAGACCAGTTGCTATGATGGTCCCTGACTTGGCGTTAATCGCGCAGATTATTCTTTTCAGTGTAGGGTTTACATCAGCAGAGATTTTGGCTACGAAAATAGTGACTTTATACCACTTGGCATCGAGGCAGTTGTCACAACAAGACCATTATGATTTTGGCCTAAGAACGATCAAAGCAGTACTCCTGATGGCCGGTCAAGTTAAAAAAAACTTTGTCAATGAAAACACGATTGAGAACAACACGTTAACAAAAGACCAAGAGAGTCAAGTCTTAATGCAAGCTTTGTATGATACAAATTTACCTAAATTTTTAAAAGAAGACTCTGTTTTATTCGGTAATTTGATGAATGATTTGTTCCCGGACTTGTCTAAACTTAACAAGAATCAAGACGCCATCGAAAAGAGTATTCATTCAGCGATTAGAGAGCTTAATTATCAGTACTGGCCGTCTCAATGTGACAAAATAATTCAATTGTACGATCAAATATCAGTTCGACATGGTATTATGTTAGTAGGACCCCCTGGTGGTGGTAAAACAGTGTCAAGAAATATACTTCAACGAGCGTTGAGTAATTTACCATCGTTTTTACCCGATAAAAATCCAGAACGAACTCAAAAATCAACAGTCAATATTGTAAGTAACAAACTTAAAACACACGTTCACGAATTTTTGATCAAAATTTTAAAATTTTAGAAAATTTTAAAAACAATCATTAAAGCGATCCTAAAGTTCTTACGGTTGATACAATACCGTAAGAGCTTTCTATGGAAGTCTAGAGAAGGCTTTTCACAATTTGATAATTTTTACTTTAGGTTAAAAGCAATTAAAATTGAGGTTTTATTTAACAAAAAATTTATTCTTATTGAATATTGCATGACCCCCCGTTCCCTGTAAGCATGATCAAGTCTTGTCCGTTCCAAAATCTTGTCAAAACTTAGACTTTAATTTTTTTTAATTTTTTAAGCTTCAACGTTCAAAAAAAGCAAGGATTGAACATTTTATCATAAACCCTAAGAGTATTTCAATTGGAGAGTTGTATGGTACAACAGACCCGTCGACTCTAGAATGGTCTGATGGTGTTTTTGGTAATGTTATACGAACGTTCTCGAATAGCACATCAGCGATTGATCCTGAAAGTGATAATTTCCCCCTTTGGCAGTTTGTCATACTCGACGGTCCTGTTGACACATTTTGGGTCGAGAATTTAAACACAGTGCTTGATGATTCGAAGGTTCTGTGTCTGTCAAATGGTGAACGTATCAACATGACACCGAGTATGAGAGTTATATTCGAAGTCGACAGTCTCGTTCACACAAGTCCGGCTACTGTAAGTCGTTGTGCAATGGTTTATTTTGATCCAAGTGATTTGGGTTTGACACCGTTTATTAAAAATTGGTTCAATTCCCTTCCTAAAAGTTTTCCACACTACGCTGTCGATTTAATCAATGAACTTTTAGATTTTAGTCTTCCAAAAGGGTTTAGTTTTATCGAAAAAAGAAAGGGATGTACTAGTTTTCCGTTTCAGAAACAAAATGTTCTCAATTGTATGTTCGCTATCATGGGACAAATTTTGGAATTTTTTGAAAAAAATGGAGGCTTCAGTGAAATTGAGTCTCAAATTCCAGAGCAAAAAAAATCGGCTAAAAAACGGTCTAAACCAAAAACGGATGGTGATCCAGATAGTGGTTACATTCAAGCCGAAACAGTTGTTCAAAAACAATACTTTTTACAACGTAACCCGAAACTTCTTCAACCCCTCATCATCAAGGTTTACATATTTTCTTATATTTGGGGTTTTGGTGGTCTATTGAGACGTGAAGACAACGCTGAAGATGATAACATAATAAACCAAAAGTCTCATGTTAAATCGAACTTGGACAGTTTGACGCATGAATTTGACGAGTTTGTAAGAGAAACATTCGAGCATAACATCAAATACGGGATCTATTTACCGCCAAATACAAAACCAGTGTTTGATTTTTTTTTGGATGTCACGTCTGGTAATTTTGTAGAATGGTCTAAGTTACTTCCAAACGTAGACACTGTTATCAAACAAACTAAACCAGATGATTTAATCGAGACCTTAGATTCGATTCGTTTCTCGTTTCTTGCGACTCTTTTGTTAATGGGAAAGCATACAGTTCTTATCACAGGGTCTTCAGGTATCGGAAAGACTGTAACTATTCAAAGTATGCTTAAAAAGTTATCAACAAACGGATACAGTTTTAAACTAGGAACTATACTTGGTGATGTGTTCAACTACGCCGAAAAGACAAAAGCGAATATTTCAAATAATGTAAATTCTATTTTTAATGAAGAAGATGGCTTGAAAAAAGGAAAGTCTGAATACAATGTCTTGACTAATGGTATACAATTTTCGGCTCAGACTTCATCGAACAAGTTTTTGTCAATGTTGTTGTCCAAGTTGTCGAAAAAAGGTCAAAATATTCTAGGCGCACCTAAGAACAAGTGTATAGTCATGTTTATTGATGACTTGAATATTCCCATTGCTGATCGGTTTGGAGATCAAGCTCCACTTGAACTTCTTAGATACATTAACGAAAATAGTAAGTATTTTCCCCCTCCCATTTTCACATCCGGGCTTGGGACCGGCCAAGGCATGGTTAAGACTTTAATTACTGTGGGACGTTCATCATAAACAGTGTCACTCATCCGAGTCTAAGACTGCGAACTCGACGACTATTTAGACTTAGCTTGGAACCACAAACCAAGCGTATTCTCCTCATTGGAGAACACTTAACTTTGTAACTAAATTTTTTTCCTTTTTCAAAGATGGATTTTACGATGTCAAAAATTCAACTTACAAAACGATTACAGATGTTTCATTTGTAATGTGTTGTGACCCACCGAATAGTAGTCGTAGTTCAATATCCCAACGATTATTACGTCATTGTTGTATTGTATCAATGCCTGATCCATCAGCTCGGTCTCTATTTAACATATACCAAGTCCATCTCGGACGATTCTTTGCTGAAAACGAGTTTAACATTGATATAAAATCAAGTTTATTACCAATCGTTTCATGTAGTATTGTAATGTATTACAGAATTTTTTTGAACATGTTACCAACACCGACTAAATCACATTACATTTTTAACCTTCGTGATTTATCTAAATTGGTCAAAGGTCTAATGCAAGCTAATTCTTCAATAATCACGACTAAAGAACATTTAGTCGATTTATTTTCTCATGAATGTCTTCGTGTGTTTAACGATCGATTAATAACACGTGAAGATAATGAACAATTTTACTTTCATTTATCCGAGACTGTTGTCGATTACTTTAAGCTTACAATCAAGAATCCTTTCGCGTCACAAAAATACATGAAAAATAGTTATTCAGATGCGTTGTCGTCGAGGTCACATGACACTGTTTCATCAGAAGATGAATTCACATCCAGTTTTATAATTTACGCTGATTTTATAAAAAATGACGAACGAATTTATCAACCTCTGAACAATTGGAAACAGCTAGTCTCAGTTTTGTCCGATTATCAAATGAGATCGAACATGACCGGACACGGGACTAAACAAATTGTGTTCTTCAAAGAGGCTGTTGAACACATATGCAGAGCTTGTCGAGTCTTAAGACAACCAAGTGGACACATGTTATTAATCGGTATAGACGGAACGGGAAAGAACACAATCATGGAACTCGCTGCTTATATCTCAAACTGTGAACTGTTTAAACTTAACATTAAAAAAGGTTACAATTATGAAGACTTTAGAGACGATTTGAAACATGTCTTTAAAATGACTGGGGTTTTTAAAAAACGAATGGTTTTCTTTATAGCGGACAAAGATATCTATGAAGTAAGAAATCACTTTCATTTAACACTCGTCTGAACTATTTTTTGGTTTAGGAAATTTTTTTGGAAGACTTGGACAGTTTGTTAACATCCGGTAACATACCGGATCTATTTGATAACGAAGAGTTGGATAACTTGTTTTTAGAGGTCAAGAACGATGCAATGCTCGAGCAGATCGTCGATGAAAAAAGTGAAATGTACAAGTTCTTGATCAAAGTAAGTCCGAGTGTATGTGTTTAACCCTTGACTAAAACTTAACACTTTTTCAGAGGGTGCAAAACAATCTTCATTTGGTGTTATCAATGAGTCCAGTAGGTTCGAAGTTCCGAGAACGGTGTCGATTTCACCCGGCAATTATAAACTGTACAACCATCGATTGGTACAATGATTGGTCTGAGAGTGCCATGAAACAAGTTAGCATGTCCTTTATGGAATCAATCGAGTTCAGGTACTTTTAAAAATGACTTAGACTCAAAACTAGGCTTAATTTTGTGTCTTTAAGCATCGGTTCAAACATGTCTTTTGAAGACCAAGAAGAAGTTAAGGCAAAGATATCTCGTGCATGTGTTCACATTCACATGTCTCTCATTAAATCAAGTCAAAATTTTTTTAATGAACATAAACGTTATTACTATGTCACTCCGAGTTGTTACATAGACCTTTTGAAAACGTTTAGTAAAATTTTTGAGACTAAAAAAACCGAATATTTGGACAATTTGACACGTTTACAAAATGGACTTGAAAAGTTGTCCGATGCTAATGAGCTTGTGAGTCTTATGAGAGAGGAATTGGTGACCCTCGGACCTCAAATTGAACAAAAATCAATCGAAACTGAAACACTTTTGGAGAAATTAAAAAAAGACCAAGAGGCGGTTAATGAAGTAGCTGATATTGTGGGTAAAGAGAAAGAAAAAATGAGGATCGAGACAGAGATGGTGAGTGAGTATGCTCAAGAGGCTGAGAAAGACTTGGCCGATGTTAAACCCCTACTAGCCTTGGCCAAAGAATCACTTAACGCGTTGAATAAAGCTGATATATCCGAGTTGCGTGTGTACAATTCACCACCGTTTTTGGTCATGACAGTAATGTCCGCTGTTTGTGTAATTCTTAATCGTAAACCTGATTGGAACACAGCGAAACAACTGTTAGCCGAATCTTCTTTTATAACCCGTTTGGTTAACTTTGATGCCGAAACAGTGACTGAAAAAACTTATCTTAAATTTAAACAGTACTCAAAAAATCCGGATTTTAGACCAGATATGGTCGGAAGGGTGTCAAAAGCATGTGAGTCTATGTGTTCATGGGTCCTTGCTGTTGAAAAGTTTCACGAGGTTTATCGAACGGTTAAGCCGAAAGAAGATAAGGTAAAAGAAGCGAATGAGGCTCTTGAAATAATGAGAAGTGGTTTGGCTAAAAAAGAAATGATGTTGGAAAAAATTGAGAAACACTTGGAAGGGTTTAGAAAAAAGTATTCGGAAAGTCTTGCTGAAAAAAAAGCATTGGAGGATCGGAAGGAATTAATGAAGAGTAGAATGGAACGGGCTGTTGAATTAACCGCTGCATTGGACACTGAAAAAGTCAGATGGACTAAACAGTATGAAGAGTTACAACACGAAGCTGATTTGATAATTGGAGTTTGTCTCGTCTCGGCCGGGGCTGTTAACTACTTAGGTGCGATGACTCAAGATTATCGGGCTAAACTCTTGGTCAATTGGGTCCGATTTTGTAACGAAGAAATAAATCTCAAAGTCGATCCTAATTTCGACTTGACCAAAAATGTCGTTAGCAATCACGTGATACGAAATTGGATTAACCAAAAACTCCCAGACGATAAATACTCGATCGAGAACGCAATTTTTATGAATTACAGCTTGAAATGGCCTTTGATAATCGATCCTCAGAACCAAGTGGCTCGGTGGATTAAACATAAAGAGGGTCTGAGTCTTAAAATATGCAAAGCTGATGACCCATTGTTATTCCGAACGTTAGAACAAGCGATCAGACTAGGCCAACCAGTGCTTATTGAAAATATTGCTGAGTTCATTGACCCTGTTCTTGACCCGATTTTACACAAACAGATTTTAGTCCGAGGCGCACAAAGGGTCTTAAGACTAGGAGAAAATGAAGTCGAGTATAACGACTCGTTCAGACTTTATTTAGTAACATCACTCCCAAACCCCCATTATCTACCATCCGCTTTTATTAAAGTTAATTTAATAAACTTCACCATCACGTTTAAATGTTTATTCGAACAATTTTTGAGTTTAGTCGTTCTTAAAGAGAGACCAGAACTCGAAAAAGAAAGGACTAACTTGCTAGACTCAATAGCCAAAGACTTTACATTACTTCGTGAACTCGAAGACAAGTCCTTAACCATCCTTAGCCGGGCGGACACAAGTTCAATCAACGCCGCAAAAAGCTTAGAAACAAAAACCCTGTTGGACGATCAATACTTAATCGATGTTCTCAAACAAACTAAAATAACGAGTCAAGACATTTCAAATCGACTCAAACGGAACGAAGAGACTGAAAAAAATTTAAATCTAGCTCGACAAAGATACTCAGCCATTGCCATTAGAGCCTCAATTTTGTATTTTTCAATCCAAAATTTGGTCCAATTGAACATAATGTACCAATTTTCATTAGCTTGGTTTTATACAATCTTTCAATCATGTCTTGGGGGTACTGTACTCACCGAGAAACAAGAGAGTAAAATATTAATCGGAGAATCAGCTCTCAATGTCACTGAATTAGCCCCAGGGTTAAGCGGGACTCTAAGACCGAATAATTTAATCAAAGACAGATCGTCTGTTAGTTCAAGTAACGAATATCAAGAGATCCGGAAATTCAGTTCAGAACAAGAATTTCAAGCCTACATTGACTCTGTTTTGCTCTTATTGACAAAGACAGTCTACAAAGTTGTCTCATGGGCACTTTTCGCAGAACATCAATTAATATTTTCATTCTCTCTTTCAGTGAACATATTGAAACATGAAGACTGTCAATCGAAAGAAAAAATCGCTTTAAAAGAATACAATTATTTTCTTAATTCATCACTGTTAGCCGATATGGAACAAGACTCTTTGGAGATTAAAATTAAAAATTTAAACGATGTTAAATTTTGTACTGATTTACTCATTGATGAGAAGACATTGAGACAAATTTTGTTACTCGAGGACATACTTCCGGACAATTTTAAACTTTTAACATTAAATCTTAGGGACAATTGTGACAAATTTTGGGCTAATTTTATAAATTGTAAAGATCCGTATAATTTAATGTCTCAAAATGAAAGTTCGTTTTACTTTAATTTTAAACTGTTGACCAAATTTCAAAAATTGATTCTGATTAAACTATTACGTCGTGACACGTTAATACAAGCGATTAAAATGTTTGTATCGGAGATTTTAGGTCCTAACTTTTTGAGTTCAGGTGTACCGACTCTTCATGACTTGTACAATCAAAGTTTTTCTCATAGTCCGATTATATTTGTTTTATCAGCCGGCTCGGACCCGACTAATCAACTGTTACGTTATGCTAAAGAATCACGTGGGAGTACTCTACACATGGACATTGTGTCTTTGGGTCAAGGTCAAGGACCAAAAGCAGAAGAGTTAATAAACAAGTCTTTAATGCTTAAAGGTAGATGGATTTTTCTACAAAATTGTCATCTTGCCGCTTCGTTTATGCCCCGTTTAAGCGCAATTGTGAACAAGTAAGTCAGCTTTAAAAAAAAAAAAAATTTTCTAATTTTTTATTTTTAAGCTTTACTCGACCGGGTGCTGAAGTAGACAAACATTTTCGATTGTTCTTAAGCTCAAAACCAAACGCATCGTTTCCAATATCACTTCTCAAATCAGGGATTAAAATGACCATCGAATCTCCAGCTGGTCTTAAGAACAATTTGAAACAAAACTTCGGTACTGGAGGGTATGTTAGTAAACGAATAGTTGAAAGTAACGATTTCGGTCCACACTGGAGACGATTGTTATTCAGTCTTGGGTTTATACATGCGCTTATTCATGAGCGTAAAAAATTCGGACCACTTGGTTGGAATTTACCTTACGAGTTTAACAACTCAGACCTCGAAGTTGCTATCTTACAACTTCAATCAGTCCTTTCAATCAATCGGGAACATGCTCCGTTTAACGTGTTAAAATATGTGACTGGTGAGGTTATTTATGGTGGTCGTGTCACTGATGACTTTGACCGTCGGTGTTTGCTAAGTGTGTTGAGTAAATTCTTTTGCGAACAAGCTGTACAAGATGTTTATTACTACGGGGCAGATCAAACATATCAAGCTCCTTCGAAACAAATCGACCACACGAGTTTAATCAGTTTTATAGACAATTTACCCGATGAAGACGATCCGTCAATTTTTGGTATGAACGAATACGCTGAGAAGATGTTGAGGGCAACACAGGGTGAGTTTTTAATATCATCGATTTTGTCAATGGAACCCCTTCAGACGGCTTCTTCAAGAATAGAGTAAGTCAAAAAAAGTTACAGCTATTTTGTAAAGTCTAATTTTTTTTGTTCAAGTGAGTCGAAAAACGATAATGACATTGTCCTCAAGATATGTTCAGAAATAACATCAACTCTACCCGCTAAAATTGAGCCCAACTTTACCGGCTTCAAAGGTAAACACATAACATTTGAAGAAGCACTTGAAAAACTTAAAGACAAACTCGGTGATACTTATTACGAAAATTCAGCAATGAACACAATACTTCGTCAAGAGATCCAACGTTACAATAAACTTTTGAGTGTAATTTTAAAAAGTATTACAGAGTTGACAAAAGCCATACGTGGAGAGATAATGATATCAAAAAAATCCGAGAGTATTTACAATTCATTTTTGTTACAAAAAGTTCCTCAAGCATGGGATGTGTACGCTTATCCTTCGCTCAAGCCTTTAGCGTCATGGATCAAAAATTTGTTTAAACGAACACAATTTTTTTCCTATTGGAAAAGAAACATGGTTTTGTATGCCGAAGATTTGATCGAAAATCGAGACCCTTACTCGTTATGGATATCGGGATTCTTTTATCCTCAAGGTCTATTGGCAGCTATTTCTCAAAATTATGCCAGAAAATATCACACATCAATCGATTCAATTGAGTTCAAATACGATGTTAAAAATGAGATATACGACGAGAGTGGTACAAGTATCGAGTGTCTTTTTGACAGCCAAGAGACAAGGTTTAAGTTAAACGATGATGTCGATGGAATTTTGTTACACGGATTTTTTATAGACGGTGGCAAATGGGACCGGGAAAATGAAACTTTATTAGACTCACCATTGAGGTTTACACCCCTTCCGCACTTTTTGTGCAAATTAACAAAGGTTTGTTACACTAAACCACGGAAAAAATAGTCTAATTTTGTTTTTTTTTAGAAAAATGAAAATAATGATGAAACGGAAACGAACAAAGACACAGAACAAAAGAACAAATACAAATGTCCAGTTTACAGAAATTCAGTTCGAGCAGGTAACTCGACAGATCAAGCTAAAAATTATGTTACTTCAATCGATTTGGATTGCAAAGAAGACCCAGAGTTTTGGATTCTTAGAGGTGTTTGTATGATACTTCAAAATGATGACTAGAAATTTTTAGATTTTTATTTTTTTATGAAAATAAATTTTGATTTGTAACTAATTGGTTATTTATAAAACTTGGTTATATCTATGAATAGATTCTTTGAGATCTTAAAAAATGATTAAAATTTTAACTTTTTTATCTGTTGCTTTTATGGTTATAAATGAATCAAATGGTTTACGGTGTTACGCATGTCAAAATTGTCTTGATCCCGTTCATAATGGAACTAAAGAAGAATGTATATTTGGCAAAGATAGTGAATGCTTCGTAAGTTTGTAAGTTTATTGAATTTTTAATTTAAAAAAAAATTAAGTTTACAAAGATTGAAAAAAATGGTCTAGTAACAGCTGGATGTATGTGGTCGTTTATGTGTGATATCAATAAAAATCAAATAAAAATTAAAAGACAAACAGATTTTAATGGATTGCCCATTTTTTTGCAAGAGACGATGTTACAAAGTACTTTTCGAACAAATTTTAAATGCTGCAAAAGTGATTATTGTAATGGTTCAAGTCAAGATTTTTATAACATACGAGTCATTTGTTTTTTAGCAGCGTTTTTTGTTGTTGTGACAAGAAAATTTTAATTTATTTTGCTAAATAAATATTTTTGATTTAGTGCCCATTTTTCGCCTACTTAAAACTATTTAGGCTTCTTCTATCAATCACCTCACTCGGCAATCTATACCAATCATCAGGGGCGTAGCCAGGAGGGGGACTGAAGGGGGCTTGAGCCCCCCTATGCAAAAAGTTGAGGGGACTCAGTCCCCCTATTCGAAAGTTCAATTTTTTTCAGCTCTTTTTTCTCCTGTTAATAAAAAACTGAAAAAATATAGCCTTTAATTTTCCAACTCAGGAGCTCACCTGGTCTTTGTTAAAACATAGAAAAAAGTTATTTTAATCTGTTCAAAAAAAAAATCTATCAACATCTCCCTCCACTATCTCAACGAAAATTGAGACAAAACTGGCAAATTTGCCGTCGAACCTTTACCAAACACTGGAGTTTAGCTTCTAAATATTATATTTGGCAAACATAAAAAAAAAGCTCAAGTGGCGTAGCCAGAGACTTTTTGATAATGTGGCTTTTTAAAAGTTCTGAATGGTGGGAAGGGGACATGGGACCCTTTTCTTTATCCCTCTCATAAAACTACTTATATGTACACACGTCCCAATTAATCTTCGAAGACCTCTCACCCCTTATTCACTTACAGAATAGTGTTATCAAAAACTTAATTTTATGTAAGTTACAGTAAATAAAATCAATTTTTGTAACTATTTTTTTCAACTTGAGCCCCCCTATTCGAAAAAATCTGGCTACGCCCTTGCCAATCATTCACAACTCAGTTAACAAAGAATTAATTTATGTACATTTTGATCAAATCACCTTTCAGTCTTCTCGTATTGAGGATATCTTAAGTTTAATTTTTCCAAGCCGCTGCGAATAAATGAGTTTATTGAGTTGCGGAAATAATGTGCTAGAAAAGTATGGACTTTTTGATTTTCAACATCGAGCTTCAGAGAGAATGTTGTCGTTATCATACAAGATCATTAAAATGGAGAACTCACCTATTCAGCTCAAAGAATAATAAGTCACAAATTAGTCCATCGGCCGATTTGGGTACTGACGTCAATTGGAGCTTTTTAGCTTTCATATTGTACCTCCAGATCAAAAATATCTTTTTCCAACCATGTTTTCTTAAATGTTTAAACTAAGCACCTTATTATTAGGCTGCAAAAAGCGAAGGGTTAGATTTAATAAAAAATGATTTTTTAGGGTTTTCAGGGTCGTAGATTACGGTTTCGACGTCAAAAATGACAAATTCAAATAGCACTAAGTTTTGAGTTTTATGAGCCTTACAAGGAAATTTTAAAAGTTTGAAAACCTTTTGAAAGAAAATTATAATATTTCAAATTCAAATGAAAAGCATAGCATATTAATGGGATTTAACTACAAATACATATGTAATTGAAGGGCCAGCGCCAGACCAAAATTTTAGGGGAAAATCCGAGTCGAGTTTAAATTTTCTAATTATCCTCTTCCGAAAAAGATTAAAGGAGTGTTTTTTAGTAAAATGGGAGACACATATTAAACTTTCCTTGAAGATAATTCGACTCCTTGAAGTACTTCGTAATAATTTCAAATGTCTTAACCTAAGCGTGGTAAGACTCCTTTATAGCTCAGTGGTATGACTGCATTTGGACTACGCTGTTAGTGTGTTAAGTTCATTTCTCGAAAGAGATAAAAAATAAATTGAGAAGGTACATCGTAGAACTACAGGACTTGTTCCAGGTTTTTCAAACTTAGAGTATGAAGAGAGGATTCGTCGATTCAAAACGACAGATTTGAACACAATAAGGCAATAAGGCGAAGAGGTGATTTAATTCAATTTTTGCAAACGCTTGCAAAAAACTGCTTGATGTTCTAATCGCAGTTAAACTACTACTTCTACTTCTATTAACTTCATTGATCGGGTCTAAGACCAGGTGGGCTTAATTTTTTAAAGAACTTCTAAACAGGTCAAAGACGAAGGACATTCAACTTTAGTCCCAGGTTGACAGTTTGGACAGTGATAACAATTGAGACATTCTTATTTTGAGACCAAAAAAAGTTAATTCACTTGACTGTTGAAAATTTTTGAAATTTTTTCCTCAGAGTTGACAACGATTACCTTTTCTTAGATCTACATTAAACATTAATTTTGATGCATTGCGAAAATAATCTCTTTTCTTTTTTTTTTCGAACACCTTTGTTGTAATCTGATTCAATATTTGTCTTTCTCAATGAAAAAATGAATCTCATCATCAAAAAGAAATTACTTTCTCAACATTAAAAAAAATGTTAAAATTTTTAACTTTAAATTCTATTTTGATTTTTTTAATAAGCGAGTCTCAATCTTTACGTTGTTATCAATGTAACAATTGTCTTGATCCTAAATCGAGTGTTAAAGTCGAGTGTCCTTTACCTGACGATCAATGTTATGTAAATTTTGAAAAGTTAAAATTTTGACTTATTTATTTTATTTTTTTGTCGATTAGTTTTCAAAAATTGAAACAAATTCAATAAAGTTGGGCATCGCTGGATGTATTACACCGAGCTTTTGTGACATCAAAAAGTATCAAGAACAAGCTGTTAATCCAGATAATTACAAACCATTCAATTTAAATCAACAAGATTTGGATTTGATTTTAAAAACAACTAAAGTAACAAGTATTAAATGTTGTAATACTGATTACTGTAACTCGTCAACTTCAATTATTAATAATATTGGAATAATGGGATTTTTGAGTTTTATTGTACTTGTTTTTAAGAATTTTGGATTTTAAAAAATAAAATTATTTTTTTCAGTGACTTGGTATGTTTATGAATATTTCAACATTGGAACATCAAATTCTCATCACTTGAGGTATTGTCTGAAAGAGAATATCCATTAGACTGTTGAACTCCAAGTTTGGGGGGTTTTGGGGAGTTCTGGGTTTCAACCAATAAAAGATAACGTAAAGGCGCGATTTTTGCGACATGTCGTTATAATCGAATTTCGAATTTAACGACATGTCGCTCCAATGTTAAAAGATGGGATTTTTTTTTCAATTCGATTTTAACGACATGTCGTAGAAATCGCGCCTTTACGTTAAAATAAGTTAAATTTAAAGCGTTTATTGGAATCCGAGTTGTTAAAATTAATTTATTGTTTATATAGTTAACATAGAAATATAAGTAACTGCAGAGAAAGTAGAAAATTAACAAGTTTGAAAAGTACTGAAGAAACAAAATAAATGAAACTGAGAAGAGTTGTGACTGGGTCACAACACGACTAATCAACAGCTCTAGAGGGACGGGGGTTTAAATGATCATGAGATCGAGTATTGAATATCGAAATTTTCATATTTTTCGCACCCGATGTTGGGTTTTGAGATTTGATGATGTCACGAAGAGGACTTAGCCAGTTTTCAACATAATAAGTGTCGTTTAAAAAATGTCCCTTTGGAACTACATGTACTAGAACAAGTCATACTGCTTGCTTTTATAAAGACACACACCATCGATTTTGGCTGATAGTCGCTGAAATCGGCCTCCCAATTCGATCAACATCTTTGACTGACTCCACGACACTCTTGAAACGTTTAAACCATCTTATCTAGAAACGCAACATTAATTGAAATTAACATTTAAACAAAAAAAAATTTATTTTCTTATTAACCTTGGTTTGATTGATGATATATTTTTTTAAGAATTTGAAAAAAAAAACATTTCATAAAAACTTCAACATTTGAGCAATTGTTGAGAAATTGTTCCGAGGGGTGGGACCTGAGTCTTCACTTCGTTTTATTTTACTGTAAAAAATACTTTTAAGAAACCATCCTCTTCGATTTTGATGTCAGCCAATAAATGTAAATTATATTATTTATTATTTCTAGGTTTGAATTTGAATTAATGAAAAAGGATCGGTCACAAAAAGAGAATTTAGTTTTAATGGCGGTTGACAAGAATTAGAAAGATCGATAATTTAAGGTACTATCGAAAAGTAGATCTAATAAATATGAGATTTTAATTAAGTAAACTTGAAATGTTTACATTTTTGAGTAAATATAAAAATCAATTTTGGTTACTATTGTTTCAAGTTTTAGAACCAAACGTTAGCTTACTCCTATAAATTTCGAATCCAATAATCAAAAAAGAGAGAAAAAAATGAAATTTGAAATTTTTTTATTTTTATTATTAATATCAAAATCTTATGCACTAAGGTGCTACAAATGCACCATGTGTACTGATATAACAAAATCCAATGTAACAACATGTGAATCGCCACTAGATCGATGTGCTGTAATTAAAAGAATTAAAACAAAAGAAATTTTTTTAATATTTTTTTTGTCTGTTAGACGATTACAATGTCGTCGATGGGTTTTTCAGTGACTAGTTCGTCATGTTGGAGTTCAATGATTTGCGATGCCAAATTGTATCAATCTCTAATGATAACAACACATGTACAAGTACAAAGTTTAAAATGTTGTACAGACGATTTATGTACACCATCAAGTCCAAATCAAAGCAATACCAAACAATTCGACATCATTCTTGTTTTAACTTGCTTCATTATATACTTTTTTATCTAAATTTCGAACAGGTATGGTCCGACCTATAATATAAAAATCTTTAGCCGCCCCCACAATCAAAGACCCCCCTCCCCTTCCATTCAAAATTTCAAAAATAATTTTCATAATTACCTTCAAATTTAACTCAATCATCGTGAATTTGACGCAATTATAAGAATTTCAAAATTAAATTGAAATTACTAATTTATATAAACTCATACTTTTTATTTTTATTGTTCAGTTTATCATTTATATTTTTAAAAATGAAAGATTTTTTTCGAACAGATAGTTTTAACTTTGGAGTTAATGATTTTTGTATACAAGAAGATACCGCTAAGACTTTTACAGATTTAAATAGTTCAAATCCTAAAAGTTATCAAATTGATCTGTTTGTTGAGGATTTTATTAAATCAGAGAATAAAATGTTAAATGAATGTTCGAATGGTGTTACACAATCTCAAGTTAAACGAAAACGTGGACGTAAACCAAAAAATGATAGTAAAAATTTAGATTCAGATGTTGTTCGATTTGGAAATAAAACAGTAAAAAAAAATACTCCCGAATATGCTACAAATAGGGTTCGGAATAATGAAGCTGTAAAAAAATTTCGTAGACTTGAAGCCGAAAGGGAACGACGACGAGACGAAAAGATGCAACAACTCGACGAAGAGAACAAATCACTGGAACAAAGAATAAAAATCCTACGAACAGAAACCAACAAGCTAAGAAACATTGTTACACAATTAGGAAAAAATAACACAAACTTACCTGATCATTTGTACAAGACTTTGATTAGTCTTGATATTAATTTAAACGATTAACTTGTTTTAATTTTAAATAAAATTTTTTTGTTTAGTTCCTTTAACGGGACTAGATAGAATTCATAACATGATGCTCAAAAATCTACCACTTTACCTCAAGTCTTATTCTCGGTGAGATACCGAAAAATTGCAAGCTAGCTTATGTTTCTATGATCCTTAAAAAATACATACCAATCAGCCGAAACAGCTTCTTAGGTAAAGCTTCGAAATCAATATGCTAATTCAAGCGCAATCTGGTTTTAGAAAGAACCGTAGAACAGAGGATAACCAACTTTCCTTAATTCAGAAGATATTCGAAAAGGTCAAAAAAAGTCTTCTTTGCAAAAGCCTTTGATAGAGTATGACACAAAGGTCTTATCTACAAACTTAATCAAAACAGAGCTCCTAACTACCGTAAACGCTCGCAAATTACCCCGAGCCAAAAGTGGAAAAAACGTTTTTGAGCAATGGGTCTAAAATGGTTTTGACACCAATTTTTTGACTCTTTTAGGTTCAGGTTAGAGTCAGCTTAAGACCAGGGACATTTACGGGTCATCTGAATTAAGGAGGATTCTTTTCAGTAAAAACGGTCTTAAGTGAGAATTGTAGGAACAGTTTGCAATTTTATTTAATTCTACTAGCTTTGAATTTAGGTTCAAAGCTTAACTACATTAGTCACATTATTCCCGCTTATTACCCAAGGGCTAAATATTATTTTGGACCTCCAGCAACATCAAAATTAACTATAATTTTAATTTTCCTTGGGTTTAAAATAGTCTTTCTACTTTAAACCCCAGGAACAATTTTCGAGCGTTTACGGTACATTATTACGTGAGAAAAGGCTTTCTTTTTGAAAGATCCTTTAAAGTCAGTATAAATAACTCATTTTTCTCATCATTCCCCATTCAAGTATCAGATTGGAGCCTAAAACTCCACCAAGGGCAGTTACTCTCTTCTTTTTGCTTATGATTTAACGACTTCCGCGTTTGACATGGCCCATAGTTGTTGAGGATTCGTAAAGCGCAAAAATTTAGGCAGGGTCTTTTTCGTTTATCACAACACATGTCCTAGCCACCGCAGCTGTCTTTACGGCAATGTCTCATCAAAAGGTCTTTTTCCTACTTTCGCGTATACCTAATCATTTTTAACACAAATTCCACATCCAAGGCTAAATATTATCATCGGCACTGGTCTCTGAACATAAAGTTTACAAAGCGATTCTTGAGCCGATCATTGACTACCGTTTCTGTTGTATCAATCTTGGTATTGATTGATCAAGAAACTCCAGGTGATACAGAATTATGCAATTAGAGCAACCTTATAGTTGGGTCAGCAACAGCTCAATCTATCTCGCATTGATCAACGGCTAGATAAACTCACAAATAAATATATGAAAAATGGCTTGAAAAATTCTTTTTCAGTTGCTGTTAGACTAGTTTGCGAATATAAAAGAGCTTTCAACTCATTAAAAGGTAACACTCTAACTCCAAACTTTTGTTTTTAAACTTTTCTCAGTTCCGGATGAAAAAACTAAACTAATTGAGACCACTTGACATAAAAAAAAAATCGAAAGTGAGAAAACAAATCTTGACATTCTTTCACATGATGTCTTCTAAACTAGTCCAACCAAAAATTAACAAAAAGATAAATTATTGATTAACAAATAGCACTCGTCATTTAAACTAGCTCAATTCTTTGAGATAACAAAAACCAAGCTGTAAATTAAACAACAAAAAGAAAACCAAAAACGTGTCTTAAACCATTGAGAAAAATAAATAAAAGAAAAAATATTAAAAATTCATGTACATAAATATGTCCTAGTGTCCAGATACTGGTACATTTTTTCATATTATTAAAATATTATTCTCTTACTCGTTTGTTCATTCATTTTTATTTTTGTTTAAGTTTTTTTTTTTACGTTCAACTTAATTCATAAAATGAACTGTTATCAACCGGGTAAAAAAATAGATACCATTTATCAGTATCAATTTTATGATGAACAACGACCAGCAACAACTTATACGGATACATATCAGTATCAACAAAATTATGATAATCTTAACCTCAATACCGACTTGCATTTAGACGTTGAATCTTTTGTCGCCAATTTGCCTTCTCTTGAAGAGCTTGATTCCATTGAACAACCTAATCATTATGTCTACAATCAACAACCTGTCGAACAACAATCAAATTATCAATTCTATGAAAACCCTACTTCCCGTGTTGATGTACTCAATCAAGTCATTTATACAACCACTGCTACTGCACCTACTTCGTCTTCGTCTAATCTTTCTACCAATTACTCGTTTTCGTCGAATTCAAACTCGTCATTAGAACAAAATTTTCAATACATCGATTCACAATCACCAAAAAAAAAGAATTTAAAATGTAAAATTAAACGTAAAGATGAAAAAATATGTTGTAACGTTTGCGGGTACAAGAGCTCTGGTTTTCATTATGGATCTCATACATGTGAGGCTTGTAAATTATTTTTTCGTCGAGCTGAAAAACAAATTCGTAAAACCGGATTTAATGAATGTAAGACTAAAAATTGTGTCATTAACTACGAGAATCGAGCCAATTGTAGTGAGTGTCGATACAAAAAGTGTATCGCTGTTGGTATGGGCATGAGTCGTAGTCGTTTCGGAAGACACACAAACCAACTCGGATCAAACTATACCCCAAACATATCCGAAGGATTGTGCAATTTAATAAAAAGTCTTAAACAAACGTGTTTAAATTCAAATGTAGACCTCAACATCTTGAACAACTTAATCGTTGAATTTTATGAAAAAATAATCAAATTATTAAGCAATCAACCAAATGAACATGAAGTAAACAGCTTAGAGTTTAGTCTACAAGTCGACTCGCCTCTTTCCGAACTGTCCTATCTCATCACTCAAACAAAATCGAATCAAACAAAACTACCAGACAGTGTGTTAATCCTATTCTGTGTCTTGTTTGACATCAAAATTAATTCGAATGACCTCAAACTTCAAACAATCGTATCCGAGTTCGAGATTTGTTTAAAAATGATCGAAGAGTCAATCCTTAAAACAAACAAGTTTGTATTAACCCTCAAAATTGGACTTTATTTTAAAATATTGAGACATTTATTGACCCAAAATAATTTGAATGTCCTCAAAGACGATCCTTATGATAAACGTATAACCGATCTAATGAGATCCGAATTTGCTATGTTTAAATTTGATGCCGAAAACGAAACGATTTATCAAGCAACGTCTTTATCACCTTGTTCGTCTTTATCATCGTCTTCAACGTCATCAAGCACATGTTTAGACACACCAATACTAGCATCTTTATTTTTAGAAGTAAATCAAATGCTTTTCAAACACATGAGTTATGCCGAATTCAATCGGTTTATGACCCAAACAATTGAATTCGAATGAAAATTTCGTTTTAAATATTTATTGAATGTTTAATTTTTTGAATTTTTTGTATTTTTTTTGGTTTTTAGGATTATCAGAGTTTAAAGAAGTTTTTAAAAAAAAAAAATTTTTTTTTTTCTGTTTTTAAATCGATTTTAATTTAATCATGTTTTTGTATTTTTTTTTTGTTTTTCTAAGAAAAGATTATTTATATGAATAAAAACTGAAAAAATGTTATGTTTTATTTGACAACAAAACTAATTTTTAAATTCATAAAAAATTTCAAATTTTTCAACGTAAGAGGATAAATTGCAAAATTTTATTGTTATCACGAATCAATCTGAGGATATAAATAAATGTTTTAAAATTAAAAATTACCAACAAAATGAATGAACAAGAACAAGAACTAAGACAATTGAATCAATATATACAGGAAAAAGAGGAACGGTTTAAACTCAAACAAGAATTGCGTAGTAGAAATCAAAATGTCGAACGTTTGGATGATTCGGTTCTTAAACGACTCGATTCGTCGATTAAAAAAGTTACTTCGTTTATTAAAAAATTAAAGACTCTAACCGAGAGTCAGAAGGACTCGTTAAGTAAAGACATGTTGCAATTGAATTTGAGTAAATATTTAAGTGAAGTAGCTGCTGCGTTTCTTGAAGCTAAACTCAAAATGAACGATGTACAATGTGCACTTGTACTTTGTTCTCAAATGAATCAATCTTATGCAGAATTTTCGAATATTTTGTTCGAACAATGGCAAAAAGTTTTAAATTTTAAAAAAGATGATAAAATTTTGAATCCGAGTAAATTGAGAGTTGATTTAAGATTTTTTGCTGATCTTATTTCAGTTGGTGTACTACCTGAAAAAGAGTCTTTATCCTTGCTCGGTAATCAATTAACTATTTTGACCACTTGTGATAAAGAACATGCGAATATATCAATTGTTTCGAGTTTTTGTAAACATTGTGGTGAAGATTTTGCCGACATAGTCCCTTTAAGATTCGAAAAATTATCCGCGAAATTTGACATAAAAATCCCTAGGAGCACAATGTACTCGATCGATAGACAAAAGGCTGTCAAATGTCTTTTCAAAGAATACTTCTCTTCGTTGAGTAAACACTTAATAAACGAGCACAAAGAGGTCCAAAGGATTGAGGCACACAACAAAAAAATCTATCAGGTAAGTCGAACATCCCTCAAGAGACCCCCTCGTAATAACTTCTTTTTTCAGACTAAAGGTGAACTTCATAGCGAAAAGAAAGAAAAATATGAACAAGCAATAAATTCGTACAAAAAATTAGTCGAAAACACCGAGGTTTTATCGGATCTATTAGGAGAACCCATGCCTGATTTACCTCAAGATGATTTTAATAAAAAAGATGATGGTATGATTAATATTGATGTGTACATGCCAATGAGAAGTGAAGACGTAATTTTTTCAAAAAAATCTAATTAAGACTTGATTTCATTTTTTTGTTTAAGTTTGATTCGAATACGAGTCCATGGGAGGATGAAGAGACCCGTCAATTTTATGAATGTCTCCCTGAGATTAAATCTTTAATCCCTGAAATTTTGTACAAAGACACTGTCAGTGCTAAACAAGAGATTAAGACCGAGATTGTTGATACTGTCAATCAACAACCAGTTGATCTTAACACTGAAATCGAAAAAATTGAAAAAGAAATCCAACAACTCGAAATCGAATCATCAAGTCCTCAAGACGATGAACATCAACCCGAAATAATTGAAGAAAAAGAAGAACCCGAAGAGACTACAGCGATACATGCTCAAGAAAAAACAATATCTGGCGCCAATATGAAAGCCCTAATGGATCAATTTGTCACTCAACTCCCAAATTGTGTCAATCGTGAATTTATCGATCGGGCAGCCAAGGACTATTGTATGAACATGAACACCAAACTCAATAGAAAAAGACTTATACGAGCTCTATTCGAAGTCCAACGAACTCGGCTTGATTTACTTCCATTTTACGCTCGTTTTGTCGCTATCCTTAGTCCAATCATGCCTGAAATATCAACTGATCTCGGTAGTCTATTACTAAACGATTTTAAGTATCAAGTCCGTAAGAAAGATCAAATTAACATCGAGTCGAAAATTAAAGTGTCTCGTTTCATCGGTGAATTGGTAAAGTTTAACATATTCTCAAAATACGAAGCCCTAAATTGTCTAAAGACTTTACTCGCTGATTTTAGGCATCATAATATAGAAATGTTTTGTAATCTACTCGAAGTATGTGGACGGTTTTTGTACCGTAACCCAGAGACACATTTAAAAATGAATTTATTTTTAGAAATTTTAATGCGTAAAAAACAGGCTGCTACGTCCATGGACTCGAGATACACGATTATGATTGAGAACGCGTTTTATTATTGTAATCCTCCAGAGAATAAACAAATTGAAAAAAAGGTCCTATCCCCGATACATGAGTATGTTAAAAAATTACTTTATAAAGACTTGAATAAGTTGTGTGTTGAAAAAATATTGAGACAAATGAGAAAATTAAATTGGAATGATGATGAAATGAGATTGTATGCTACTAATTGTCTTATAGCTGCTTGGAATGTTCGATACAATTCGATTCATTGTTTGGCTAATTTAGTGTCTGGTCTTGCTTTGTATTACGAAGACATTGGTATACAAATAGTCGATGGTGTAATCGAAGATATTCGTTTAGGACTTGAAGTTAATTTACCCAAGTTTAATCAACGTAGAGTTTCAATGGTTAAGTATCTTGGTGAATTGTATAATTATCGTATGGTTGAGTCATCGATTATATTCAAGACTCTTTACACTTTGATTCTATTCGGTGTGTCTTATGATGTAAATGAGTTGATTGCTCAAGGCGAAAATGCTCTTGATCCTTTGGATAATTATTTTCGTATCCGTTTAGTATGTGCTTTACTTGACACATGTGGGCAGTATTTTGACAGAGGATCGACTAAAAAAAAACTCGATTGTTTTTTAGTTTACTTTCAAAAGTATTATTTATTCAAACGAGAATCATCACAGGGTCATGAATTAGCGAGACCATTTGATCGATTTGATGTTGAGTTTGTTTTTAGTGAGACAATTTCGACACTAAGAGGCGATTTCAAGTTTTGTAAGACCTATCAAGAGGCGTGTGATCAAGTCTTAAAAATGGAGAACGAGATTAAAGAATCAGTGTTAAAAACCCATCCGAGTTTGTTTAACGTTGAACAAGATCCTAACGGTCTAGGGACTATAAACGAAGAAGAAGTATATGAAGAACAGGAAGAAGAAGAAGAAGACGAAGAGTATTATCATGAAATAAAACAAGAGGAAGAAGATGGACCAGAAGGCGAGGTGGAAGAAGAAAACTTGACTAGTTCAGGAAGTGATTTAGACGATAGTAGGATTAAAATAGTCCAACCGAAAAAGGAAAAAATGAGTAAAGAAGACGAAGAGTTTATGAAAATGTTCGATTCACTAGTAACTGAAAACATAGCTCAAAGGACTAAGGATACTATCAAAATGCCAAGTGTTGACATTGCAGTGCCTATGTTAGCTCGTAAAGTAAAGCCAACCCAGGCGAACGAATTCACCGAATTGACTGGGTTAACAGTCAAAAAGAAAGAAGAAGAGCCAGAAAAAGAAACAAAAAAACAATCGTTTAATTTTGTTCTAATGTTGAAAAAGGGTAATAAGACTCAGTATCAGAATATGGAGGTGCCCGTGACAAGTGAGTTTGCCAACCAGTTTAAAGCTAGAGAAGAACTTGAAAAGGCCGAAAAGGAGAAACTAAAACAGCTAACGTTGAATATAAACGATCGAATTGAACAAGAAGAATTTCAAGAGTTTTATCAACAAACAAGTCAATATAGATCAGCTCAAAGTGTTTCGGGTAATTCAAACCGGGATCGTTATAAATATAATCATCCAAAAGGTGCACCCGATGCTGATTTAATATTTGGTTCAAATACACAAAAGAGAACTTTTATGAAATAGATGTATCAAACAGAATACGAACGAAATTGTGTCGGAAAAAGAAGTAATTCCGTAGATGGTGTTTTTTTTATGTATTGGAACATGTGAAATAAATTTTTTTTTAATCTGGCTTAATAAAAAAAAAAACAGATTTTTAGATTTTTTTTTATTTTACAAAATGAAGTTTGAATAAATTATTTTAGAGACATTTTTTTTTCTATCCAAGGACTCAGAGAGTATCTTTTTATCTCTATTTGGTATTCATACTAAAGAATACAATAAGTCAACAAAATACTACAAGGAGCAACGAAGACACTCATCAAGTCTACCAAAAAATGGGGTCTTATTTTTCAGCTTTTAAAATTATAAAATAAAAGGACTGATTCAGTGCTAGCCACCGGTCAGTCAAAAGCTTTTAATCTTTTAAGTATGTTCTCTTATACTCTCTGTTGAGACCAACCTCAACATAACAATCAAAGGATCTATGAACAAAAAAAGCAGCGAACTCAGTCTTGCTAGGGTACAAACTCGACCTAGGACTAACTTTCAAAAAACACTTAAGTTAAAAAAAGATAAATGTGAAAGTAAGCTAAACCTACTCAAGATACTCAGTTCAAAACACTACAGTATCCAGATAAATCACTTTCTGACCATCTATAAATCAATTGCACACTCGTCAATTCAATAGAGTATGTTCTCAAACCTAATCACAAGCAACAATTTTTTTGGGGTACCCCACCCTCAAAGATAAACTAAAAGTTTTTGAGCTTCATCCTTTTGTTCCTAAATACTTATAAACTAACTTATATAATTGCATGAATTTACACATATTCTTAAAGCTCATAATCTCAGCTACAAAACGGTGTATTTGGTTTCTCGTAAAAAATAATGTTTGACAGAGATAATGCCGTGTAAACAGAAAATTTCATGTCTTTTTTCAGTTTTTTTGTATCTTGTCCCTAATTTACCCCCTAATCCCCATTTTCTATACAGATTCGAAAACCAGGCAAAATTTTGAACAAAATGTTGAGCTCACTTTATTTAATTTATTTTTACTTTTTGCATAATCGAGCCCGAAACAACATAAAAAAATCAAAAATCACTAAGATGATGGATTTTCATATTTTTGCCCATAAATTCGTAATCCTCATGTAGGAAAACCCTAGATAACATAAAACTCTTGAGGGGGTAAATTAGAGATATCTTTGAGGGTGGGGCACCCCAAAATTCGGGGTCAAAAATATTTTTGACACCCGAATCTGAATCATCTTCAAAGTTCACAAAAGTACATCATAGCCTATTCAATTTCGATACACTTCACGATTGTATATCTATTTCAGTAATAATCTTTATATAATGATTTTCCAAGCATTCATTTAAGTATTTTTTTTAACTCACATAAAAGGAAAATCCCTTCATCTTCGTTATTTGAGTGTATTTTCGAACATCGATCAATCAACACACATGACCACTTATTTTATTTGCCATGTCCAATGTCCGAATATTGTCCAGAGAGCTCAGTTGATATCTTTTTTTATATCTTTCGAGGCATATCACGAACTCAGTCAGGATTGACTAGCCGTCTTACGCCCATGGAACGTAGGGGACTTTATAACTTTTACGATCGGGAGGATTAGCTCAGTTGATATCCTCATTGATCAGTTTTCAATTTGGCCAAAAATATTCAATGGAGAATGGTGTTGGTTGAGCGCAATACTTCTACCCTAGCTCATGCAAAATTATGGTGTATCGCAATATCTACTTTATTTATTTAAATAAATGGGTTCGATCGGCTCTGATGAGCCTTAGAGACACTAGTCCGTCTGATCGAACCTTTTTATAGGTCTTTTATCGAATTTTTAGCTTTCATTTAAATCCTGTTAATTTTGGCAAAGCTTGAATTTTTTAAATAAAAAGTTACGTTGGAAATGAATTTAAAATTTAATTTTTCTCATAACACGTACAATTATAATCCTATACCAATTCTTATACTTAAGCTGTATAATTTCTTCAAATTATGCTTCAAAAATTTTAGGAAAAAAGTTTTTTTTTTTATTATTTTTACTTCTTAAACGATAAAAATTAAAATGCAAAATTCTCAAAAAGGTTCAATGCCAAAAAAGAGTATTGATTGTTCGCCTCCAACAGTCACAAGTTTTTTAAGCTCATGTGGAGTTTATTTTTTCAGACGAATTGTTTTATGTTCAGTACAAGTTAAAATCGGTATATACCTACTCGCCTTAATCGTATGTTCAATAATCAAAGATTTCCAAATTATACCTCACACAAGTTATTTTTCAAACAAACACAATATTTTTAATAAATATTTTGTTAAATTCGGATGGGCATGGACTCTAGCAACAATTACACCATTCATATTAATGACATCGGCCATTTACAACAGCCTCAATTACAACCATATTAAAAATCATTTGTTACGTATCTTTATAGCCACGACAGTTTGGTTTATTTTCACATATTTTTTTGATTATGTCGACACACAAACTGGTATGTGCAGTCTTAAAGCTATCAAAAATAAAGTATTGTGCAAAACGAATAAACATGAATGGGTGAACGGCTTCGATATAAGTGGACACACATTTATATTAATGCATAGTTTATTTTTTATGAACGAAGAAAGTAAAATATTTTCCAAATGGGATTATTTTTATAAAAAGTTGACAGATAAGATTGAAAAATGTGAGCAAATAAGTGACGGATTGAATTTGGACATGTACAAACAATCGAAAAGTTTGTTCGAAACTCTAAATCCATTTATTAAGATTAATTTTATTCTAATCGGTGTTTTATCACTCTTATGGGAGGTCATGTTGTTGAGTACATGTTTGTATTTTCATTCAATGATTCAAAAAATACTAGCTGCGTTTAGTGCAATTGGTATTTGGTTTGTAACTTATAAAACTTGGTATCCTAATAAGGATATACCATTATCACCTGGCTTACCCGGTAGTGGTGCAATTGAAAAATTTTCTTTGGATTTATGAGTTTGTTTGATTTTGTTTAAAAAGTTTTGGAAAAAATAAATTTTAAAAGATAACTTCTTCAATGGTTTCTCTTCTCTGTTCAACCTATTGCATTCATGGTACCTAGTCCAAAAGTGAGTTGGTCATCTTAAATAAAGCTTTTGATCTATGCAATGGCGAATAATAAGGATTCGATCCAAATGAATATTCTGTTTGAGCATCTCATTTAGTTTATGATTTTGAGTATGACGTAATGGAAAATCGAGCAAACTTTTTTGATGACTGTTCAAAAATTCTTCCTCTTAATTTGAAAAATAACCTCAAAGCCTCTTTTGAGCTCTTTGTCGATGACACCACTCTAACTACAAAATTAGAAAAGTTAGATCAAGTTGTGTGCATTATTTAGGAATAGACGCTAGGATCTAACTTTAACAAAGTTGATGTTAACTAGAGTAAGACATAGAGTAGGACTTTCATAGATTCCAAATTAATTTTATGAAAATAAGGTTCCGGCAAAATCTTCCATATTATCAAAGCTTCACAATTTCGATATCAAATTTTTTGACCCCTCCATAAAACAAGAGTAAGTTGGTCACCTTTTCTGACCGACAACTCAGGTATTTGACAACATATTTGTTTTTTTTTTACCAAAAATTGTCGTGTTTTGGCTAAAAATATTTTAAAAATTAAGCAAAATAAAAAAAACTAATCCCAACATTTTGTTCAGATATTTATCTAGTTTCAGAATCTATAATAAAAATTGGGTGTATTGGGTATTTTAAAGGACAAGATTCGATTTAACTGGAATAATGCACATTTTTCCGCTTTTTTCCTAGGAATATGATATCGAAATTGCAAAGTTTTGATTTGCCGGAACCTTATGTCAAATGCTTTTGAATTCTCCGTTTAAAAATTGGCAACTTTGCACAAGATTGATTGGCTATGCTCGTAAATTTGAATAATTAACTCACATTCCAGACTTCTCTCAAGATTTTTTCGTTTTTATAAAAATTGATTATTCTGTTCGGCGCTTCAAAATTAGAAGCCAAAAAGATGTAGAAAAAAAATTTGAATAAGAACCAATGCTATAAATAAAACCAAAATTCTTTGATCAAGTAGAATAAATCAATCAATGACATTTTTAAATCGGCATTTGCATTATTTTCCAAATAATACATACTGCACTTCCACCGAATTAAATGCTTTCCGTACCCGCACCGTACCCGAACCGTACTTCCAGGAGCACAACGGTAATACGCTACGGAACTGTGTGATCGTGTTTATATACGACCGTTTTAGAGAGTCATTTTTCAGCTTTTAAATAAACAATAAACGATACCGTACCGTACCATCTTACCGTACCAATCCACCATACAGTACCAGAAAGTAAAATTTAAAAAAAAACTCAGGTCTTTAATTTTAAGTTAAAATTTCCAAATTTCAAAAAGCGGTACGGTTTTACGGTACGGTACGGGGTACGCCTTTTTTTCAGGAGCCGTGGAGTATTTATTTGAATAATTCAGTAGAAAAGAATGGATTTTTTTCATTCCAACAAGATCCTAAACAAAAAAGTGTTGAGAAAACATTTGGTTAAGTGTATTAAAAAATAACTAACACTTAGATTCTTAATAAACTGGTCCTAAAATCACTAAAATTTTGTTTCAAGCTTATGTTTAGGGCTAAACGCCTTAGTGCGTTGGTATAGAAAATTTCTATACCGTAGCTCACACTAACTAACTAACTTTAAATAGAATAATCTTAAGTAACGAATCAAGGTATAAAAGAGAGATCATTAATTATAATTCCGAGGTACAAGAAACAAAACCTGCTTCAATAAATTATGCTTTTTTTTATTTAAATTAAAAGAAATTTTGTTCAATTTTTTTCCTTTCTCAAAAAGATGTTTTTTAAAAAAAGGTAATGTTTTTTTTTCGACATTTTGTTTTAAGTGTTTGGTGAAAGTTCTTTTGTGCATAACAAAAATATCTTGAGTCATTCAATTGACGCAAATCGTAATCATTCTATAATTGGACACGATTCATCAACAATCATACTTTCTTGAATCACCTCATCGAACCAAAAGGATCACAAATATTTTTTTTCAAAAAAAGCCAAAGAGTTTGTTGCCTTAACAAAAAAACTCGATGAGAGAAATAAATTTTTATGAACCAGATTTTATTAAATTTTGGCGTGTAGTGAAGCTAAACAAGTCATTTATCTTTATTAAATTTCACAACAATTAAGGTATTCTATTTATGGTTCTTAGCAAAGGAATAATAAAAAATAATATTTCATAATTTATATAAAAAAAAACTATGTTTATTACAAAAAAAAACGAACACACACAAAGAAACAACTTAAACTTGAAAGTATTTTCTTTCCATAAATTATAATAAAATTTAAGTTTTTTTTTTTAGATTTTTTTCCTTTTCTAAATGTTCTAATACCTTTTGATAAATTTAAATGTTCGAGGGTCTTGTCGCTTCGTTACTTAATCGATATTTATCCGATTATATCGATGAAGTCGATTATAATAATCTTAAACTTGGTATCTTTAGTGGTACCTTGGAGTTGCTTAATATTAAAATTAAACCAAGTGCTATGTATCAATTTGACTTGCCAATCGATGTCAAATGTGGTAAAATAGGAAAGCTTAAGATCAATGTATCATGGAGAAATATACTAACAAAACCTGCTGTGGCTGAAGTCGAAGATGTTTTTGTTCTCTTGGGTCCTTTTGAGGACAAAATAAACGATCCAAAACGAATCGAAGAGCTCTCACTAGCTCACAAAAAGAAACAATTACAAGAGTTCGAAAAACTCGATAAACGCGAAATAGTCGAGAGCAAAGAAAAAGGTTACGCCGAAAAGGTTCAAGACACAATAATCAATAATATTCAAGTGTACGTTCGAAACGTTCACATTCGCTACGAAGATAAACACTCTCTCAAAGGAAGGTCAATTTCATTCGGAGTCTATATGAAAGAATTCAAAGCCGAGACTGTCGATGAAGACGGCAAACCTAACTTTTCAAACGCAGACGCAAAAATTATATTCAAACTAGGCTCGTTGACCGGGTTTAACATCTATTGGAACTGTGATTTTGGCGAGTCGAAGGACTCGTTGATAACAGTCAGAGATGATTTTAATCCAAAAAAAGACGATTGGTCGACTAAAATGAAAGAGTCTATTGACACACAAAAAATTCTTTCATCAAAATTTGAGATTTGTAAGCGAAAATTTTTTGGGTTTTTTTAAAAATTTTGAATTATTTTTTGTTTCAAGTCATGAAGAATAATCTTGATTTGGACACAAGACTCACTATACGCCGATCTTATGATAAAGAGGATATGAAACTGCCTCGTATCACTTTTCAATCATCAGTTAAAGCCATCGAGTTCGTTTTTATGAGAGTCCAAGTAATAAAACTTTAATTTTTTAGAGGTTTAAACAAACCCTCTCATTTTGTTTGTTTAGTATAAAAGTATTCTTGAGCTTTTGGACCATTACAGTATGCTTAACTTGCACAAAAAATATGTCAAATTTCGTCCACGACAAGACATAAAAGACAAAAAACAAAAATGTAAACTTTGGTGGAATTTTGCATTCACTGCTCACGCTGAGACAACATGGCGAATGTATCGTAAAGATCGCATGCTTCATCATTTTAAAAATTACAAACTTTATCTCAAAAAATACGAAAATAAATTAAGAGCACAAATAAACGGAAAACCACTCGATCAAAAAGAGCTTGATTATCTCGAAATGTTAGAAAAAGATTTGCTACTCGAAAGTATATTTGACGTTCGTAACACGTTAATGGACAAGTTGAAGATAAACTCACCTGAACAAATTGACAGATCAGACATTAAATCGGACGCATTCGATCGTCCAATCGATTTTATTCAATTTAGGTTAATCTTAAACTTCCCGTTGATAAGTCTTAAACTCAAAAACGCTGGCTATGATATATTGTGTTTAAAATTAAGGACAATTGTGTCTCGTTTCGATGTCAAGCCAGTCCAAAATAGTGTTTACTTTTTACTCAACACTCGTGGTGTTGACCTATTGGGGGTTCATTATAAAGACAACTTGAAATCAGGTGACAATAGACTAGTACCAATAATCAAATCAAAGCGTCTCAATGACCATATTGGTGATGAATTTGCAACTATTATGCCCAGCGAGTACGCCGAAGACATGTTATTCGTATTTTGTTTCGAAACAAATCCTAGTAAATACGAAAATGCAGAGTTTAGTGTACGCACAAAAGTATCCGCTGTTGAGATCTATTACGAAAAAACATCAATAACTGAACTCTTACGTTTTTTCAAAAGCGATCTCATAGATTTTACAGAAGTTAAAAAGATTAAAGAAGTATGGTCTAAAGCAGGTGTAATTTACGCTGTTGAAAATCACAAACAATTTCATGTTAAAGCTGAACTATCATCGCCTTATTTTATAATACCAGTCAAAGGTACATGTTCACAACCATGTGATTCAATTGTGTTCTTTCTTGGTAACACTTTAGTACAAAGTGAAGTTCAATCGAAATTAACCAACTATACTCCAGAGAGTGTTGAAGATTTAGAAAAAAAATTCTATGACAAATTATCAATGAGTGTAAGTGAAGTTCAAGTCCTCTATGTGCCCGAAACAATCGATTGGAAGGACTATTTAGACAACTATACTAAACTCAACTACTCCCATCATTTGCTCTACCCGGTATCGACTAAAAATAATTTATATCTATCGATTAATCCGAGTTATAAAAAACTTCCTAAACTTAAACTTGAAGCTGATATTTCGTCGATTCGATTAAACTTTTCGGACGATAAGATAATTCAATTGTTCAATTTTTCAAAAAATTTTCCACTACCTGAAGTACCTAAATCATCGTCACCAGTGTCACCAAGTCCTTCGACAACTAACAACGTACCTGTTAAAAAAGTAACTGAAAAAGACGATGGCATGAACAACTTGTTTAACCTTAAACATTTGACTAATGAAATCGAGCCGGATGATGAATGGAACGGACCCTTCAATTTGCCTAAATTCATCAATGGTGACCCTATACCAAATTACAGTCAAATCGCATGTCAATTCAATATCGCTGATTTTTCAATTGATCTTAACGAAAAACACTCGGAATACTTGAAGTTTATATTTAACTCGATCAAAATTGATTTTGTGGTTGCTAAGTATGGCATACATTTTCGAGCTGGTCTTGGTGATTTAAAATTAATTGATAAAAAACATGAATCGCCTGTGACTAGAGAAAATTTTGCTGAAATTTTATCAAGTTCAACTCGGGACTCGAACGAAATAATTCGATTCTTTTTACGTCAAGTCGATCAAGACGCACCTAACTTTGCGAGTTTATACAATAAAATATTGACTAATATTTTGTTTGATTGTTCAAATATTCATGTAAAATGTCATCGGACTGCTATCGTTTATTCTTTGAAATATTTCAAATCAATAACTGATCGATTTGATCAAAATTTAGAAGAAATTGTCGAAAAGAACAAGTCAAATGAAATCGTTGTTAAACAAGTTGCTAAAATATCGAATTTACCAGATGATGTATGTGAGTTTAATTTGATCGCTAAAATGAACGAACTCACTTGGGATATGTTCGATGCAAACGTTGCTTTTGGCAACATGGTAATAAAACAATTGAGTGTTAGTTTCAACATGTTAGGGTTTAAGACAGACCTTAAAGTACAGTTGAAAAAAATTTTGATAAACTACGGTGACGAAACGAATCAAATGAGCGAGTTTTATAGACAAATTATTAGTTGTACTGGTGATGGTAGTAATCGTCAATTTTTTGATTTTAATGTAGTACTTTACGATGAACAACGTATGAGCCCTAACGAAAAAAACACGCTAAAATTAAACGTTGGTAAAATTAAAATTATTTGTTTGGTCAAATTTGTGAATGAATTGTTAGATTTTATTGATCCTATTTTAAACCCCTTGCCGAGTGCTTTAACTGAACAAGTAAAAGAACAAGCTTACGAAGCGGTTAAAAATGCGTATCAAGAAGCAAAGTCCGAGAGTGGTAGAAAAATTTATCTCGATATTCATATAACATCACCCCAAGTAATAATACCACAAAATTCTCATTCTTTAGACGGATTCCTAGTCGATCTAGGCACACTTAACGTCACCAACGAGTTTTTAAACATACCCACCGATACTTCATGTATTCAAAAAATGAACTTGGAACTTGTTAATTTAGAAATGAAACGAGTTTTTTATAGACCAAATGGAAATTATTTTTGTGATGTTAAAGAAAATGTCACCCAACCGATTAGTTTAACATGTAGCGTTCTTATTCCTGTTGTTAACAATGAACCTTATAAACACCCTGATATGGATATTTATTTGCAAATGAAAGACGTTGAGTTTAAAATAAGTTTGAAAACAGCTAGATTGTTATTCGCTATTTTGGACGAGAATTTAAACGAAGGTGCCAATAAACAAGCCCAAGCGGTCAAAGAATTAGCCAAAAAAGATGAGATTAAAAAACTTGATGAGATCAAACCACTCCGAGATAGGATTAGTATGAAAATGAACATTGATTTACAACAAATTAAATTGATTATTATCGAATTTAAAAAGAAACCTAATAAACGTTTTTTAGACTCTAAGTCGACTTCAAACGATGATTCGTCTAATTATTTATCAGCTGCTTCGAAGACAGCGTTCTCGTCTTATGAAGACTCAGACGCGTCTGGTAAAAGTTCAATGTCACGAAATTTAGCTAATCAATCTATGTTTAGTCATTTCGAGATCCAATCAATCGTGTTCAAGTACTTGAAAAATGAAAACTCGTCATGGCGGGCTGATTTAAACATGCGATCACTCGTACTTAACGATGTCAGACCTGATTCGAATCTAGCTGTCAAAGAGTAAGTCCTAAACCCTCTGTTTAATAAAATCTAAAAAATTTTTTTAAGAATGTTTGTATCGTCAAAAGAACAAGACTTTATCCAAGTTGTTTACAAATTCGAAGCACCCGGAAATGCTGATCTTTACTTCACTTTGGATAACTTAAAGATCAATTTATGTCTCCCGTATGTGTTGAAGTTATATCAGATTGCAATGGACGCTATTTCGAATAATAAACCAAAGCCAGACTTACAAGTAACTATACGGGATAAACGTAATCAACCAGTCGAACCAGTCCCTGAACCAGTTCCTGAACCGAAACCAAACTCATCACTCAAAGTATTTGGTAAAATAAACTTAAAAGAGATCGCTTTATTTGCTCAACCGGAAAAGTTAAACAGTCAAGTTTTAATAATGAACGCAGAGTTGATTATAAGATTTGAATCAATAAACAGCTCATCGAATCTTGAAATTGATTTGATTAAACTTGGTCTACGTTTAGGTGAGCACAACTCGAAACGTCAAGGTATACCATTTTTAAGTCCATGTCAAGCTAAAGTTACAATGTGTCAAACTGATCCGAAACAACCAGCACAATACAAAGCTGAAATTGACTCGTTATATTTTAACATGACACAAACATTATACGAAGTTGTTATGGGTGTTGTTGGAAGTATTAATCAAACAGGTACAGAAACGATTAAAAATCAAACAGAAAAAGAAAAATTGTTAGAAGACTCAGAGCCATTTGTCAAACGTCGAGTTGACCCTGCTGATTATGATTCTTATAAAAAACCCGAAAACACTGATAATCAAAGTAATGTCATGATAATTGAGAAAGAAGACCCCATGAAAAAGGTCACTGAATTATTAGACCTCAAAATCGGTAAAGCTTACATTACTTTTTGTGAAGAGACATCTTTTGATTTACAACCCCTTGCCATTGTTAAACTTCAATTGGAAGGTAGAGTCGCTAATTGGAGTAAAAACTTGCACACAAAGGCCTCAATGACATTCGAAGCAAGTTATTACAATGATATTCTAAGCAATTGGGAGCCTTTGATTGAGTATATAATGCACAAAGAAGATGATTATAGACCTTGGATTTTGAGTTTATGGTTCGCTATGGAGCCTGGTGGCATACTTCAACCGTCAATTGAAGTCAAAGGTATTCCTGTCATTGATTTTCCGATCAAAGATTTAGAATACCCACAAGTCGAACAAAGAGCGGCTATTGAAGTCATTACCCCTGTAACAGCCGTTGTAGATGAACACGACGAAACAAAGACTAAAAAACGAAAAAAATTTACAATTTTTAAAAAAAAAGAAAAAGACGAAAACAAAGAAGAATTCGAACTTGAACAAGAACCAGAACCCGAGGTCGATCAAACAAAAAAAGCAAGTTATATATTAATCGAATCAAACGATCTGTTGAACATAAATTTAACACCAAGCGCTTATAAGGTCATTATGTACCTGGCTGAAATAACTAGTGGTTCGAGTAAAGTGTTTATGGAAAGTAAAGTTAAACCACCGTTAAAATTTTTAAATTTTTTGGGTGAAAAATCCGATTTGATTTTGAATCCGAAGAATTATGTTAAACCAGAAGATGCTGTTGGGTTTAATTTGAAGTTTGGCGATTCACTAGGGGTCAAACAAGGCGAGGATGACCCGAATCAACGGATCGAAAAAATAGTCCTTAATTCACAACGTTCTCAAATTGACACTGTTTATAACGAAAGTTACAAATTTGTTTTTTCGTTGCCCAATTTTGAAAAGTGTAGAGTCTCAATGAAAAACGATGGGTCGTTTCTATTTCCACTTCGAGAGTCAAATGAGCCAAACGATGAAGACTCGCTTTTGATAAGAGAAAACATAAAGTACAATGTCATGTACAAAGTTAGGACTTTATACGGACGAAGAAAAATCATATTCAGTTCACCTCTACAAATTGAAAATAACACTCAAATAAATTTGTATATTTTTGTTGAGATGAACGAAAAGTTGCATCAACACGCTTCAAAATTCAGATTTTATGATCAAATGGAAATCGATGGAAAATTTTATGTTGCTATATTTCGGTTAATACCAACTAAAATTTTTTATGTCCCACTCTATTTTGCTTATAATTGTAAAATATACGCTGCGCCTGAGACTAAAGAATTTGTACCGTCTCAAATATTCGACTTGAGGGGTTATAACTTAAGAGTCGAAGATTACAGTGATGTTACTTGTCGTAAATTATCAGATAAATCAATCAACGATTTTAATATGTTAAGAAAATTGTCATTGAATGTTAAATCACACCGTAATGTAATGCCGGCAATGCATGCTAATTATAGAGTATGTTTATACACGCCTATAAAGTTGATAAACTCGTTACCATTTCAGATACGAGTTGATGTTGACGAAGGTGGTCAAATATTGTTCAGTCCGACTTTAGAACCAGGTGATAGTTTAAATCTAAACTTGTCACTCGCAAGTTTAAACTCGTTTAAAATTCATTTGAATAATTATTTGAATGCAAGTTGGTTAGGTGTTGTTAATTTGAACAGATTGAATGAATCAAATGATGAAAATTATAAAATTGAAATGACCGTTGCGCCTACCACTGAAATGCACGTGACTGGTAAACACTTGAGTTTGTCTGTTAATTTTAAAAAGCCAAACGAATTCATGTTCTATTGCCCGTATTGGTTGATTAATAAAAGTGGGCAGCCAATTCAAATCAAACCGACTGATAGTGCACGTACTTTTGACATACCCGATGATACAATTCTACTCTTTGATTATCGTTATGTTGACAAAAAGAATAAAGTTCGTTTAACCATTAAAGACGGTAGTTTATCAGCACCGTTTAGTTTAGAAACAGTCGGTACAACTGGTATGGTTCAATGTGAAGATATTCGTCAGACTTATAATTTTTTGATGAGAATTACAATGAGTAATTCATCACGTACAAAATTGATTACATTTGCTCCATTTTTGTCAATTGCTAATCAATTAGACGAAGAGATATCGATTCGTGAGTGGCATAAGTCGTCTAAACATCAAAATTGGATTACAGTTGACAAAACAACAGAGGATTCGAAACCAATGGCATTGTGGCCAAACTTTGTAGGCGAAAATAAACAAGTAATGTTTGTTATTCGAACTTCGGATGGTCGTGAGACTCAACCGTTTTTGCTAGAAAACCCCGGTCGGTTTGTTCTCATTCCCAAAGAGACTAAAAAAAAATCAAACACTGCTGAAGATTCGTTTGTAGAAAACAGTTCCAAGATTATAACTGTTTTGATTAGCGGTGGTAGTCAAAATCCGGTTACAATAGTCGTTCGAAAGTATCAATACGGAGACTCAGTGGCTAAATTTATAAATCTATGTGATGATTTACATGTTTCAATATCGAATAATAATTTGACTTGGAATATTGAACCATTCTCGTCCATGTTTTTTGTATGGCCTGACTTGATCAACCGAGACCTCTATTGGACTGTCAACACATGTACCAAGACAGAGCCTTTGAAATTGACCAAAAGTGGTAATGAAACTTTTACATTCACTGTTGAGAAAAAAGAGAATTCAATTCTGAATAACTCAGAGGATCATAACGAAAATGAGGTTAGACGTAATTTGATCAAAACAAATCAACCTGCGCTCAGAAATGTTCAAGTTTGTTGTGTTTCGTACTTAGACGACGGTCAAAGGATCATTGTCTTCACCACCGATGATACCCTAGCAGAGGTTGAGCGTAAAAAAGAAGCGTCAAACATGGAAATATTCGTGGCAATTCGAGGAATCCAGTTAAGTATAATCAACAATGTTAACTTGGAGATATCGACTATATCGATAAAAGAGAGCACATCTACTTGGGAAATAGTCGATGAAGACACGATACGAGTGTTCACTAGAGAATACTCTGACTGGTTAGAAACACTTTATGGTGATTACTTATTCAATGTTCACTCAGTTGAATCGGTAAAACAAAATGCTTTAATCAACCACTATCATTTACAATCAGCCGAGTATCGAAACGAAAAATTCGAGTTTAATTTTAACAAGATGAAAATTCATAAACCAGAGACAGGAGTATTGGTAAGAAACTACCATCCTGGTCTTATAGTCCAATACAGAACCTCAATCAACATGAGAAGTATAAAATGCTGTTTGTATAAATTACAAATTGATAATCAACTACCAGACTCTTATTTTCCCATTGTGTTTCACAAGACACCAACTCGTTTAATCGATGAATCACAGCTTATTCCTTTTATGAATCTAAGCGTGTTTACAGAACAACAAAATGTGACCGAAATATATCGTTATTTTGAGTGTATTTTAGGGGAGTTTCATCTCAAAGCAGATAAGGGTTTCATTTATTCGATTAAAGATTGGTACGATGCAGCGATTATGACAACAACTAAAGAAGATCAATCGTTTGATTTATCAGACGAAAATAAAACAGACATAGAAAATGTGTTAATTTTAGTCGATGAGGATAAGACCATGTTGGACAAGATAAATCTTGATATTAAATTAACTAAAGAAATAATGGAGTATCAAAACCAAACAGGAAAAATAAAACAATCAGCTCATATACGTTTTGAAGAGTTTCATTTATCCCCTATAGTGTTTAATTTAAGTTTTAGTGTTAATGGTGAAGCTCATACAGACGATAAAGTTGTAAGTACAAACGCCGCTTCGGATCAAATATTCAATTTTTTTTTGGAATCAATCGGAGCTAGTTTGACCGAGTTTAAAGATGTTAAATTTACGTTTAATCAATTCGATATGGTAAATGACACAAAGACATGGAAAGAAATGTACGATGTTTTATTTGATCATTATAAAATTCAAGCGTTACATCAAGCTTATGTCCTAATACTCGGTTTAGATGTATTAGGAAACCCTTTTGGTTTAGTAAGTGATTTTTCAGAGGGTATAACTGATTTGTTTTATGATCCATTGGTCAAGTATTTATCGGGTGATAATCGAGCTGATCGAGTCGATTTGGAGTTTACGACTAAAATAAGAATGACGATTAACAAGACAATTAGTAGTGCAGCTGGTTCTGGTTCGTTAATAACAGGCTCAATTGGTCGAGTTCTAGCCACGTTTACATTTGATAAAGAATACAAAAAGGTAATAGTCTTTCTTTAACGTGTCTTAATCTAAAAATTTTTGTTTTCAGAAACGTCAATATAAAATATCAAAACTCTCGACTAGTTCATTGGCATTCACAGTCTCAACAGCTAGTAAAGGTGTAGTCGGAGGTCTTATCTACGGTGTCACTGGGGTTGTGCGTAAACCGATAGACGAGGGTAAAAAAGGTCCAAAAGGGGTCTTGACAGGTCTCGGAAAAGGTTTTGCAGGTCTATTCACAAAACCAATCGGGTCTGTGTTTGACGGTATCTCTCTAACTCTTGATGGAATCAAACGTTTCGCATTGTCCGGCTCAGAACCTATTCGAAATGTACGCTTACCAAGACATTTAATAAACGATGTTAGTATTTTTCCGTATTCAGAGTATCAAGCTGAAGGCTACGAGATTTTACGTGATTTACAAAACGATGATATAGCACTTGACGAGTACTATTGGGCTCATTTATTTGTTGGAAATAAACGAACAAAACCGCTGCTTTTTATAACAGATTCGAATATTTATAAACTCAAAAGGACATCGACGCAAATTTTAAAACAATGGAAACTGATTGAAAATTATGTACCGTTGCACAAGATTACATTGTCTCAAATAGTTCCGTTTGATTCGAATCAAAGCATGACAGCAAGACAAAAGAAAAAGTTAGAGTCAAGTTTAATGGGTAAATCGTTCAAAGATCCAGGACTTCAACAATTATACGTAAGTTTATGACAGTTAGAAAATAATGAATTGAATTTTTGTTTAAAAAGGTAACTTTTGAGAAGCAAACAAGCGGATATAAATTTGAAGATGATAACACAAAGATTGTGATACTCATATCGGACAAAGGAGTATGTGATTGGTTAAATGATAAAATTCAATCAGCAATTAAGTATTATCGAGAGTTGAAAAATGAAATTGAAATAGTTTAGTTTGCTTTATTTATTTATTAATTTTTTTTTGTTTTTGTAAATTATTTTTTAAGAATTTTTAATTAACAAGAGAAAAAAAATCGTTTTATTTTGTTTTTTGATTAAAGTTTTAAAATTTTATTTTTTTTTTAATTTGATAAATCTAATAAAGTTTTGACTTGATTCATTTTTGTTCACTTTTCTTGTTCATTAGATGTTTACTAGACAGGCGCTTTAGACACTAAACCACGATTTTATCAAAACGACGTTTCGTCAACCGAAGTAGCCATCTTCAGGAATAATTAAAAACTGAAAGGCTTACAAACAATTGACCTAGGTATTGCTGGAGTTACAATTGTTGATAAGTTTAAACTTTTGGGTGTGATTATTGACTCGAAACTAGACTTTGAATATTATGTTAATGACTTAAGTAATCGTATTTGAGACCAATCTTGTTTTATGGGTTAGAGAATTTTATATTGAACTCAACGGAGAAACTCACAATTAAAAGGATTAAAGGGAACACCATAAAGAATATACTCGGAATTTCAAGAAGATGCAAATCGACAGCTTTATTTTCAGCCTTAAACATAGAACCAACTAATATTCGCCTAGGCACATTAAAATGTGACATCGAAACAACTGAAATCGCTCAAAGCCTAATATCCGAGATTGAAGGGCTAAGAAGCTTTATAGATATTGGGTCAAATAACCGGTTGGATCTTACCGAAGTGTGTAGTGTCTACAAGTACACGGTCAAAACAGATATTAAGGCGTCAAAAGAGAATCCGCTGGTATCGAAAATTCGGCAAACATTTAACCAAAAAAACAGAACCGAGATTCCCAATTATAAGACAACAATTGACCTTCTTTTGACATCTAATACGATTACGTAAAGTTAAGTCACAGATTCATCATCATCAGTCGGCTTTTCTAATCTCGTCGACTAATGGTGGTGTGTCATTATTTATCAGTTTGACAATATATTCAGGGTATGTCATTGGCTGTCTACCTGGTTTTGTTTTCCCGTGACTTGCTTTTGGGTAGTAGAGGACATATTGATTTATCAATTCGTCTTTGTTCTTTCTTGTCCAGTGACATACGAAACTCAACTGTCTTCTTTGGATTATTGTTGTTAAGCGGTCCATTTGTACCATTTGATAGATCTCGTTGTTACTTAAACGATCTAATCTTCTCACGTTCAGCATGACTCTTTAACAATTTGTTGCGAAACTGTCCAGAGCTTGTTCCAGCTGGCATGTTATTACCCAGCTTTCGCACCCGTATAAGAGGATTGATAAACGCGCCGCTTTGAATATGTCAATTTTTATTCGTATTGGTAATGTTCTTGAGCGAAACAGTGCTTTCGTTTTCCAAAAGGTATCCCATGCTTGTGCTTTTCTGATCTTGATATCGGTTTCGCTTGATAGAACCATAGATCCAAGATACTTTTGCACCCATTCGATTGTTTGAGTATCCAGCATGATTTTTTAGTCACATATTGATGAGCTTTAACACCTGTCTTGAATTCTATGGCCAAAATCTTGATTAACGATCTGTAATCGAGATAATCTTTTACACTTATTTTGAGTTTAGTGTTATTTGAGAATTTTTCTACGATTGGGCGTACTTGTAACCCCAATACATCTCTTAATTGCATCTATTCATTTATTAATATTTGTGTATGCGCTAATTCCGTCACAATATCACGTCGTAGTAGTCTCGTCTGTATTTTTGTTCATAATGTTCATCGTTATGATCATTTTTATTAGTTGATTTTACGCTCATTAACTGGATTTTACTGATGTTTGCAGTCATTATTGTCGAGATTGAATGTGAGTTAAATGACATTTTTGGTTTTTTATAGACTATTTCTTCGTTATTCGACTTTTTTAAGAGTAAATAAGTTAGCTGTTAATTTTTTTTCAATTCCGCCTAAGAAATTTTAATCCTATCCTAAGATAAACACTTTTACCAAGCTTACTACACCTGAATCTATAAGTTGGGACATAATTTTATTGAAAAAAGTTGGTAAATCTTAAGCTTCAGAAATCTTGTTTTTTGACAAGTTTTGAAAAAGTTTGGCCGTGCCCAAAACTATTTAATACGTAGCATTGTAGCATAATATTTAACCAGTCGAATAAATAAAAAAAAGACAAGTGCCTTTAGTTGCCGAAAAATCCTAAATTAATTTGAATAATTTGCGCTTCGCTTCTTTCCAAAAATTATTTAAATTCCACAACCAAATTTGGCATTTACAAATTTAGTCATAAGTTTAAAAAAAAAAAAATTAATAAACTTGTCAAAGTTTTATTTAAAATTTGTCAAACTATGTTTGTTGTTATTATTATTAAATATAAAAAAATTAAAAAATTCAATTAGTTATTGTCAAAAATGCACGTCTAAACTCATCTAAATCTAAAGTACCATCATTATTTTGATCCAATACCGTAAAAAATGCTTTAACATCATCTTCACCATATCTTCTACCCAAACGACTGTTTAACTTTAATACTAATTTTTCTGCGTCTTCAACGCTTATTCGACCGTTTTGATCTCTGTCAACTGATCGAAATATTTGTTCGATTAAATCGTTTACGTCCATACTCAATTGATCTTCAATGTTTTGATATGATTGATTTTTAGCCAAATACTCTTTGTATTCAGATAAACCTTCACGATCTAAATCGACTAAATTTAATGCTGAAACATCACCATACAACTCATGTAAATTATTTTGAGTGTCTTCAGATGCTAGAACCAGACCCTTAGGTCTTGTTATTTCAGTCACAAACTTTGGTAAATCATTTGGTTGTTTTAAAGTCGAACCGTATCGCTGTACATATTCGATTGGATTCGCTCGAATAACCCCTAAATTCTTTATTTCTTTTCTAACAATTACTGGTGGTGCTTCCCATTGTATAATTACATTCTTTTGTTTAGTAACAATTGGGTCGGGTTGTGATGGTTTATAAAACACTACTTTACGCTTAGGTTGATTGTATGGCAACCATCTTTCGATTAAAACTGGTTGTGGTTTAGCTGGTAGAGGAGCTAAGCGTTCGATAATTACTTTTCGTGGCGGTGGTGGAATTCGTTTACCCGAAATTGTAATCACTTTTCGTCCCACTTGAGGTGGTGGAACAGGCGGCGCTTCTCTGATTAACAACGGTTCAGGGGTTTGGGGTCGAATAGGCTGTTGACGAATGATTAACGGTGGTGCCGGTTGTGTAAATGTATCCGGAAGTTGGTTTATAATTATTTCACCTGGGTTTGGTGGAGTCGGAGGACGTAAATATCGAATTGCAAGATCCTGTATATATTCAATTGATTGATTTGATGATTTTTTGATGATCTCTGGACTTGGGTCTTGGTTTATTTCGTACTGGTCAATTGGTAACTCGCCCCGCCATTGTGTCACTTCATCACGATTGACCCATACACCACGTTGACCGTTCACAATTATCTCTTCACTTTCATTTAAACTAATTGGTTCGGTTGATTTAAGGATAGCTTCTTCTACTTGACTTAGATAACTCGGGATTTGAACAGTACTTTGAGAAAGAGCACGTCCAGTTTGTAAACTAATTAAATCAGAGGCTATTTGACTTACAGAAGAAGTCGGAAGTGTTTCAGGATGTATTATAACAGGTTGAGAAGTGTACGATGCCAAAATTGAATTCAATAAATTGCTCATTTTAAATTTAGTTGTGATCGATTGAATAAAAAATAAAATAAATATTGTCAGGTTTAAATATCGTTCTAATTATTGTTTACCAGAACAAAAAAAAAACGAAAAAGATAAGTTTGTTTAGAAAAATTTGTTAAATTTTTTCAAAAAGTATGCTTGGATCAAAAGTACCAAGAATTAATAAACGCTTCCTAATTACAAATAGAATTTTTGCTCGATATAACAATATAATAATAATGATATCAATAGGAAGCGCAACCAAATATAAAAAATTACAAATAATAAAGAGATCAAAAGCTTAATGGTTGATTAAATAAATAGGCATTGTTTATTTATTTATTTTTATTTTCATGGTTTTAATTTAATATAGTGCTAGCATAGGCTTTTTAACGCCATTTTATATTTGTCATAGATTTTTAAACAAACAATTTATTCACGTGGTGGTTTCAAATGCCTAACGCTTGTTCTAATTTTAAAAGAAAGAAATTAAATTTTTTATTAAGTTTTTTTGGGGATTACGAATACAAAAAAAGATAAAGAAGACACAGTCCAAGACAAGATAAGAGCTTTAAGTGAGATATTCCCATCAGTTTACGGCCAAAGACTCGAAGATGCAAGTTAAGAAGTAAACAAAGTAGCAGAGAGTATTGGTGTTCATGATGGTGGTGGTTCTATAAAGTAATGACCTAAATACATTTGAATACACCACCAAGCCTTTGCTTAAATATCGATACCTGCAATGGGAGCATATCTCATCTCATTTTTGATCAAACAACTCAAACGTCTTGGATTTAATAAAGAAATTTTGGTGACTGTTTATAAAAACCTAGTCGTCAGCCACTTAGATTACAACAGACCGGTGCTCTCTACGACAAGTAAATGAATCAAAACAGAAATCGGCGATGTGCAAATTTTGAACTTATTGAGACTTTTGTTAGGGTTCGACACCCCTAACAAAAGTCTCTAGCTACGGCCCTGATCCTAAGAGATGAGGAAAGCAAGAAAAATTTTTCCAATTTTGCAAAACAAACGAACGACAAAAAAGTTCTGAAAACGTCGATGTTGCTAATAGACGCTTCCGAGTTGTTCAACACGATTTGACACCTTTTGATATTCAACGTCTTATCAAAATCTGTTGAAAAATAATCAAAGGGTAATAACTTGCGATGAGCAATTGATCTGTTTTCGAAATACTGATGACAGAAGCCAGAGGTTGGACCCATCTCAACCAACCCCACCAGTCGTTAAAAGAGGGTGATTCAAAAAGAAGGTAATGTTGTGCGTTTGGTGGAATTACCAAGGGGTAATACACTTTAAAATAGTCCCTCTTGGTCGTACAGTACAAAGCTGAAATAAGTTAACGAAAAAATAAAAAAAAACAGCAAAATGTTTATTCAATAAACAAAATAATAAACATGATCAAAAAATAAACACATTCAAAATTAATAGGTAAAAACAAAAAATGAACACAATAAACATTTTTAGAACAAAAAACATGTTTGAAAATTTTCAAACACGTGTTCAAACATTTTCAAACATGGTGTTAACTTATTTCAGCTTTGTACTGTACGATAAATTCAGACCTTTATTGTGAACAATCGAACGAATGTGTGCTTCACTTCAAGCAAAATATCCTTCTTTGATCAACCGATCTAAGCTTGGTTTGTTTCTTCAAGATAACGCAAACCGCATACCGGTCGAAAAACCATGGAAAAAATTGAAGAGCTGTAAGGGATTGAACTTCTCCATCATCCAGCATATAGTCCAGATCTTTCCCCTTCTGAATATCATCTTTTCCGCTCTATGGCTCATTTCCTTAGAGGGCAGAATTTTACTAACCAAGACCAAGTTGAAGCTGGGTGACTTGAGCTTTTTTAGCTCAAAAAGTCAGGAAGGGTACAAGAGAGGTATCAAATTGCTTGCTGATAGATGGCTAAAGATCATAGAGCATAATGGTGTATATTTTGAAGATTAGATGTTTACGATATTTTTTATTTTAATAAACAAAAAATATTTTTTGAATCACTCCGAATTTCTTAATTTAAAATTTAATTCCGTTGTAACCTTTTTTAAGAGATGCCAAAACTCAATGAAGTAATCAAAAAATGAATTAAAGGTGATACTGACCATCATTGATTAGGGCATATTGTAGTGAAGAAAGCCGAAGGTTTCAAAGTTGAAACAGATCAAAACAATTTAGACAATTTAGAAAATTTTGAAACCAAAAATTGGACAACACGGTGAGCTATTCAAGAAAATAGTAAACTTGTTCCGTTTGGTATTGAAAGACCAGGCGGACTGCTCTTTTTATAAAAATATCCTCTAATTTAGCGTGCCATCTATTGATTGACTGATTTTTTTGTCATCTCACTTTTTTTTCGTCCATGAGGTATATAACTTTTAGGGATTCCGAAGAAAATATTAAGAAGACACAGTCTAAGACAAGATAAAAGCAACGAAATTTATTAAATTCAAGTGACACAGCGATAGCATAGAAAATAAACTTGCAGATTTTAAAAACGAAAAATTCGGAATGGCTTTTAAAAATAGTTGAGCTATATTTAATGTATCTTCTAATTAGTCTTATTCAAAATTTAAAATAAATTCAACTGGGAAACATTCAAAATGCCTCGTTATGAGATAAACGGTTTTCCAATTTCAATTGCATACGGTTACGATGATTGTTTCAGTGAAATATTTCTATCAGTTTACGACAAAAGACTTGAGTGGGACGAAGATGCAAGTAAAGAAGTAAACAAAGTAGCAGAAAGTATTGGCGTTCATGATGGTGGTGGTTCTTATTTTGATCTTCACACTGGACGAATGGGCTTTGGAATGAAAGTTTCAAAAGACACTATGCGAGTGTATTTGACTCGATATGGTGTACCAAAAGAACATGTCGATCAATTATGTGGAGTTCAAAATACTCAAAGTAAAATTCCTTCAATGGAAAACTTGAGAATTTCTGAGAGTATTACATGTGACAAATGTGGTTGTGCAAAAAATTGGGAAAATCATGATTTAGTTTGTAGTTTAAAGTTTCCTGCTAAAAATCAAAAAAAAAATCGGTCTATGGGGTTTATTTGTCTGAAATCGGAGACAATCCTGCTTTGGTTGAGATTCCATTAGAAAAAAAGTTTGATGATGAAGATGAAACATATTGGGAGTGTCCGCAATTGGATTCTTTTTTAGGAAAAGATCTAACACAATCAAGGTATTACAGGTTAAGAAACGCAGAAAAGCCCAATAAAGTAATGACCAACATGTTATTAATAAATTATAGAGATTCTTTTTTGAGGGATGGCTTTTCAAAACCCAATGAAGTAATCAAAAAGTTAACAAAAGGTGATACTGGACATGATTGGAGAGGACCTATTGTAGTGATGAAAGCTGAAGGTATCAAAGTTGAAACAGATCAAAACTATTTAGACATTCAACTGTCTGATTTTCCTGATATTGTTGACTTTTTTCAAAGTCGATTCAAGTAGAGTGGAAACACTTTTTTCAGCAAAAAAAAATAAAACTGATAAGAAACCTTTTTTGATTCTCCCTTTTTTTTTCAATTAAAAATTTTATTATCAAAAAAATCTTTAAATTTTTGCTTACTCTTTTTTTAAAAAAATGTTGTATTACTTCCTAACTGTTCATTTAACAAAAATATTTCTCTCTCTAACTCGAAAATTTAATATGAATACATTTACATTTTTGAGTCTTCTCTTTATCTTAAAATCGTCATTTTCATACGTTATTTCAATTTATGAACATAAATATTTATACGAGTTTAAAGCATTAAATCATCATAAAATTCAACCATACCGATACATTCTTAGAGGTGACGGCTATTGTGCTCCTTTAAATCCAGAACAAAATCTCGACAACAAAGACACGGAACTTAAAACTCAAATTTACATTTACCAAGACGCGGACAAAACCCTTTCATTTATAATCAAAATTGAAATTAACAATGTTCAAGAATTTAAAGTTGTAGGCTATGAATTAGCCTTTGATTTTGATGAGCATATTACAAGTTGTATTCAAATAATGAGCAAAGCGAACAACTCAATCTCTTATGAAGTAACAAGTCTTATCTTATACAAAAGACAAAGGAGTTTTATTACTTTTTTATAGCTTTCAATCAAAGACCCATTGTTTATAAGCCATGAAAAGAGAGACTATTCATTTTATTTTGGTAAAGTCTCTCTTCGAGCTTTGATGAACTGTAAAGACTCAACTCGAAGTTATTTGTGCGCTGTTAATTTGATTGAGCCAAACGTAATTGGGATCAAAAGCAAAAACACTGCTGATACATCTAACATTGTACCAAGTTGGTATCTTTATTATTCCTAGAATAAAACTGGAAAATTTTTGATATTTTAAGATTTTTGTTCGATTGACATGTCCGAAAATGTGTGTATTCTTCGTTATAGAGAAAATTACCTGATTATAATTCAAGCGATGTCACACGATTTTGAGTACATATCAGGTAATTTTTGTACAAAAAATATTTCAAATTTATGCAAAGAAAAACTAATTGCAACTCGAACTCAAATGCTCAAAAATGGTCTTGTTATAAAAATTTTAGAAAATACCTCATCTGATTCATATTACAATGCTCGTTTTACTAATCCGACTAAAAAATCAAAATGTTATACACAATCGACTATTGAATCACCGTGTAACTGTAACGATGAATGTGTTTCATGTTACACTGAACATTGGATTTCGTTGGTTGATTATAAAAGCGAGGCTTGTTCGAGTCCGATTTTTAGTGCTTATAATTTTTCTCAAATTGAAATGGGTAAAACGAATGCTTCAAGGCTTTGAAATTTTATTTTTAATTTTTTTGTTGTTTAGCCTCGAAATTTCAAAATAAAAGTTTGAGTAAACAAATAAAAAAAACTTGGTTACCAAGACCGTGTTTTCAAGTGTTTGAACTAGGTAATGTCTACAATTTGACTTTGATTTTTGATGATTTAAATCGAATAGCTGAATCAACACTAGTAGAATATTCCAACATACAGTTGGAATTATTAGGTCAATTAGATGAAAGCAAGTCTCCAAAATTTGGTCATGTATTCTCGATTAACTTGACTAATTTCCATCAAGTTGTTCAAATTAACAATCTTAAACGATCAAGATACATTTTATTGATTAAAGCCGAACAAAAAAGTGAATTTTGTTCAGCTAAAGATGAGTGTATTGAAATGTCTGCATCTGATAAAAATCAAATAAAATGTGGACCATGTAACAACCTATTAGTCTCTATATATCTCCAGACGAGCAAAAAAATTTCATGCGATAAACCAGAGTTTAAAATTCGACCGATAACCACGAATGATTTAACCGACAAACTCGTGTGTCCAATCGAAGTATCAACAGAATTGTTCAATTATAAATTTTTATCATACTCTATCATACCAACGAATTTTCGAATAAATCGATCCGATGAAGTGGAGCAAGAGTGTAATAATAATAGAATTGTCAACATATCAGTTGGTATAATTGGTATCGTATCAACTCTTTTAACCATAATGCTAATGTTAGCCTCAAGAGAAATTCTAAGATATATATTTTGTAAGTACCCTTTTGAATTTTAGCTATCCTTTAAAAACAACACCCGTCGACAATGCATAAAAAAAACAACACCGGTTGCAAATCACAAACATTAAATAAATTTTTGATTATTTTTTCGCTAACTTTATTCTTAGAGACCTAAAATTCCTAAAACACCCTTTTCCGGGATTAACTAGCATTAATCTAGCATTAACCAGAGATTCTTAGCTTTCAGCTGATATGTCATAATCAACCTTTTTCCTTTCAAAAAATATGCTCTTTAATGATTTAGTAGCACACCCTTGCATATGGTTGTGTTCTCTTTTTCTTGCCAAACCTACTTTTGAAACAAACATATTTATGCCAAATCTGACCACATTATAGGGTTTCTCAGGGTCGAAAACCCCAAAAATCTTCTTACTTTTACAATTTAACTTTAATTTTTACAATCTACATAGGGTGTATCATATTGCTGTTTTTACGGTTCTAACAGGTTTTTCCGATTGATTAAGGGTTTAACCACATATCCACAATAAAAGAACCGCATTTTCTAATAGATCTTTTCCTTCTGTATCCGAAAATGACATCAGTTTTTAGGTGTACCTTGAAGGTTAAAGGGGTGTTTTTTGGGTGTATAATGGAAATTTTTTTTGGAGCAAAAATATAATTCCTAAATGAATTTTTTTCCCGGAAAAGGGTGTTTTAGGAATTTTGCGAAAAAAATTCAAAAATTTATTTTGTTTTTGTGATTGCACCCGGTGTTGTTTTTAAAGGATACCGAATTTTAACCCTTAAAAAAAATTTATTTTAAAAAAAAAAAAGCATTCAATGACAAAAAAATCGTGTTTTATTTGTCAATTCATTTGAGTTCAGATCAACAGTTTAAACTTAATCGTTTTATTGAAAGGTATGTTTCAATATTAAAGGTAGGTCTATACAATAAATTTGAAAGGATTCGTTAAAAAAAAAAATTTTTTTTTGAAAGAAATCGTTTAAAAAATTTTCAATTGAAATAATTAGTTATTCGTCAATTAATGAAGACAAAGCAAATGAATTAATTGAACAAGCAGATAAAATAGTTTATGTTTGTGGTTGTCAAGAAGAAGTCATTACTAATAAACAATTCTATATCGGTCAAACTAAGCATCATGACGATTACAATCGAATTCATTTTGTCTACAAACTCAAGTCTATTGACATAACGTTTAATCAAGAAATACAAGTTTTAGACTTAAGGTCAAGTGATGAATTGGCTCCGTCTTATTTAAAAATGCCCGAACAACAAAAATATTTGATCCATTTTTTGTTGAATTGGGTGACAAATCAAAATGGAATTTTTGACAAAATAAACACGCTCTCATTGAATTATTATTGCAAGATTCTTGACATAATGTTGTTTAAATTAATGAAAAAAGAAAGGTTTAAAAGTATTTTTTATTATGAAAAAAAAAGTTCATTTCAAGAGTTGAACAAAATTAAAGTTGTTGATATTGATTACGATCTTTTTTGAAATTATTTTAATAAACACTTCAAAAATGTACCTTGATCTTGTTTTCTGAATTAATACGTTAAACTCTCATGAAGAGGAACGGAAAAGTGCGTCATTTGGAGGCATTAAAAAATCTAAATTAATCAAAACATTGCATGCTGTTACTTAATACCTTAAGCCGCAAATTTAATTGCTTGACTTCGAACATTGACATGTCTAGGGTGATGGTCGATAAAAAAAACTGTATTTGTTTTTTTTTTATTTAGTTAAAAGAATTTTTTAGTAAAAATTTTTGTCAACTTGAAACAGAGTAAGAAACAGAAATAATTTTGTTAAAATATGCTTCCACGAAATCATAAAAATGAGATAATTAATTCAATGTTGAAAGAAACCAAGGTAAATAAGCAGAAATAAATGAAACGATATTTTATTTTACATTTCGTTTCATTTTGAATCCTTAATTAAATCAATCACGAAATTTGAAAAAAATAAAAAACTCCCCATGAGTTACGCAACTAGAAAAAAAAAGAGAGGCAGGACGATTTTCAATATTTATTTTCGACTGTTGTTAGCAAATAATACAATTTCAAAATTTAGTTACATTTGTTTCAACATAGAGAGCAGAGAGAGAAAGGTATCCTTCGTTGCTTGGTTACCACTCTTTTCTTTTGCTCTTGTTTTGAATTATTATTAATATTAACTATTATCGTTGTTAGTGTAATTGTTGTTCAGTTGTTATTTTGAGAACTACAACAAATCATAAAAATATTTTCAAAAAATTAAAAAAAAAAGAAAGAAAAACTTTACAATTTTTATGATAACCAAAACGTACCTTATTATTCGATAAGAAACTTAGAATTTTATTATTCGGTTGTTAAGCAAAAATTAAAAAAAAAATCTTTTTTTTTTAAATAAAATTTTTTTTATTTTTATTCAATTCAAAACTTTTTATTTAGAAGCTTTAGTTTTTAACAAAATAAAAAGAAAAAATGACTAAATTGTGTATTTGTCAAATGTGTACGTGTGGACACCATCGTTGTCCACATCGTCCATGGGGTATTCTTGGTAAAGGCGAACAACCATGTGCTGTTACTGAATACAAAAATGAATTTCGTGCTCATGATGCTCCTCGCACACAACCATTTAAACCTGATAATGAATACAAAAATTCTGGTATTCCATTAAACGATGAAACAACTCACAAGTAAGACCTTTTTTTTGTGACCTCCTTCTTCTTTAACCAAGAGATAAATTTTGTTATCAAGTGGCTTAACCCTAAACCTTAACCCTAAATAGAGACATAAATTTATCCGTAGCGTGAAAATAATTGATTCTTTCATACACGCGATTAATGGAATATTTTAATTTTAGAGCTGATTATGTACGTCATGCAGTTGAACGTCATCAAGGACATCAACCGGATCCATACCGTCCACCAGAAGGTGAAATGGATACCCTAACAAGCTACAAACGCGAATATACTCGTAAGTTTCAAAAATATATACTCAAAACTTTTAGTTGTTTTAATTTTTTTTTAAAGAAAAAGCGGGTGAACGAGCCCAAGCGATTCGTCATGATGGCGCACGTCGTGAACCGGCTACATTCGAAGGTAATCCAACTTACAAAGCTGATTATCGTCCATGGGAATTGTCTCGCACACAACCGATCAGACATGACGGTGGTTATGTACCATCATCAGATGCCTTCGGTGGTGACACTACTTATTACCAAGATTTTAAGCGTCACAATCAAGCACCAGTTAAAGCAATTAGACCAGATAATTCGACTTTACAATCAACTGATCCATTTAATGATCGTACTGGTTACAGAGAGGATTATGTTAAACATGCTATGCCGGCTAAATTCAATCGACCAAAAGACGAGTATTCACCAAACAAAATTCCATTGGATAGTATGACAACAATGAGACGTGATTTCACTCAAAAAGATGGAGAAAAAACAAGATCATTTAAACCGGATAATGGTGGTTATAAATCAGATGCTCCTTTTGATGATGATACTACACACAAAAATGATTACAAACGATGGGAAGTACAACCTAATTTTGCTAAAAAAGATAACGAATGGAGACCACCATTGGGTGAAATGGACATGAGTACTAATTATAATGCTGAGTTTACTGCAAAACCGGCCGCTAGAGCCATGGCTATCCGTCCAGCTAGCCGACAAAAAATCGATGCTAAATTCGATGGCGACACTACTTATGGTCAAGATTTTCGTAAATGGCCTGGTGATAGACGCGGACCATTGAAAAATCCAAACGAATATGTCGGCTCAAACGCTCCATTCGAAGGACTAAGTACTTATAAAGGTCATTATGTTGGTCATGCTGGTGGACCGGCACAATCGTTCAAACCAGATGGTACAGCATATAAATCAGACGTACCATTCGATGGTAACACATTATACAGAACTGAATTTACACCAAAAGAAATTGAACCGTGTCCAGCAGCACTTTTGGAAACTCCAAGAGCTCCATTTGTATTTCATGCAGAAGATGATAAGGGTCATAAGTTTTATCAAACCAAGTCCATTGTGGCATAGGTTTAAATTTTCTTTTTTTCTTTTTTTTTAAAATCATTAACGAGAAATATTTTAAATTGAATTTTTTTGATGAAGAAAAGAAATTATATTTTCGTTCATTATTTGTCAATATTTTAATTTGAATAATAAAATATTTTTATATGTTTCTTTTTTTATTATATATTTCTAATCAATAAAAAAAAAATTTATAATTTTAATCAACTGTTTTTTACTTTGAGGAATTTGATATTGAAAGATTTTTTGTTAAAAGTCACACAGTTCGTAGGTTAGTCGTAACGCTACTGTTGATAAAAGAATGAAAGTGTTAAGGGTGTCGTAAAAGCCAAGTTTATTCGAAACAAGTTATTTGATTTATTTTAGAAAACATGTCAAAGGTCTAAATGAAAAGTTTTTGGAGACAAATTTTGTGAGTGAGAACCAGTATTGAGGGCTAAATCTCAATTGACCACCTTGGCAATCCAAATAAGGGAAAACGCTTTGTAAAAATCTTTTTTCTCAATCCTTAAATTAAAACAAAAGTTAGAATTAATCAAATAAAGAAAAATTTTAAATTTACCAAAATGTTCCGTCATCTTTATTCTCAAATTTAAGTTCTTTGCTTATTTCAGGATACGAATTCCAAAGATGCGAAGAATCACCCCAATCTCCTGCCCATTCACCACCAGCGCTCCATGGATTCTGACATTTTACCATAGTTCTTCCACTACCAGCCACATTTTCTCTTATTTCCAATAGCCCGTATCCATGAAAATCTACCATTTTAGTCACATCATCAATCAGTTGACCATTGTTTGATGATCGACTTGAAAACGAACAAACGTTTTTTTTCTTGTAATTTTCCAATAGTTTATCAAAAGGTTCAAAGTTCGAATCGTTTTCGGGGATTTGAACAACTTCGAATCCAATCATGTCTGGCCCAAGAATTATGCGATGAACTTCCTCTACTGAAAATGTACATATATTAGCAGTTAAATTATAGAAACCTCCTACATGTTTAGCTACAGCTTTTTCCAACAGGGAAACCCAAAATCGATTTTTTAAAACTCCAGACGGACTTGAGCAATACCAGTATTCTTGTGATGCTCGTGGGAGAAAATCGTCTAAAATTACTAACCTCCAACTTTTACTATCACCAGCCCATAATCGAAGAGCTACGGCACCAGTTGTTTCCACGTATTCAGGCATTAAAAATGCGGAAACTATTTTTTCCGGATACATGGCATACAATGAAATAATTGACTGTAAGAACCAGCAATTACCAATTCTTCCTTGTTGAGCGTTATATTTTTCAAGATCGGTCGGATCGATTATTATAGAATCTTCCCTTCTGGCGATATAAGATTCAATGTTTATTTTATACGGATTCGGATATTGAGACACTTTTACTTGACAGTTATTATTTGCAAATTGATACTTGCCTAATTCAAAGACATGAGACAACTGACCAGTTGACAAAGTCCATACGTTTCCAAGAAACGAATTTTGAACAACAGTTGAACCTGCAGGTAACTCCTTCCATTCTTTGAAAAATTTTAAAATTTTGGAAAATTTAAAATTATTTTTAAATTAAGAATTACTAGATGCTTTTCCAGAGTAGTCAATCCAATACAACGAATAATTAACACTTGTATCGTTTATCAAAGTAAAATTGAATTCAGTACCCAAATATTGAGACGGTGTTATGTTAATTGTGAAACTTAAATCGTAATCACTAATTCGTTGTAAAAACACACTACTGTCAAGTCCTTGTAATGGATTAAAAAACGGATCTATGAACTTGTTATTTTTGTCAAAGCTTTTGTAAAACGACTTAATTAGCTTTCTTGTCTCTTCACTATCGTCATAAAAACTACTCCGGGTAAAATTAGTTTCGTTTTTAATAGAATCAATATTGTGATCTACCAAGCGCTCAATTTGTTCCAAATGATGCATTTTCAGACCCGGATTACTCAACCAACTTGACTCAACAAATAAATTTATGTAATTGGTTGCCAATTGATCAATATTTCCTATTTAAAAAGTATCCCCGTTCGTTGGTGCTTTAATGTAAATCGATTCAGAATTAGGATCGTCAGAATCGAAATAGAGTCTATACATATGGTTTGTACCGGTGCCTAAAATCATTTTTGATCCAAGTTTCTGCATACCATAGGCTGAACCATAAGTTTCATTTCCATCAAAGTCAATCCAATTTGCTTTTATTTTTTTTTGTGAAAAATTAATAATACATAATTGAACTGGCTCAGATGGTCCAGTTGATTTCAAGTCACTTGTTTCAACTATTGAAAAAACTGATGGTATATCTGTTTTTACACATGCATGAGCTAATTTTTTTGAGATTTGAGCAAATTTTTGATATATTTGGTCCGTGTTCGACATGATTGTTTGTTCAAATTTTGATTTGGAACAAAAAAAAACTAAAACTTAAACGTGTTGCTAAGTTGATTTACTTTACCATTATTTATATTAATTTTCCGTTTTAAGTTTGATTACGTTAATAGACTAAAAATGCTTGAAAGAATATTTTGTTAAAAAGTAAAAAATATAAAGAGAAACAATCAAGTGGAGCTGGTTGTTTTTTGTTTAACAGCTCTTATTCGAATTGAATTCAAAACAAATTTGGGTTGTCAAGATAATTTTTTTGTCATCAAAAGTTATTGCGTCTATTATGAAAGCTTTGTTTTAATTCTTCAAGTATTTGCCGTTTAGTTTACATATAAAAAACTCATTTAGTCTGTCAGACTTAAAAGACAGTTCAAGCAATTCTTTTCTCAATTTATTAAATTTATTTTTTAATTACTGATAGATGATTTTAAAATTCCTTTTATTTTATAAATAATAGTAAAGACGCACATTAAACGCTTTAATAGTTCATGTAGTCTTTTTGTATTTATTCGATTTTAAAGCCAAATAAAGCCATTTTTTTCGGCGCTCAGACATCTCATAAAAAATCTTTACAAAATTAAAATCAGGAACTTGCTAGGTAAAAATCTCTTTTTGACATCGGCGGAGATCTTAAAGAGACTCAAATTAGATTTTAAAGGTTTTTTAATGAGAACAAGATAGTGAGCTTTGTAATGAAAAAATGTATTTATTTTCCCGTTGGTTATTTCGACATAAAAATTTCATTGTATAATTTAAGAGGCTATGATGTTTGTACTTAATTAGAATCATACCTCGGTTATATCTCTTTGCACTTATCACACGCCTCATTTATATTAATCATGTCAAAAAGACAAATGATCAATATTTTTGAATTGGAATTATCTCCATTTATATAATGCTTTGAATTGAGTAAATAGTTTTGTCATTCGATTTGTTTTGTTTAAAACATACAAAAATATCAATTAAGCACTCTAGTTTTACAACATACTAAATGTTTTTTTAATCATAAAAAAAATTTGAGTCGTTAAGAACATAAAAAATATATACCGTAGATTCTCGTTCAATGTTACATCTTACTAAACCTGAATATTCGGGTTGTGCTCGCGTTCCTGATTGGCTTGTTTTTTTTAACCAATTCAGAAACGCGAGCAAAACCAGGGGTTTGTGAATTTTTAGTAAAAAACGAACAATTTGAACAGAAAAAAATTTAAAAACCTTAAAAAAAAAACAATTATATCCTTGAATTGGTATTTGTTGAATTTTAGCTCTCAGTAAAATTTTATCGATTTAAATCGTCAATTCATAAATCGATATGCAGGAGGTTACTTTTTTTGTCTTTACGGAAAGCTTTTTCTGAATTTATTTTTGCTATTTTTCGATTTTTTGCTATTATTCTTTTTGAAATTTTAATTTACTTTTGAAGAAGAAGAGACAAGAAGATGATAAAAAATGTTACAGTTATTTTTTTTGAACTATATCGTCCAGGGCCTACAAATCGCCTCGATTTTACCATGTTTGTGGTCACTTTCCATCTGAATTGAGCTTCCCAAATTGGGTGAAAGAGATGATAATGAGGAGATTATTTCGAATGAAATGAGTGATGAAGAAGATGATTGAACATGATGAAAAAGTAATGGCAAATGATTATGTGCCGATAAAAAATTGTCTGAGTTGAGAGCCGTTTTAGACTAAACTTTCAATAAAGGAACCATTATGTAAATTAAACGCATATTCACATCAAAAAGCTCGTCCAATTAATATTTTTAGTTTTAGAAAAACTCAAACAATTGTCGAAATCCGACGAAAACCCGAATCAGACCCTGATGCCCCCAAACCCGAGAATTGTTTACACTCGATCGAAGCTCAAGCGAAAATTTTTAGCAAACCGGTTACCCTCGAAACCAGACATTCTTTTTCTTAATCTAAACCCAATAATTCATTCCATTAATTAACCATTCAATTGTTCTTAGTTAGTTTATTTTGGAATTTTACAGACTTGTGATCAGTATTGAAAATATCAGTATCAGTCAGTATCAGTATTAAGGGCAATCAGTAACAGTCAGTATCAGTACTAAGACCATCAGTATCAGTCAGTATTCAGTATTCTTTTACGGAATCAGTATCGAGAAAATCAGTATCAGTATTTAGCCGATCAGTATTTCCATCAGTAAAAAAACATTTTACACATGATATAATATTACCTTCTCGGTATACAGAGCCCTCTCAAGTGAACCCCTTAAAGAAATGGAAACGAATAAGCAAAACTTGACCTGATAAAAGAAAGGAATTTAATTTTAACGTGCTTAACGTTGTTTTTATACTATTCGTAGTTAATTTATTAATATAAAATACATCATTTCATTCTATTAAGGGATTATTAAAGGAAAATATTAAAAAGAAGACCGATAAATGATAAAAGACTCACCCCGAAAAAAAATAATTTTCTCAAACATAAGCGGTTTTACTAAAAAAATATTTCAATTGACAAAAACAACAACAAGGGATTGTATAGAATAAAGCAATAGTTTCTCCAAATTAAATTTTTTTAATATTCTAAATTTTTTTCTTTAAAATCTTACTTATTCGACTCAAATTATCTAAAAAAGTATAAAAAATAAAATTTTCAGTATTAAACAGTATTACTGAAATACTGATTTTACACTCTATTCAGTATCAGTATTTTTACAATCAGTATCAGTAACAGTATCAGTAATACTGAATACTGAAATTTACTGATACTGATCAGTAAAATACTGACAGTATCACAACTCTGGAATTTTATCCTTTAATAAATAAAACAATTATTTTTTCTGATTCGGCAATAAAGGTTTTTTTATTTTTTCAGAAGTTTTGATTAAAATTTAACGGTCTTAATTTTTCTGACAATTCATTTGACCTGTCAATAACAAAATATTTCTCAACTACGACGTAAATTCTCCGATCGTATGAACTTATTGGAACCTCGGTATATTTGTTTAAAGATAATTTTTTTTCTATCCTAAATAAGTGTAAAATTCAGTCAAATGTCACAGTACTGTAAAAAATTTTTTTTTTCGATTTTTATTCCAGTTTCGTTTGAAAATTCTTCGAACACTTTATTTATTTATTTATTTATTTATTGAATGCTTAGGTCCACTCATTTACTAAAAGGCAAGACCTATCCGAGAGTAAATGAGTTAGTTTAACTATGGTACATAAGTCCATAGTTAATCATAATTTTCATTATGATTTAAAAGAAAAAAAAACTTTAAAGTTAAAAAACAAAAAAAAAACAACACAAAATAAAATAATTTCAATAGAAAAAAAAATTTTGATCAAGTTCAAATTTATGAAAATTTTTTAAAAAAATGATTACAATTTGATCTTGGAAAATAAAAAGATCTTTTTTAAAGATTTTAAAATCATCATAAAAGTCCAAAATAGAGTGGAGATTATTTATAATTTTAGCACCAATATTTTTAAATACCAAATCACCGTACTTTGTTTTGGCAATTGATGGTATTACAAGCACTTTCTTGTTGCTTCTTAGACCATAGTAAACATTTTCAATCACAGTAGTGAGCAAATCATTTTTTAAGTTAATCGGCGTAGACTCGAGACTTGTTATCTTGCCGAAAAAATTCAGAATTCTTGTTATTAAACGATATCTGAATACTTGTAACCCATAAGCTTCAAGTCTTAAGTTTATGTTTGTATCCGAATAACCATCGAATTTAAAGCCGAGTAATTTGTAAAGCACGGTAAAATAGACTCGATTTAGCTTTTGAAGCAATTTTTTGTTAAAGTACACACTTAAAGATGCACAATAATCAAAACACGGGAGGATAAAAGCTTTAAAAAAAAGAAGCTTTACGCTAAACGGAAGGTAGAATAACCGTTTTATCGAGTATAATCTTCTGTTTATAGCTAAACATTGTTCTGCTACAAAGTCTCCAAAACTTAATTTATCATTAATGGTTACCCCGAGTAGTTTAAATTTGATCACAGTTTTGATTTTCGTCCCATCAATATCTACGAAATCTGGAGTCGTTATTCGTTTATTCTTGATAAACATAATAAACGTTTTGTCCCAATTCACATATAATCTATTATGTTTACACCAGTCATCAAGTTGTCGGATTGATTGGTTGATCTTACGATTTAGACCATCTAAAGACTCATCAGATAAAAGGATCGACGTATCATCTGCAAAGAGTTTAAGAATAAACTCATTTAAAAAGTCTGGGAGGTCGTTTATAAAAATAATAAAGAGGAGTGGGCCAAGAATTGAGCCTTGGGGAACACCAAGAAGAAGTGCTCTTAAGCTTGAAATTAGATCTTCAAATTTAACATACTGACGCCGTCCATTAAAAAAATCTCTGATTAGCTTTATGGCTCTGTTATCAAAACCATAATTAATCAGCTTATAAATGAGCAAACTTATGTCAATCATGTCGAACGCCTTCTTGAAATCAACAAAAATAAGACAATTGATCATCTTGGAGTCTAAATTTTTGTACACTTCGGAAATAATTTCATGAAGAGCAGATTCACATGAGTGAAGAGCTCTAAAGCCGTGTTGGTTGGTGTTAAAAAGTTTATTCGACACAAAGAAGTTCTTGATTTGATCGGATAAAATTCTTTCGAAGACTTTGTTCAATGGAGGAAAAACTGATATGCCTCTGTAATTGTTTAGATCATCATACGTACCTTTCTTATGTAATGGGGTTACCACGGCACATTTCCATTCGTCAATATAGACACCTTGATCTATACAATCGTTAAAGAGTTTGGATAAAAACGGGACAATCGGTTTATATGCTGCTTTTAACACTTTAATAGATAGATCCGAGACACCACTTGATGATTTATTATCGACTTTTATTAATTTTTCTTCAACCACACGATCGTTAGTATGTGAGAAACTAAAACTTTGACTCAGTTTCGATCTTAAATTTGAGTCAAAGTTTTCGTACGAAAATTTATAACAGTCTGCATCTGAAACATTATTTTCAGAGACAAAAGAAGTAAAGTGTCGATTAAAATGATCAGCAATTGACTTCTTATCGTCGATTTTGTTCTTATCTACCGTAATATATTGTGGACCTCCATTTCTCTCTTTACTTGATCGTAGTTTGACATTCTGAGAATGAAAAAGCCAAAATTTACGACAGTCTTCAAAATCTTTCGGTGTTGATTTTTCGAAAAATCGAATTTTTTTTAGCCTCAGCATTGATTGGTACGTTTGCCTAGCTTGAATAAAATCCTCTCTCATAAGCTTCGATTTAAGGTTTTTTCTGTGCTTTTCAAACAACTTCGAACACTTACGCTCGGCTTTAATAAGATCAACATCATACCAAGGTAAGCTAATTAGTCGTCTTTTCTTGACTTTCTTCAAAGGCGCTAACTCATTGACTGTATTAAGCATAATTTGTTTAAAAAAAAGCCATCGTTCGTTTAAATTTTTTATGTCATTTAGTATTGTAAAATCAATTTGGTTGATTTCATCCGCAATGTCATCAATGTTTTTTTTTGTAAAACGTCTAGAATATAAATCAGACGATTTCGTTTTAATTGACTTAAAACAACAATTTACAAGGACGATGGAATGATCACTATACGGGAATTTAATGACTTTGGTTGATAAAATATCATTTTTATTATGAAGGACAACATCTAATAATGAGGATACTAAAACTCTATTTTTATTGTAACCAGATCTTGTTGATTCTGTTACAAAGTTTTTGAAATCGTTTTTTATGGCAAGGTCATTTAGATTCGTACCTTTATCGGACAGCATGTCTAGATTCAAGTCACCAATGATAAACCAGCTTGTGTTTAAATTTTTTTGATGAATGAACGATTCTAGGTATTCTAAATAAGCTTTTTGCTCAACGTTTGGGGGTTTGTATGACGTAATAAAGCTGTACGTTGAACGATTAATTTTTAATTTGAAAAAAAAAAGTTCGTAGTCGGGACTGTCATAAATCTCAATGATCTCATAACATTTTTTTATATAGACTAATAGCCCACCGCCAAAACGATTTCTATCATTTCTAAGAAGTTTGTAGTCCTGATGTTCATATAGACGAGATGGTACTGATTCGTCCAATTTAGCCTCGTTTAGTGAGATAATATCACAAAAACCAGCGTTTAATACACGAAAAATATGTTCGAATTTGTTAAATACGGCGTTTAGATTTAAATGGAAAACTCTGAAATTGTCAACCATGGACTCACTCTTAACAGTATCGAACCATGTGTCGCTTTGTGCAATAGAGTCGTTAATATTTAAATCCGAATCGTCGAATCTGAATCCTTCGTTAAATAAATCGTCACTGAAATCAAAGTTGAAAATTTCATTGTTTTCACATTCAGTCATTCCACTGGATGAGGGACTTGGCCCACTTTGATTAATAAATTGATTACATTTCAGGTTATGTCTATTTAACAAGCCATGTTTTGTAAAACTTTTTGAACAGAATCGACAACTAAAAGATTGTTTAGATTCAATTGGTTTCAAACCAGTGCCACAGAAGGTTATGTGTTTAGCATAACTTTTCTCATTGGCATACAGTTTACCACATCTGTTACATTTAAGGTTTTGTGCTTTGATTCTACGGTTCGAGTTTCTTAAATAAGATAACTCGTTTACATTATCTTTCAAAATTTTTTCAAAATTTGAAATTTTTAAATTATGCATAATTTTGTTAAATTAAAAACAGATATGATCAAATAAAGAAAAAACACTTGATACGGACGTTTTTTATCCGTTCTTTATCATACAATTTCAAATTGCTGTCGTCTAACATCGATTTAGAGAGAGAAATTAATGTTCTTTGGGAATAAATCGAAGGAATCTAATCTTAAGAAAAATTAAAAGAACTGATGTTTGAAATAATCTAAGTTATGTATACGTTACTTCATTATTTAAAAGATACTTTTTCTGTCTGACAAGTTCACTTAATTCATTATCTCTTGTTATCATAACGTATTCAATTAAAATATTTATATTTTTTTTCTCTATATTTCTTTTTTTTCTGAGTTTGTTTTTAGTTTACGATGTTCTGAGATATTTTTTATTTTGTTTCAGTAGAACTGCCAGGAGGTGATCTAAAGGATAAGTAATTTTTAAAGTTATTTGTATAAGTATTCTCCTTCTGGTCGATACGCTTGGCCTGTCCCAAGTCCGGATGAGAAAATGGAAGGGCTTTAATTCAAATAACTAGAAGTTTTAACCATTAGAAACGCGAGCATATAAGTAGATTATCACAATATTTAATTAAAATTTAAGTTATGAGGTTCTAGAGAACCCGCGAACTCTTTTAAGCTTGTTTCTTACTTTATTTTATAAAAGGGCTTCAGCTTCACATACTTATTTTGGAGCTTTGCGTTACAAGACTCCTGTCCTTTACAGGAATCGAATGAGTTTGTAGTATTTGACGAATTGTTTCTTAATTCAACAATCATCGTTTTCTGTTTTTTGTAAGGATTTGAATGAAATTCAGATCGATTAAATCCATTCGTGAAGCTTTCACGTAATATCTGAATATTGACCAGGGCCGAGTCCATTCTAAAATATTGAATATTTGAAATAAATCACTCATTGAAAACGAATAAAAAAGATTGACAAACAATGATTGTTTATTGTTTAGATAATAATTTACTTTAAAATTATTCATGGATGAGTTTCGATATTTTATCTATTTCTAAACATAAAAAAATTCCCAACAACAAAGCTTTCTTTTTTTTTACCAAAAATCAACAAAAATGGAAAAAATTATACTAAACTTTTTCTATTTATTTTGTATTCTATTGACTTTTGAAATAATCGGACTTGATTTGACATTTCATCAAATTATTGTAAACGAACAAATTAAAACCGTTCAAATTGACAAACTACAACCGATCGTTTTTCAAGAACTTTTTTTCACATTCATGATATTTATAGAAGTTATTATGATTATTCTTTTTGGTGCCGAAATATTAAAAAATAGGAAAAATCTAACTCTTATAATCGTTATATTGATTTGTTATATGAGAGTAAGATTCTCATTGGTGCCAGAGTATGTGCCTCATTTCGAAAAAATAAAGGTTTTTTTGACTATAATAAGGATTTATTTGACCAGTTTGCTGTTTGTTATCACTTGCTATATTAACTATCCGGTCAAAAAAATTAAAAAACGTTCAAATGTGGTGCACTTGTAAAAAATTTAACTTTTTCAAATAAATTATTTAAAAAATTTTTATTTTTCTTGATTTTTTATTTTGAAAGATCAATCGACTATAAGTATAGCTTTTACAAATTAAAAAGCTTACGAGTATTACATAATCTGAAAAAACTGTAATAAAAATTAAACTGAAAAAATGTTAAAAATAAATTAATTAATTAATGTTAATTATTTTAAAAATTTGTTTTTTATCAAAGTTACTCAAGAAATTAAAAGCTCATTTAAAGAATGCTTTCAATAAATGAATTTTCTCTAACCGTAACTATACCTATGCCGGTCCCAACTCAAGTCTCAAAAGGAATAAAACGATCCTTGTCAGTTTACAAATAAAAAAACTCACAATCATATAATCATCCTGACATATAAGGCAGTTGAATCGAGAACACTCCAAAAGAACCTGCCCTTTGGAGTACGCAAATTTTTGCATTTAAATAGATATTTAGATTAATACACAAATTCACTTTTCAAGCTTTTTTTTATGATAATTTACCTGGTCATGAATTGACACTTTATAAATTGGCTTGGCCAATTTAGTTGCGACAAGACCAAAAACGGGGAATTATTCATAGTTAATGTTCAAGTATATCCATATTAAAATAACAAAAAAATAGTTGAGGCAAAGCAAAGGGTGACTACTAGTTATGTTAAAACGACAAATGGCCATCAATACTTTTGAATTGGAATTATCTCGACGTATATCGTGGTATCAAGAAAATTCATTAAACAATCTTGTTACTAAAACTAATTTATCAACATCTAGAAGTATCTTAAAAAAATAATCTTTGAATAAAATATCTCATGGTAGACATTAGTTATTTAATTAATCGAGGTAACTGTTAAAAAGTTTTTGGTCTATAAAAAATTAATATCTGCTGATTTAGATTGGATATCTGCGTTATTCCTTCAAGTTATTAAAAAGTTTTTGGATCAAAATTTATTTGTCTAAAAAGTTAAAAAGTATTAATCTTTATTTGAAGCTTAAATTTATAATGTTAATCTAATTTGTGAATTTAGCAATCCAAATGAGGGAAAATGCTTTGTTAAAATCTTTTTTCTCAATCCTTAAATTATACAAAGATAATAAAGTTTCAGATTAAACTAAAAAAGAAAAATCAATTTACCAGAATGTTCCATCGTCTTTGTTCTCAAATTTAAGCTCTTTACTGATTTCAGGATGAGTATTCCATAGATTAGAAGAATCACCCCAATCTCCTGCCCATTCACCACCAGCACTCCACGGATTTTGACATTTGACCATAGTTCTTCCACTACCAGCCACATTTTCTCTTATTTCCAAAAGCCCATAACCATGAAAATCCACCATTTTAGTCGAATTATCAATCAATTTACCATTTTTTGATGACCGGCTTGAAAACGAGCAAACGTTTTTTTTCTTGTAATTATCCAATAGTTTATCAAATGCTTCAAAGTCTGAAATTTTTTCGGAAACTTGGACTACTTCAAATCCAATCATGTCTGGTCCAAGAATCATGCGATGAACTTCCTCTACTGAAAATGAACATATATTAGCAGTTAAATTATAGAAACTTCCAACTTGTTTGGCTACAGCTTTTTCCAACAGTGAAACCCAAAATCGATTTTTTAAAACTCCAGATGGACTTGAACAATACCAAGCAGTTTCAGATACACGCGGTAAAAAATCATCCAATACAACCAGTCTCCAACATTTACAATCACCACTCCATAAACGAAGAGCTATAGCACCAGTAGTTTCGATGTATTCAGGCATTATAAACACAGAAGTTATTTTTTGTGGATACATTGCATAAATTGAAATAATTGACTGCAAGAACCAACAATTTCCGATAGTACCTTGTTGAGAGTTGTATTTCTCAAGATCATTTGCATCTATTACAATCGAATCTTCTACTAGAGGAACATATTTTTCTATATCTATTTTGTACGGATTCGATAATTGAGACACTTTTACTTGACGATTATTAACAGAAAATTCTTTCTTGCCTAATTCAAGCACATGAGTTATTGAGCCATTCGATAAGGCCCAAACGTTTCCGAGAAAAGATGATTGATTAAAGCTTGAATTTGCTGGTAAATCAGTCCATTCTTTAAAATTTTTATAATTTAATTAAAACTTAAAAAGAATTTTCATGAAAATTACTTGACGCTTTTCCCGAATAGTCTATCCAATACAAGTTGAAATCAATACCTGAATCGTTTACCAAATCTAAAGTAAATTCAGTTCCCAAATAAACGGACGGTACTATTTCATTTGCAACAGTTACATCATAATCACTTATTCGTTGTAAAAATATATTCTTATCCAACCCGTTTAGAGGATTAAAAAACGGGTCTATGAACTTGTTATTTTTTCCAAAGCTTTTGAAAAACGATTTAATCAATTTTCTGGTCTTTTCACTTTCGTCATAAAAACTACTCCGCGTTAAATGTGTTTCGTTTTTAATAGAATCAATATTGTAGTCGATTAACCTTTCTACTAGTTTTAAATGATCCATTTTTAATCCAGGGTTATTCAACCAACTTGACTCAACAAATTCATTTATGTACTCGTTTGCCAATTGATCAGTATTTCCTAAATAAAAATTATTTCCCTCCATTGGTATTTTGAAATAAATCGACTCGCTTTTTGGATCATCAGCGTCTAGGTAAAGTCTGAATACATTATTTGTAAAAGTGTTTAAAGTTAATTTTGATCCACGCATTCTAGAACCGTTAGCCGAATTTGATGTTTCATTTCCATCATAGTCAATCCAGCTTGCTTTGATATTTTTTTGTGAAAAATTGCTTATACAAAAAGATCTCGGCTCACATGGTGTAGTTGATTTTATTTCATTTGTTTCAATTATTGTAAAAATTGAAGGTATGCTTGTTTTTAAACATGCAACGGCTAGTTTGTTGGATACTTCAGTAAATTTTTTGAATAATTGATCCGTGTTCGACATTTTGAAATTTTTATTTTAAGAAGTACATAAAATTTTAAAGTGTTGCTAAGTTAATACAGTTTTCAATCGTTTATAACTGATGGTTCCTTTGAAAAAGAAAACAAACATTTATATAAAAAACTCAAGTGAATTTTAAATTTATAACTTAAAATAAAACAAATATGAAAATTGACACATTGATAGGCTTTCTTATGTAAAATAAAAGGTAAAAAAAAAGTTTTTTGTTGTAATAACGTAAAATCTCGATAAATATAACATATCAAAAATACGGAACACTCCATGTTAAAGGGAAATTCGATATTAGTGACATGTCATATTTATCGAGCTTTTACGTTATTTAGTCGTTTTGAATTTTTGCTGCAGCTACAATTTTGGAGACGCAAAAGTTGGTTAAAGATTAGACGCATACTTGTCATAATAAACTGAAATATTAGAGCTCCCGACAATTCTATCCGAAGCCGTATAATTGAAAAAAAATGCATTTATTCACAATTTAGGCATTCAAATTCTGTTCGTCAACTTTCATACGGCCTCAATCAAGGCAATAATTAAGATCATTGTCAAAGATGAGATAAACACAAAAAATAAAGATATTAAAAATTACCATACATTCTCGATGAATGTTACATATAACTAAATTCAATTTTTAAAGTTGTTACATCTACCATCGACCATCTATCTTTGAATTTAGGAGATAGAGTCGATCGATTAATAATTTCGAAGCAGGTGAATTACGCATAACAGGTATCGATACCTTGAACGAGATACAATTATTCTGTTGTATACGGTTCCTGTTGGTTAAACCACACCTGGAGTATGTGTTTAGTACTTGGTGCCCTAAATATTAAGCAGACATTAGTGTTCTCGAAAGAATTCAACGGAGAGCGACAAAATTGGTGAAGTCGATTGAAACAAAAACATATGCAGATAACCATCCTCTTTCAATCAAAAGTCGAAAAAGAGATAACAAGTCTTCTTTTTTGTTAATGAAATGGCGTTGTTCAAAGTGTTCCAGTTATTTTTCATTATTTGAATCAACATTTTTTGGTCTATTCAAAATTCCAATATTCATTATTTGCCAATTAATAAAATGCTGGTCGTTAGAATTAAGTAAACCCTGTGTATCATCAATAAACCGTTTATTCATATTAAGACTACAAGATTATTGGTATGGTATTACTATTTTATGATTTTAGCCTACAAATTTTGTTAGCGGCTGAATAGACTTTGTTGGTATCTAGTAGAATTAACTTAAGATGTTCCTAACACTTCACTTCTTGAGCCTTAGTTATTAGTTATAATTTAAAATAAACTCTAATTGTTGACTTGGTGATGAAAAGAATTTATATTATAGTTATATTTTGTGTACATCCGAATATGTTAGAAACGTTGTACTTTATGACAAAGATAGAATAAAAGACTACGAACAAACACACTTCTTTTCTTGATTAAATTAAATTAGAGTAGACAAGTCAGCCTACAACAATTTGTATTGGTAAATTTCGGCAAAATCATGTATAAAAAATCGATTTTTTTTTGCAATTAAACATTTACCATTTTAACCTATTATAAAGCCTAAATTTTATCTTTTAAATTGTGATTATGAAATTTAAAATACTATAAATGTGCAGTTTTATACTACCAATATTGTTGAATTTTTCCTTTTTGTATTTTATAGCCAGCCTTAGTGATTGCTATTTTTTTAATTTTTAATATTTATTTTTTTAAACAGTTTTTCAATATGACAAAGATGCCTTAAACTTTAAAGACATATGGCCCTATAATATGTCAAACATACAAAAGGAAAAAACAAGGAACAAATTATAGGCCGCCACATCTAATAAAGCCTGTCAAATTTATTTGAATTTGAAAATATTTTTTTTGTAATCCTTTGTTTATAAATAATTTTTAAAGATTAATTGTAAAAGTTCTAAATTGCAGAAAACAAAGGCTAGTGCAGAAAACAAAATAAGTTCTTAAAACAAGATTTATTTAAGGAAAAGAGCCATTAAGAATTTTCTTATTCTATAATTTTCTCAAACTCTAGTTAAAGCTTGTAAACTTAGCTTTCAGTTGTTACCGATATATCAATTATGAATCATTAGTTCATGAAAGTAAACAAATGGAACACGGTTAATTTCAAAACAAAAAAAAGTATTATTTATAATTACGTAAGGGTGTATATGGTCAATATATTATTTTTTTAAATGATTTATATACCAAAATGTTGGAATTTTTACGAGCTTTAAGAAAATATATAATTTTTTATAAGTGGCCTTTCAGTCTATTATTCCTATGATTTGAGAACATATTATAGGAAATTAAAAAAATATTCAAATTTTATGAAAAGAAAAAGTCTCGGGTGAGAACTGAAATTATCTGAAAAAAGTTATTTTTATGACGGACAGAAGTGTGATCGATTAAAAAGAATTTACATAATGATTAATTTAAATGTCAATTCATCTGGTCAAGTTGACAACATTGACCTAAATTCTCGCGAATCTCAAAAGACGAAGATTTTGATAGCGTAAAACATGATTAATCAGTGTTTTCGATATTGATAAAATCAAAGAGAAAACGAAATGCACAAGAGGATCCGTAATTAATCGTTACTGAAAACCTTTCTCTGAGCGCCAGAAAAACAGTCCATCTTCATTATCCAACAGAGACGGTCCAACAGTGCAATTAAAATCAAATCCAAATCAATTTTTTCAACCAAATCATTCAAATCCTCAAAGTAATTAAATATTTTCTGATTCTTTTTCGATTTCCTCTCTTAATTGAAATTTCAACCTCAAATAAAACCTTCGTTGTAAGTATCTCTAATATTTCTTATCTTGATGAACTTTAGACCTAAAAGAATGAGTTTAATATTATTCGATATTTAACTTCAGATTAATTTTCTAAAAACATCTCTCTCTATCAATCATGTACAGTCGTCTCGTTTTAATCCGAACATTTTCGGAGGCTGAAAATTAAGTTCGAATAGAATAATTCGGAGTAAACCCGTAAATTTTAACAGAACTGGTAAAAACTCTGAAGTGTCGTGGTTAAGAGTGTATTTAACACTCTAATCATAAAGCTAAAACTGAAAGTAAAACATTAATCGATTTTTTAAAACTCCAGACGGACTTGAGCAATACCAGTATTCTTGTGATGCTCGTGGGAGAAAATCGTCTAAAATTACTAACCTCCAACTTTTACTATCACCAGCCCATAATCGAAGAGCTACGGCACCAGTTGTTTCCACGTATTCAGGCATTAAAAATGCGGAAACTATTTTTTCCGGATACATGGCATACAATGAAATAATTGACTGTAAGAACCAGCAATTACCAATTCTTCCTTGTTGAGCGTTATATTTTTCAAGATCGGTCGGATCGATTATTATAGAATCTTCCCTTCTGGCGATATAAGATTCAATGTTTATTTTATACGGATTCGGATATTGAGACACTTTTACTTGACAGTTATTATTTGCAAATTGATACTTGCCTAATTCAAAGACATGAGACAACTGACCAGTTGACAAAGTCCATACGTTTCCAAGAAACGAATTTTGAACAACAGTTGAACCTGCAGGTAACTCCTTCCATTCTTTGAAAAATTTTAAAATTTTGGAAAATTTAAAATTATTTTTAAATTAAGAATTACTAGATGCTTTTCCAGAGTAGTCAATCCAATACAACGAATAATTAACACTTGTATCGTTTATCAAAGTAAAATTGAATTCAGTACCCAAATATTGAGACGGTGTTATGTTAATTGTGAAACTTAAATCGTAATCACTAATTCGTTGTAAAAACACACTACTGTCAAGTCCTTGTAATGGATTAAAAAACGGATCTATGAACTTGTTATTTTTGTCAAAGCTTTTGTAAAACGACTTAATTAGCTTTCTTGTCTCTTCACTATCGTCATAAAAACTACTCCGGGTAAAATTAGTTTCGTTTTTAATAGAATCAATATTGTGATCTACCAAGCGCTCAATTTGTTCCAAATGATGCATTTTCAGACCCGGATTACTCAACCAACTTGACTCAACAAATAAATTTATGTAATTGGTTGCCAATTGATCAATATTTCCTATTTAAAAAGTATCCCCGTTCGTTGGTGCTTTAATGTAAATCGATTCAGAATTAGGATCGTCAGAATCGAAATAGAGTCTATACATATGGTTTGTACCGGTGCCTAAAATCATTTTTGATCCAAGTTTCTGCATACCATAGGCTGAACCATAAGTTTCATTTCCATCAAAGTCAATCCAATTTGCTTTTATTTTTTTTTGTGAAAAATTAATAATACATAATTGAACTGGCTCAGATGGTCCAGTTGATTTCAAGTCACTTGTTTCAACTATTGAAAAAACTGATGGTATATCTGTTTTTACACATGCATGCCCAGTCAACAGAATTTTAGAGGTTTTTTAAAGAGTCTTTAAAGAGTCTATAAAATATCTTTAAATATACCCCCTTTTTTAAAGACAAAATAGAGGTTTTATAAAGACATTTATGATTCATAAAGACATTTGAGTTTTATAAAGACAAAGATTATTCTGCTTACCATCTTCGACAAATATAGCATAAACCGCCAGGCCCTTTACCACGTGAGACATGGTTTATTCATTCCGAGTAAATAATTTGTAAAAAAATATTGTCCTTGCTTGAATAATGATCTACAAAATAACCGGCTTTAGGTGGCATACATATTACGTGAATATTCAGAACAAAAGAAAAATGTTTTTTTGGTTAGTTTATGAAAGTGTGGCAACTTTTAGAAAAAATTATTTACAAAGTCGGGTGGACAAACCTGCTCATCCCGATTTGCGAATGAATCATGCCGCGAAAAATACTAAGAACAAAAAATTAACTTGATTTCGTCAAATTTCGTAAAATTTTTAAAGTTTTTTTGCCGTCTCGTAAACTAGGATTAAGTTTTTTTTCTCATGGTCTCTTTGCACTAAATCGGATATCATCTTTGAAAAAAATTTTAACTTTTAATATTTTACATTTTATAAGTTTCATTTTAATAATAATTGAAATATTTTAAGCTCCACCTCCTAATGCTTTTAGGGGTATTTTATTTTATTTCATTTTATTTTAATTTTAATATTTTTTGATTTCAAAATCAAATATTAAAAAAAAATTGTAAGTATTTTTTTTCTTGATTTTTAAGTTACTTAATTATTAAATAAAGTAAACTGTTAATTTTAAGGCTCAAACTCTTCCAACTACCAGTTATTTATCTAAGTTTAGTGTCATTTATTCAGTTAAAATTATTCTTCACCTTTTTGTTTAAGACATCAGTTAAAGTGAGAGTAGTGAGAGTTGACATCAGTCAAACCTTGGTAAAACGAACCCCTATTTAACGAAAACTTCGAAATAAAGAATAGCGCCTTGAATTTGTTAACCGATTTGGCTGACGGACGGAAATACTTTGACGAATATAGATATTCGATAAATCGAGCTAATTCAATTAAATCAAAACCACAGGTGTCATCAGTGCAATACCCACTAAGAGCAAATGAGTGACTTTAGTTTTAGTTGGGACTGAATTTCATTCGGTATTAAACTACGTTCTTTATCATGGTTCAATTTTTTTCCTATTTTCCGTAAAGACATACAAACCTTTCTTTGGAATTTCTCTGCACGTAAATAGATTTATCTTTAGTTACTCTTTATGGATTCGATTCTGCGTAAGTCGCATATTTCGTCATAAAGTTGGTTTGAATTCTCAGAATAAAATGGATCTATGAAAAAGAACGCAGCTTTATACAATGAAATTTATCCCCAACTGAAACTAAAGTCATTTATTTGCTCTTAGTATGTATTGCACTGATTTCATATGTGGTTTTGGTTCAATTCTGATGTGACTTTCTCGAAAAAGTCTATTCTTTAAAAAATCTTTAAAGATCTTTAGAAAAAAATTGTCCGGAAACCTCTAAAAAACCTTTAGAAAAATCTTTAAAGAACCTTTAAAAAACCTTTAAAATTCTGTTGACTGGGTGAGCTAATTTTTTTGAGATTTGAGCAAATTTTTGATATATTTGGTCCGTGTTCGACATGATTGTTTGTTCAAATTTTGATTTGGAACAAAAAAAAACTAAAACTTAAACGTGTTGCTAAGTTGATTTACTTTACCATTATTTATATTAATTTTCCGTTTTAAGTTTGATTACGTTAATAGACTAAAAATGCTTGAAAGAATATTTTGTTAAAAAGTAAAAAATATAAAGAGAAACAATCAAGTGGAGCTGGTTGTTTTTTGTTTAACAGCTCTTATTCGAATTGAATTCAAAACAAATTTGGGTTGTCAAGATAATTTTTTTGTCATCAAAAGTTATTGCGTCTATTATGAAAGCTTTGTTTTAATTCTTCAAGTATTTGCCGTTTAGTTTACATATAAAAAACTCATTTAGTCTGTCAGACTTAAAAGACAGTTCAAGCAATTCTTTTCTCAATTTATTAAATTTATTTTTTAATTACTGATAGATGATTTTAAAATTCCTTTTATTTTATAAATAATAGTAAAGACGCACATTAAACGCTTTAATAGTTCATGTAGTCTTTTTGTATTTATTCGATTTTAAAGCCAAATAAAGCCATTTTTTTCGGCGCTCAGACATCTCATAAAAAATCTTTACAAAATTAAAATCAGGAACTTGCTAGGTAAAAATCTCTTTTTGACATCGGCGGAGATCTTAAAGAGACTCAAATTAGATTTTAAAGGTTTTTTAATGAGAACAAGATAGTGAGCTTTGTAATGAAAAAATGTATTTATTTTCCCGTTGGTTATTTCGACATAAAAATTTCATTGTATAATTTAAGAGGCTATGATGTTTGTACTTAATTAGAATCATACCTCGGTTATATCTCTTTGCACTTATCACACGCCTCATTTATATTAATCATGTCAAAAAGACAAATGATCAATATTTTTGAATTGGAATTATCTCCATTTATATAATGCTTTGAATTGAGTAAATAGTTTTGTCATTCGATTTGTTTTGTTTAAAACATACAAAAATATCAATTAAGCACTCTAGTTTTACAACATACTAAATGTTTTTTTAATCATAAAAAAAATTTGAGTCGTTAAGAACATAAAAAATATATACCGTAGATTCTCGTTCAATGTTACATCTTACTAAACCTGAATATTCGGGTTGTGCTCGCGTTCCTGATTGGCTTGTTTTTTTTAACCAATTCAGAAACGCGAGCAAAACCAGGGGTTTGTGAATTTTTAGTAAAAAACGAACAATTTGAACAGAAAAAAATTTAAAAACCTTAAAAAAAAAACAATTATATCCTTGAATTGGTATTTGTTGAATTTTAGCTCTCAGTAAAATTTTATCGATTTAAATCGTCAATTCATAAATCGATATGCAGGAGGTTACTTTTTTTGTCTTTACGGAAAGCTTTTTCTGAATTTATTTTTGCTATTTTTCGATTTTTTGCTATTATTCTTTTTGAAATTTTAATTTACTTTTGAAGAAGAAGAGACAAGAAGATGATAAAAAATGTTACAGTTATTTTTTTTGAACTATATCGTCCAGGGCCTACAAATCGCCTCGATTTTACCATGTTTGTGGTCACTTTCCATCTGAATTGAGCTTCCCAAATTGGGTGAAAGAGATGATAATGAGGAGATTATTTCGAATGAAATGAGTGATGAAGAAGATGATTGAACATGATGAAAAAGTAATGGCAAATGATTATGTGCCGATAAAAAATTGTCTGAGTTGAGAGCCGTTTTAGACTAAACTTTCAATAAAGGAACCATTATGTAAATTAAACGCATATTCACATCAAAAAGCTCGTCCAATTAATATTTTTAGTTTTAGAAAAACTCAAACAATTGTCGAAATCCGACGAAAACCCGAATCAGACCCTTATGCCCCCAAACCCGAGAATTGTTTACACTCGATCGAAGCTCAAGCGAAAATTTTTAGCAAACCGGTTACCCTCGAAACCAGACATTCTTTTTCTTAATCTAAACCCAATAATTCATTCCATTAATTAACCATTCAATTGTTCTTAGTTAGTTTATTTTGGAATTTTATCCTTTAAGAAATAAAACAATTATTTTTTCTGATTCGGCAATAAAGGTTTTTTTATTTTTTCAGAAGTTTTGATTAAAATTTAACTGTCTTAATTTTTCTGACAATTCATTTGACCTGTCAATAACAAAATATTTCTCAACTACGACGTAAATTCTCCGATCGTATGAACTTATTGGAACCTCGGTTTATTTGTTTAAAGATAATTTTTTTTTTTATCCTAAATAAGTGTAAAATTCAGTCAAATGTCACAGTACTGTAAAAAATTTTTTTTTTCGATTTTTATTCCAGTTTCGTTTGAAAATTCTTCGAACACTTTATTTATTTATTTATTTATTTATTGAATGCTTAGGTCCACTCATTTACTAAAAGGCAAGACCTATCCGAGAGTAAATGAGTTAGTTTAACTATGGTACATAAGTCCATAGTTAATCATAATTTTCATTATGATTTAAAAGAAAAAAAAACTTTAAAGTTAAAAAACAAAAAAAAAACAACACAAAATAAAATAATTTCAATAGAAAAAAAAATTTTGATCAAGTTCAAATTTATGAAAATTTTTTAAAAAAATGATTACAATTTGATCTTGGAAAATAAAAAGATCTTTTTTAAAGATTTTAAAATCATCATAAAAGTCCAAAATAGAGTGGAGATTATTTATAATTTTAGCACCAATATTTTTAAATACCAAATCACCGTACTTTGTTTTGGCAATTGATGGTATTACAAGCACTTTCTTGTTGCTTCTTAGACCATAGTAAACATTTTCAATCACAGTAGTGAGCAAATCATTTTTTAAGTTAATCGGCGTAGACTCGAGACTTGTTATCTTGCCGAAAAAATTCAGAATTCTTGTTATTAAACGATATCTGAATACTTGTAACCCATAAGCTTCAAGTCTTAAGTTTATGTTTGTATCCGAATAACCATCGAATTTAAAGCCGAGTAATTTGTAAAGCACGGTAAAATAGACTCGATTTAGCTTTTGAAGCAATTTTTTGTTAAAGTACACACTTAAAGATGCACAATAATCAAAACACGGGAGGATAAAAGCTTTAAAAAAAAGAAGCTTTACGCTAAACGGAAGGTAGAATAACCGTTTTATCGAGTATAATCTTCTGTTTATAGCTAAACATTGTTCTGCTACAAAGTCTCCAAAACTTAATTTATCATCAATGGTTACTCCGAGTAGTTTAAATTTGCTCACAGTTTTGATTTTCGTCCCATCAATATCTACGAAATCTGGAGTCGTTATTCGTTTATTCTTGATAAACATAATAAACGTTTTGTCCCAATTCACATATAATCTATTATGTTTACACCAGTCATCAAGTTGTCGGATTGATTGGTTGATCTTACGATTTAGACCATCTAAAGACTCATCAGATAAAAGGATCGACGTATCATCTGCAAAGAGTTTAAGAATAAACTCATTTAAAAAGTCTGGGAGGTCGTTTATAAAAATAATAAAGAGGAGTGGGCCAAGAATTGAGCCTTGGGGAACACCAAGAAGAAGTGCTCTTAAGCTTGAAATTAGATCTTCAAATTTAACATACTGACGCCGTCCATTAAAAAAATCTCTGATTAGCTTTATGGCTCTGTTATCAAAACCATAATTAATCAGCTTATAAATGAGCAAACTTATGTCAATCATGTCGAACGCCTTCTTGAAATCAACAAAAATAAGACAATTGATCATCTTGGAGTCTAAATTTTTGTACACTTCGGAAATAATTTCATGAAGAGCAGATTCACATGAGTGAAGAGCTCTAAAGCCGTGTTGGTTGGTGTTAAAAAGTTTATTCGACACAAAGAAGTTCTTGATTTGATCGGATAAAATTCTTTCGAAGACTTTGTTCAATGGAGGAAAAACTGATATGCCTCTGTAATTGTTTAGATCATCATACGTACCTTTCTTATGTAATGGGGTTACCACGGCACATTTCCATTCGTCAATATAGACACCTTGATCTATACAATCGTTAAAGAGTTTGGATAAAAACGGGACAATCGGTTTATATGCTGCTTTTAACACTTTAATAGATAGATCCGAGACACCACTTGATGATTTATTATCGACTTTTATTAATTTTTCTTCAACCACACGATCGTTAGTATGTGAGAAACTAAAACTTTGACTCAGTTTCGATCTTAAATTTGAGTCAAAGTTTTCGTACGAAAATTTATAACAGTCTGCATCTGAAACATTATTTTCAGAGACAAAGGAAGTAAAGTGTCTATTAAAATGATCAGCAATTGACTTCTTATCGTCGATTTTGTTCTTATCTACCGTAATATATTGTGGACCTCCATTTCTCTCTTTACTTGATCGTAGTTTGACATTCTGAGAATGAAAAAGCCAAAATTTACGACAGTCTTCAAAATCTTTCGGTGTTGATTTTTCGAAAAATCGAATTTTTTTTAGCCTCAGCATTGATTGGTACGTTTGCCTAGCTTGAATAAAATCCTCTCTCATAAGCTTCGATTTAAGGTTTTTTCTGTGCTTTTCAAACAACTTCGAACACTTACGCTCGGCTTTAATAAGATCAACATCATACCAAGGTAAGCTAATTAGTCGTCTTTTCTTGACTTTCTTCAAAGGCGCTAACTCATTGACTGTATTAAGCATAATTTGTTTAAAAAAAAGCCATCGTTCGTTTAAATTTTTTATGTCATTTAGTATTGTAAAATCAATTTGGTTGATTTCATCCGCAATGTCATCAATGTTTTTTTTTGTAAAACGTCTAGAATATAAATCAGACGATTTCGTTTTAATTGACTTAAAACAACAATTTACAAGGACGATGGAATGATCACTATACGGGAATTTAATGACTTTGGTTGATAAAATATCATTTTTATTATGAAGGACAACATCTAATAATGAGGATACTAAAACTCTATTTTTATTGTAACCAGATCTTGTTGATTCTGTTACAAAGTTTTTGAAATCGTTTTTTATGGCAAGGTCATTTAGATTCGTACCTTTATCGGACAGCATGTCTAGATTCAAGTCACCAATGATAAACCAGCTTGTGTTTAAATTTTTTTGATGAATGAACGATTCTAGGTATTCTAAATAAGCTTTTTGCTCAACGTTTGGGGGTTTGTATGACGTAATAAAGCTGTACGTTGAACGATTAATTTTTAATTTGAAAAAAAAAAGTTCGTAGTCGGGACTGTCATAAATCTCAATGATCTCATAACATTTTTTTATATAGACTAATAGCCCACCGCCAAAACGATTTCTATCATTTCTAAGAAGTTTGTAGTCCTGATGTTCATATAGACGAGATGGTACTGATTCGTCCAATTTAGCCTCGTTTAGTGAGATAATATCACAAAAACCAGCGTTTAATACACGAAAAATATGTTCGAATTTGTTAAATACGGCGTTTAGATTTAAATGGAAAACTCTGAAATTGTCAACCATGGACTCACTCTTAACAGTATCGAACCATGTGTCGCTTTGTGCAATAGAGTCGTTAATATTTAAATCCGAATCGTCGAATCTGAATCCTTCGTTAAATAAATCGTCACTGAAATCAAAGTTGAAAATTTCATTGTTTTCACATTCAGTCATTCCACTGGATGAGGGACTTGGCCCACTTTGATTAATAAATTGATTACATTTCAGGTTATGTCTATTTAACAAGCCATGTTTTGTAAAACTTTTTGAACAGAATCGACAACTAAAAGATTGTTTAGATTCAATTGGTTTCAAACCAGTGCCACAGAAGGTTATGTGTTTAGCATAACTTTTCTCATTGGCATACAGTTTACCACATCTGTTACATTTAAGGTTTTGTGCTTTGATTCTACGGTTCGAGTTTCTTAAATAAGATAACTCGTTTACATTATCTTTCAAAATTTTTTCAAAATTTGAAATTTTTAAATTATGCATAATTTTGTTAAATTAAAAACAGATATGATCAAATAAAGAAAAAACACTTGATACTGACGTTTTTTATCCGTTCTTTATCATACAATTTCAAATTGCTGTCGTCTAACATCGATTTAGAGAGAGAAATTAATGTTCTTTGGGAATAAATCGAAGGAATCTAATCTTAAGAAAAATTAAAAGAACTGATGTTTGAAATAATCTAAGTTATGTATACGTTACTTCATTATTTAAGAGATACTTTTTCTGTCTGACAAGTTCACTTAATTCATTATCTCTTGTTATCATAACGTATTCAATTAAAATATTTATATTTTTTTTCTCTATATTTCTTTTTTTTCTGAGTTTGTTTTTAGTTTACGATGTTCTGAGATATTTTTTATTTTGTTTCAGTAGAACTGCCAGGAGGTGATCTAAAGGATAAGTAATTTTTAAAGTTATTTGTATAAGTATTCTCCTTCTGGTGGATACGCTTGGCCTGTCCCAAGTCCGGATGAGAAAATGGAAGGGCTTTAATTCAAATAACTAGAAGTTTTAACCATTAGAAACGCGAGCATATAAGTAGATTATCACAATATTTAATTAAAATTTAAGTTATGAGGTTCTAGAGAACCCGCGAACTCTTTTAAGCTTGTTTCTTACTTTATTTTATAAAAGGGCTTCAGCTTCACATACTTATTTTGGAGCTTTGCGTTACAAGACTCCTGTCCTTTACAGGAATCGAATGAGTTTGTAGTATTTGACGAATTGTTTCTTAATTCAACAATCATCGTTTTCTGTTTTTTGTAAGGATTTGAATGAAATTCAGATCGATTAAATCCATTCGTGAAGCTTTCACGTAATATCTGAATATTGACCAGGGCCGAGTCCATTCTAAAATATTGAATATTTGAAATAAATCACTCATTGAAAACGAATAAAAAAGATTGACAAACAATGATTGTTTATTGTTTAGATAATAATTTACTTTAAAATTATTCATGGATGAGTTTCGATATTTTATCTATTTCTAAACATAAAAAAATTCCCAACAACAAAGCTTTCTTTTTTTTTACCAAAAATCAACAAAAATGGAAAAAATTATACTAAACTTTTTCTATTTATTTTGTATTCTATTGACTTTTGAAATAATCGGACTTGATTTGACATTTCATCAAATTATTGTAAACGAACAAATTAAAACCGTTCAAATTGACAAACTACAACCGATCGTTTTTCAAGAACTTTTTTTCACATTCATGATATTTATAGAAGTTAGTATGATTATTCTTTTTGGTGCCGAAATATTAAAAAATAGGAAAAATCTAACTCTTATAATCGTTATATTGATTTGTTATATGAGAGTAAGATTCTCATTGGTGCCAGAGTATGTGCCTCATTTCGAAAAAATAAAGGTTTTTTTGACTATAATAAGGATTTATTTGACCAGTTTGCTGTTTGTTATCACTTGCTATATTAACTATCCGGTCAAAAAAATTAAAAAACGTTCAAATGTGGTGCACTTGTAAAAAATTTAACTTTTTCAAATAAATTATTTAAAAAATTTTTATTTTTCTTGATTTTTTATTTTGAAAGATCAATCGACTATAAGTATAGCTTTTACAAATTAAAAAGCTTACGAGTATTACATAATCTGAAAAAACTGTAATAAAAATTAAACTGAAAAAATGTTAAAAATAAATTAATTAATTAATGTTAATTATTTTAAAAATTTGTTTTTTATCAAAGTTACTCAAGAAATTAAAAGCTCATTTAAAGAATGCTTTCAATAAATGAATTTTCTCTAACCGTAACTATACCTATGCCGGTCCCAACTCAAGTCTCAAAAGGAATAAAACGATCCTTGTCAGTTTACAAATAAAAAAACTCACAATCATATAATCATCCTGACATATAAGGCAGTTGAATCGAGAACACTCCAAAAGAACCTGCCCTTTGGAGTACGCAAATTTTTGCATTTAAATAGATATTTAGATTAATACACAAATTCACTTTTCAAGCTTTTTTTTATGATAATTTACCTGGTCATGAATTGACACTTTATAAATTGGCTTGGCCAATTTAGTTGCGACAAGACCAAAAACGGGGAATTATTCCTAGTTAATGTTCAAGTATATCCATATTAAAATAACAAAAAAATAGTTGAGGCAAAGCAAAGGGTGACTACTAGTTATGTTAAAACGACAAATGGCCATCAATACTTTTGAATTGGAATTATCTCGACGTATATCGTGGTATCAAGAAAATTCATTAAACAATCTTGTTACTAAAACTAATTTATCAACATCTAGAAGTATCTTAAAAAAATAATCTTTGAATAAAATATCTCATGGTAGACATTAGTTATTTAATTAATCGAGGTAACTGTTAAAAAGTTTTTGGTCTATAAAAAATTAATATCTGCTGATTTAGATTGGATATCTGCGTTATTCCTTCAAGTTATTAAAAAGTTTTTGGATCAAAATTTATTTGTCTTAAAAGTTAAAAAGTATTAATCTTTATTTGAAGCTTAAATTTATAATGTTAATCTAATTTGTGAATTTAGCAATCCAAATGAGGGAAAATGCTTTGTTAAAATCTTTTTTCTCAATCCTTAAATTATACAAAGATAATAAAGTTTCAGATTAAACTAAAAAAGAAAAATCAATTTACCAGAATGTTCCATCGTCTTTGTTCTCAAATTTAAGCTCTTTACTGATTTCAGGATGAGTATTCCATAGATTAGAAGAATCACCCCAATCTCCTGCCCATTCACCACCAGCACTCCACGGATTTTGACATTTGACCATAGTTCTTCCACTACCAGCCACATTTTCTCTTATTTCCAAAAGCCCATAACCATGAAAATCCACCATTTTAGTCGAATTATCAATCAATTTACCATTTTTTGATGACCGGCTTGAAAACGAGCAAACGTTTTTTTTCTTGTAATTATCCAATAGTTTATCAAATGCTTCAAAGTCTGAAATTTTTTCGGAAACTTGGACTACTTCAAATCCAATCATGTCTGGTCCAAGAATCATGCGATGAACTTCCTCTACTGAAAATGAACATATATTAGCAGTTAAATTATAGAAACTTCCAACTTGTTTGGCTACAGCTTTTTCCAACAGTGAAACCCAAAATCGATTTTTTAAAACTCCAGATGGACTTGAACAATACCAAGCAGTTTCAGATACACGCGGTAAAAAATCATCCAATACAACCAGTCTCCAACATTTACAATCACCACTCCATAAACGAAGAGCTATAGCACCAGTAGTTTCGATGTATTCAGGCATTATAAACACAGAAGTTATTTTTTGTGGATACATTGCATAAATTGAAATAATTGACTGCAAGAACCAACAATTTCCGATAGTACCTTGTTGAGAGTTGTATTTCTCAAGATCATTTGCATCTATTACAATCGAATCTTCTACTAGAGGAACATATTTTTCTATATCTATTTTGTACGGATTCGATAATTGAGACACTTTTACTTGACGATTATTAACAGAAAATTCTTTCTTGCCTAATTCAAGCACATGAGTTATTGAGCCATTCGATAAGGCCCAAACGTTTCCGAGAAAAGATGATTGATTAAAGCTTGAATTTGCTGGTAAATCAGTCCATTCTTTAAAATTTTTATAATTTAATTAAAACTTAAAAAGAATTTTCATGAAAATTACTTGACGCTTTTCCCGAATAGTCTATCCAATACAAGTTGAAATCAATACCTGAATCGTTTACCAAATCTAAAGTAAATTCAGTTCCCAAATAAACGGACGGTACTATTTCATTTGCAACAGTTACATCATAATCACTTATTCGTTGTAAAAATATATTCTTATCCAACCCGTTTAGAGGATTAAAAAACGGGTCTATGAACTTGTTATTTTTTCCAAAGCTTTTGAAAAACGATTTAATCAATTTTCTGGTCTTTTCACTTTCGTCATAAAAACTACTCCGCGTTAAATGTGTTTCGTTTTTAATAGAATCAATATTGTAGTCGATTAACCTTTCTACTAGTTTTAAATGATCCATTTTTAATCCAGGGTTATTCAACCAACTTGACTCAACAAATTCATTTATGTACTCGTTTGCCAATTGATCAGTATTTCCTAAATAAAAATTATTTCCCTCCATTGGTATTTTGAAATAAATCGACTCGCTTTTTGGATCATCAGCGTCTAGGTAAAGTCTGAATACATTATTTGTAAAAGTGTTTAAAGTTAATTTTGATCCACGCATTCTAGAACCGTTAGCCGAATTTGATGTTTCATTTCCATCATAGTCAATCCAGCTTGCTTTGATATTTTTTTGTGAAAAATTGCTTATACAAAAAGATCTCGGCTCACATGGTGTAGTTGATTTTATTTCATTTGTTTCAATTATTGTAAAAATTGAAGGTATGCTTGTTTTTAAACATGCAACGGCTAGTTTGTTGGATACTTCAGTAAATTTTTTGAATAATTGATCCGTGTTCGACATTTTGAAATTTTTATTTTAAGAAGTACATAAAATTTTAAAGTGTTGCTAAGTTAATACAGTTTTCAATCGTTTATAACTGATGGTTCCTTTGAAAAAGAAAACAAACATTTATATAAAAAACTCAAGTGAATTTTAAATTTATAACTTAAAATAAAACAAATATGAAAATTGACACATTGATAGGCTTTCTTATGTAAAATAAAAGGTAAAAAAAAAGTTTTTTGTTGTAATAACGTAAAATCTCGATAAATATAACATATCAAAAATACGGAACACTCCATGTTAAAGGGAAATTCGATATTAGTGACATGTCATATTTATCGAGCTTTTACGTTATTTAGTCGTTTTGAATTTTTGCTGCAGCTACAATTTTGGAGACGCAAAAGTTGGTTAAAGATTAGACGCATACTTGTCATAATAAACTGAAATATTAGAGCTCCCGACAATTCTATCCGAAGCCGTATAATTGAAAAAAAATGCATTTATTCACAATTTAGGCATTCAAATTCTGTTCGTCAACTTTCATACGGCCTCAATCAAGGCAATAATTAAGATCATTGTCAAAGATGAGATAAACACAAAAAATAAAGATATTAAAAATTACCATACATTCTCGATGAATGTTACATATAACTAAATTCAATTTTTAAAGTTGTTACATCTACCATCGACCATCTATCTTTGAATTTAGGAGATAGAGTCGATCGATTAATAATTTCGAAGCAGGTGAATTACGCATAACAGGTATCGATACCTTGAACGAGATACAATTATTCTGTTGTATACGGTTCCTGTTGGTTAAACCACACCTGGAGTATGTGTTTAGTACTTGGTGCCCTAAATATTAAGCAGACATTAGTGTTCTCGAAAGAATTCAACGGAGAGCGACAAAATTGGTGAAGTCGATTGAAACAAAAACATATGGAGATAACCATCCTCTTTCAATCAAAAGTCGAAAAAGAGATAACAAGTCTTCTTTTTTGTTAATGAAATGGCGTTGTTCAAAGTGTTCCAGTTATTTTTCATTATTTGAATCAACATTTTTTGGTCTATTCAAAATTCCAATATTCATTATTTGCCAATTAATAAAATGCTGGTCGTTAGAATTAAGTAAACCCTGTGTATCATCAATAAACCGTTTATTCATATTAAGACTACAAGATTATTGGTATGGTATTACTATTTTATGATTTTAGCCTACAAATTTTGTTAGCGGCTGAATAGACTTTGTTGGTATCTAGTAGAATTAACTTAAGATGTTCCTAACACTTCACTTCTTGAGCCTTAGTTATTAGTTATAATTTAAAATAAACTCTAATTGTTGACTTGGTGATGAAAAGAATTTATATTATAGTTATATTTTGTGTACATCCGAATATGTTAGAAACGTTGTACTTTATGACAAAGATAGAATAAAAGACTACGAACAAACACACTTCTTTTCTTGATTAAATTAAATTAGAGTAGACAAGTCAGCCTACAACAATTTGTATTGGTAAATTTCGGCAAAATCATGTATAAAAAATCGATTTTTTTTTGCAATTAAACATTTACCATTTTAACCTATTATAAAGCCTAAATTTTATCTTTTAAATTGTGATTATGAAATTTAAAATACTATAAATGTGCAGTTTTATACTACCAATATTGTTGAATTTTTCCTTTTTGTATTTTATAGCCAGCCTTAGTGATTGCTATTTTTTTAATTTTTAATATTTATTTTTTTAAACAGTTTTTCAATATGACAAAGATGCCTTAAACTTTAAAGACATATGGCCCTATAATATGTCAAACATACAAAAGGAAAAAACAAGGAACAAATTATAGGCCGCCACATCTAATAAAGCCTGTCAAATTTATTTGAATTTGAAAATATTTTTTTTGTAATCCTTTGTTTATAAATAATTTTTAAAGATTAATTGTAAAAGTTCTAAATTGCAGAAAACAAAGGCTAGTGCAGAAAACAAAATAAGTTCTTAAAACAAGATTTATTTAAGGAAAAGAGCCATTAAGAATTTTCTTATTCTATAATTTTCTCAAACTCTAGTTAAAGCTTGTAAACTTAGCTTTCAGTTGTTACCGATATATCAATTATGAATCATTAGTTCATGAAAGTAAACAAATGGAACACGGTTAATTTCAAAACAAAAAAAAGTATTATTTATAATTACGTAAGGGTGTATATGGTCAATATATTATTTTTTTAAATGATTTATATACCAAAATGTTGGAATTTTTACGAGCTTTAAGAAAATATATAATTTTTTATAAGTGGCCTTTCAGTCTATTATTCCTATGATTTGAGAACATATTATAGGAAATTAAAAAAATATTCAAATTTTATGAAAAGAAAAAGTCTCGGGTGAGAACTGAAATTATCTGAAAAAAGTTATTTTTATGACGGACAGAAGTGTGATCGATTAAAAAGAATTTACATAATGATTAATTTAAATGTCAATTCATCTGGTCAAGTTGACAACATTGACCTAAATTCTCGCGAATCTCAAAAGACGAAGATTTTGATAGCGTAAAACATGATTAATCAGTGTTTTCGATATTGATAAAATCAAAGAGAAAACGAAATGGCCAAGATAATCCGTAATTAATCGTTACTGAACAGTCCATCTTCATTATCCAACAGAGGCGGCCCAACAGTGCAATTAAAATCAAATCCAAATAAATTTTTTCAACCAAATCATTCAAATCCTCAAAGTAATTAAATGTATTCTAATTCTATTTCGATTTCCTCTCTTAATTGAAATTTCAACCTCAAATAAAACCTTCCTTGCTGTAAGTATCTCTAATATTTCTTATCTTGATGAACTTTAGACCTAAAAGAATGAGTTTAATATTATTCGATATTTAACTTCAGATTAATTTTCTAAAGACATCTCTCTCTATCAATCATGTACAGTCGTCTCGTTTTATTAAGTTCGAATAGAATAATTCGGAGTAAACCCGTAAACTTTAACAGAACTGGTAAAAACTCATTCGGATAAAAGTAGCTCGGATTAAAGTGAGTCGACTGTAATTCCACATTTTACAAAAAATGTCATTTTTCGGCCGTTGTAACCTGATTCACGATTAGGTCAAAGACTATTTAAACTAAATTTTTCGAATTTTTTGATCTTAATTTTATTAGTAAAGCTAATTCCATTACTTTCTTCAATTTATATTTTATTTATACACAACCATCTGCTAAAAAAAACCCGACTTTCGAGAAAAAAAGATTCTCCCATTAACGGTAAACGAATAAAACACAAATTCAAATAAAATAACATAGGGGATTCGAATTTTGTGAACGTACAACTCCGGTCTTTCACAACGTCCATTTCTGAAAGCTGATGAATTTTAATTTTCAACTGAAGATCAATACTTGGTCAACTGTCCACTCAATTATCGTAATCTTCGACCCTGAAAAGGCAACATTATCAAGTTATTCATGGGATTAAAAGTAAGAATTTTTCCCTTGCCCCTTCACTCCAAATTCATGAACTTTCAGAAATGGACATTTTGAAAGACCGGTATTGTAAGGCTTTTTGATGCGATCCTAATTTTTCTTCCATTCTCGTCTCTTCTACAGTGATTAATTACTCTTGTATATCCTAAATCTCTAACTTACGAAAGCTATTGAACACATAGAAAGAATAAAACTGAGACTGAGAATTCATTCGAGCTATTATTCGGGTAAATTCAGAATTCTTTTTTAGCCATAGAGTGTACACGAAAAAATATCGAATAGGAACAAATAATTAATTTGTAGCTGTACTTTAATCTCATTCGGGAATACAGAAACCTTAACTAAAAATACTTATAAATTTTATTGGGATAAGTTTGAATGTTGTTTTGTTAATATTTGATATGCATATGTACTAAAATGTATATGAGAGTGTCCAAATTTTTTGAATTTCTTCTCATGACTTTTTGAGAATGTTCTGTTTCGAGAAGTCATCTGATAAACTAAATGTCGAATCTTATTCAATTAGCTCAAACTTAGAAGAAAACTAAATGATAAAATTTTAATCTAGCTAAGATTGTCTATTTTTTTGAATCACGGCAGGTAAAATTTTTTTAGAAAAAAAAACTCTCAATGGAAATTCCGCAGAGTAAAAAACACTTGCTTGAGAGAAAAAATGGGTTGCATTTTAATATTTTCACTGAATAGGCTTTTTCCAAAGATATTTACCACATAGTTTTCAGACTTGGTTTTCTTTTTTCTAAATTCGAATCGCAATTTATTTTCTTGTCTTGACTGAAAGGCTGGAGCCATAGCTCATAAGAGTCAATCGCTAAACTTACATTAATATTTTTGGAACTCTTACATTTAAGCCAGCACTTCTCGCAAGTCTGATCATTTTATAAATCAGTGAGTGTATCTCTATGTGGTGTGAGTCCATTAGAGTGAGAGGTCTTTTTCTAATTAAAGATCTTTATCTAATTCTACATAAGATAGTAAATATTTCAGTTAATTCTTTTGTGTCAATTAACAATTAACCCTCGAATAAGTTGATATTTAATCTTTTTATTCCTCCAAACATTGTTTGTATTTGATACAAAGGTATTCTCGAATTTTAAGTAAAATACTTGGATGATTATGATTGAAACTGTCGTACCTGGAATTTTCGATTGAGACTAAAAACTAATGATTTTCATTAAGATTGATCGGAATTAAGAGCAAATCATTTTGAAATATGTTAAAATTCTCAAATCAGTTGATTATTGACAATGATCCTCTTTGAACCAAAGAAGAATAAAAAAAGTACTCTAAATTCATGCATTTTAGAGTTAATCAGAATGAAAGGAGATGAATGTAGTAATTGACGATGTTGTCAGTAAAGAACAAAAGTTTTTGTGGTAATTATTCACTTATACATAAATTACAAAACTTAATATAAATTATTAATCAATCAATCGGCCACTTGTTCGACTTACAGTACTTGCAGTAAAATTATGCATAATTTCTAAATTTGCAATTTTTTTAATCTCTTTACACCTAGAGGGATTAATATTAAATGAATTTGAATTTTTAATGAATTATTCTTGGAATCGATAAAAGGTACGCTAATCTTTTATTAAGAAGGTGTTAATCCAAATGTGGACTATCCCCCAATTACACCAAAGGCATATATAATGCTTTTCCTAGTTTCTTTGCTTCTTTGAAACAAATTTGACCCGAGCGGGATTCGAACTAACACTTTCGTGAAGCTTTACCAATAAAGTAAAGGAAAATGCACTTTTCCTTTATTTCCTTTGTTTTTCCTTTTATGCGTTTTTCTTCTTTAGAAGACTATATTTTAGTGTTTTTTGAAGGAAAAATCCATTTTCCGAGAAATAAAGGAAATTAAGGGTATAACTTTACTTTATTGTTAAAGGATAAATGCTTGAAAAAAGCCTTTATTTTTGGCAAAACTTTAAAATACGCCTGTCAACATTATACTGCGTTAAAATAACAAAGTTTCATTGAACTTTATTTTTTCCTTTATTTGTATGACTAAAAGTCCTTTTTTAAAATAAAGTAAAGAAAAAATAAAGTTCAATGAAACTTTGTTATTTTAACGCAGTATAATGAATTTTGGCACTTTATTTTAAAAAAGGACTTTTAGTCATACAAATAAAGGAAAAAATAAAGTTCACATCAAACACATCGCCCCGTAATACAGAAACAGTCAGAAAATTTGCTCCCTTTGCTGGGATTGAACTTCCTAACCTCTGCTTGCAAGACTAGCTCGCAAACCGCTCGGCTATACTGGTTTTCATTTTCGAAATAAATTTAAAGTTAACATTGGACGGTCTACAATTCATGACCTTTAAGTTAAGGTCGTTCTTTTGTTTAAATTTCATTAATCCGACAATTTCACTCCAAAACTTGATTTCCGGATTATCGCATATCCGACATTTCAAATAATCCGACATTTAGCCGTTAACCCAAAGTGGTCGGATTAACGAGGGAAGACTGTAATAATAAATTTTTTTGTTACATCTTTTCGCCTCTTTTTTTAAGTATTTTTGTATCACAATTTTCAGATAATTTTTCGACAATATTGTTTGTAGTAGAAGACCCGTTGTACAAGTGATTTTTTATTTTTTGACTGAGCACCTCGTTTAGGTTTATTTCTAATCGGGATTTCGATGCCAATATTATCGAAATTCATTAACTTGAGTCGAACTTGAGTTTTACGATGGACAGGCACCTTAAGAATTTGGTCATATTCATTAATATCGGCATCATTCATCGCTTGGTTTCAGAAGCACACTTTTATTTGATTTGGATTGTTGTTCCATTTTTGATAACTATATTTACTTTTTTTTGGATTCATTTTATTTAATTTTAATTAGCCCCAGCGTTAGCTGTTTTAGCCAAAATCTAAAAGTGATAAATAAAATTTCTTTAGAATAATAAATAACACATATTTTTGACAAAGTATTTTGAGAAAGTTGATTCGTTTAAAGAATTTCTCTCGGATATGTTCAACTTGATATTAAAAAGATAAATTTCGATCAAATGTGACACCTTGGAATGTTGGTTTCGGGGAATACTCTATCTTTTTATTGTACAATTTAAAGCAGTAATTTTTTCTCTGTCGATTTCCATTTTCAAAAACAATGTAGCTACATTTCTTTGCTGCCATTTTTAGTCTCCAATTATTCAGCCATTTTTTGAGATGTCTGAGGTATTTGTGAACGATATTTTCTAAAGAACCATCTTTTCCAAAAATAAAATAGTACATCGATCATCGGTGAATAAAAGCGAGTAAAAAATGTTTTTTTTTACTTGGTCTCAGTGTCATTATTAAATATTTACAAAAGAAGAGGACTCAAATCAGAGCCTTGCGGAACCCTTGCTTCTATTTTAAAATTATTGAGCTTGAGTTGTTAAGACGAACACTAAATTTTCGTTCTTGTTAAAAAATTGTGATGCAAGCTAACAAATACATTGGTATACCGTTCTTGATCATTTTGTATATTTAACCTCTGTGCCATACTTTATCAAAAGCTGAAGCTATATCTAAGAAAAATGAACATACTTTTTTTTGACGGTTAAATGATTCGATAATTTTTTGAAAAAGTTGAACTAAGTTGTCTTTGATCAGTCTTTTCTTTCTGAAGCCAGATTGTTCAACTATTGTAATGTTATTTAACTCAATAAAGATTAAAAGACGTCGGGAAATTAATTAAGTTTTCCGAGACACTTTGTGATACTGATCGGTCGATAGACTTTTGGATCTTTGCTCTGTACAGATTTTTTCGGATTCATTGTCATTGTGGCGGTTTTAGATTTTTTTGGGAGTTTGCTTGATCTTAGTGTGATGTTAAAAAACTCTAAAATAAGCTTTTTAAAGTGCTCAGGTGCATTAACTCACATTACATTAAATTCTCTAATTTTAAATGGATTGTCTACTAAATTCGGCTTTTTTTATCTCCGTTTCAATTTCGATTTTGAACTTTTCATTAAAATTGGGATTGTTACTAACTTTAAAAGAGTTCTCGAGAAGTTCTCCAAATAGGTTTGCTTTTTCCTCATCACTTTTGAAATACTTGTTCTCATATAACAAATGTTTGGACTACGGGTTGAAAGTTTTCTTGATTTTCTGCAAGTATGGTCGAGAAGATCATGCTTTCGAGCCTAGTGAATTAATAAATTTTTGCAATTATCCATTGGTGAAGTCTGGAAAATCTCTACGAATTGCGCATTTAATTTTCTTTTTTTTAATGGCTTGCTCTGTTTTTAAATGCCTAATTCGTTTTGCAGAGATTTTCCAGATTTAACCAATGGATCGAGCAAATGTTGAATAGTGTGCATTTTGCAGAGACTTTGCATAAATTTAGCAGAGGTTGCTCTATGGTGTAACAAAGTTTGTTACACTTTGTTACATGCGCAGATTCATCATAAGGCCAACAGAATAAAAATTATTTCAATTTTTCAAAATTGTTCTGTTTTTTTGTACTAAACTTCACAATGCCAGGTAAAAGACGATATAACTCACATTCAAAAACAGGTAAGCGATAGGAAACTGGAGAATATCGGATTCGGTTTTGGAAAATTATCAACATATGCCCTAGCGATATAATGGATTCTGAAAAAAACAAGAGAATTTTAATTTAATTTTTTTTAATTTCTAAAAATATTCTTAAATTTAATTTAACCAGACATTTTTGCTATCCAAATGAGGGAAAATGCTTTGCTAAAATCTTTTTTTTCAATCCTTTAATTAAAAGCAAAATTAGAATTAATAAAATTTAATATTGAAATGACTTAATTTACCAGAATGTTCCGTCATCTTTTTTCTCAAAATTGAGTTCTTTTTTAATTTCCGGATGAGTATTCCATAGATTAGAAGAATCACTCCAATCACCTCCCCATTCACCACCAGCACTCCACGGATTCTGACATTTTACCATAGTTCTTCCACTACCAGCCACATTTTCTCTTATTTCCAATAGCCCATAACCATGAAAATCTACCATTTTAGTTATATTATCAATCAATTGACCATTTTTTGATGATCGACTTGAAAACGAACAAACGTTTTTTTTCTTGTAATTTTCCAATAATTCATCAAAAGCTTTAAAGTCTGAACTTTTTTCGGAAACCTGGACAACTTCAAATCCAACCATGTCTGGCCCAAGAATCATGCGATGAACTTCCTCTACTGAAAATGAACATATATTAGCAGTTAAATTATAGAAACTTCCAACTTGAAACTTCCAATCGATTTTTTAAAACTCCAGATGGACTTGAACAATACCAATCAGTTTCTGATGCTCGTGGTAGAAAATCGTCCAAAACAACCAGTCTCCAACATTTACTATCACCACTCCATAAACGAAGAACTACGGCACCAGTTGTTTCTACGTATTCAGGCATTATAAACGCTGAGATTATTTTTTCTGGATACATTGCATACAATGAAATAATTGACTGTAAGAACCAACAATTACCAATCCTGCGATTCGATAAAGCCCATACGTTTCCAAGACCAGATATACTTTGAAATGTTGAACCTGCAAGTAATTCTGAACCTTTTTAAAAAAGTTAAATTTTTAGATTTTAATTTAGTCGAATTTTTCGGAATTTAACGGAATCCCTAGATATAAAGAAAAAAATTGCCAAAGTTTTTTCTCTCAATTTTCTAGAAAGTAATTTTCAACATAAAATGAATGAGCTAAAAATTAAAATTACTCTTCGCTTTTCCTGCGTAGTCAATCCAATACACCGTGAAATTAATACTTGAATCATTGAGCAAATTTAATTTAAATTCACTACCCAAATAAACAGATGGTGTTATTTCATTTCCCACTTCAACATCATAATCACTTATTCGTTGTAAAAACACACTGCTGTCCAATCCGTTTAATGGATTAAAAAACGGGTCTATGAACTTGTTATTTTTGTCAAAGCTTTTGTAAAACGACTTAATTAGCTTTCTTGTCTCTTCACTATCGTCGTAATAACTACTCCTTGTAAAGTGTGTCTCGTTCTTGATAGAATCAAGGTTGTGATCGATTAACCGTTCTACTTGTTCTAAATCATGCATTTTCAATGCGGGATTACTCAACCAACTTGACTCAATAAATACATTTATGTACTCGGTTCCCAATTCTTCAGGATTTCCTAAATAAAAAGCAGTCCCATTCATTGGTATTTTAAAATAAATCGATTCACTTTTCGGGTCATCAGCATCTAAATAAAGCCTAAACACATGATTTGTAAAAGTGTTCAAAGACAATTTCGATCCACTTGCCTTTGAACCGGTAGCGGAATTAGTTGTCTCTTTTCCATCATAATCAATCCAATTTGTTTTTATATTTTTTTGAGTAAAATTAAGTATACTAAAAAATCTTTGCTCACATGGTGATGTTGACATAAGGTCACTTGTTTCAATTATTGTAAAAATTGAAGGTATGCTTGTTTTTAAACATGCATCGGATAGTTTTTTGGATATTTCACCGAATTTTTTAAATGTCTGATCAGAATCCGACATTATTTTTAGTTCAAATTTTAATTTAGAATAAAAAAAAGTAAAACTCTAAGTGTTGCTATGTTGATTTACTTTACCATTATTTATAACTAATTTATTTTTCGGTTTGATTACGCCAACCAAAAAAGTATAACCTAAACGATATTTAAGTTTTTTGTTATTTTAAAACAATAACATAAATAGTCTCTTTTAGTAAATTTCAAACAGGTAAATTTGTTTTTGTTTAATTTACGTCAATAAGACATGAAACTGGATGATCCCTTTAAGATGTCTGAAAAAATTCTTGTTATCCAATTGACTATTAGATTCAATTAGACCATAAATAGCAAAAATATGTTCGATACTGTTCGGTAGACACTTTAGTGTTATATTATTTATAATATCCATAATATCAATAGCTTACTGTTGGACCCCTTCTTCTCTTTTTTTTCAATTATATTTAAATTAAGTAATAATTAGTTCAACAAAAAATTCCTTGATCAACTAATGATAAATTCAGTTTACCATTGATTATTTAATTGTAAAAAAATAAATAAAAAAGTTCAATTGAAATCATCCTTATTTCCTTATTGATAGCAACAGTGGTAGTCATCCAATTGTTGTGTAAAATCTACACAACTTCCGTTGGAAAGAAAACAACCAAGATGGAACATCGAGATCCTATTGTGTCAATCATTTTATTATCATCTAATGTTTAGGGTCTTGTACAAAACGAAATCTAAATGTGATCCAGACATCTTGGGTTCGATCCCCGGTCAAGCTTTAGAGGAGAGAGTTCAAGCATTTAGATTTCGCCGCTTAAAAAAACTCTTAATTTTAATTTAATTATGGAATGGGCACTGACACTGACTTCAATAATTCGAAAAAATCTTCGAGAATAATCGATTATTTGAAAATTTTATCTCGTGATGTCAAAATAAACTTAACATAAAATACGTTTTTTTTACGAAAATCAATAATCGATTGATCAAATTTTGTTTTTAGCCTTTTTTATTTCAAGTGGTGTAACATTATTTGTTACATCTTCAAACGATCAAATTTGATTTTTTATTTTTTTTCCCAAATAAAAAATATAATTTGGTAAATTAGTCATGGTGTTAAGCAGCCTCGTTGCCAACATTGTGATAAAGATAATTCGATAAAAGAAAATTTATTGAATTTTTATGTAAATAATGTAAATAGATCTATTAATTCGAATGGTTATGAGAAAAATTGTGAGGAACAACGAACTAAGAGTGTAGAAGTTTGTAACAATTACGTTGAGAGCTTTAAATGATATTATACGAATGCAATCTCACTCATCTCACTTGGTAATAAATTCAACGAATTAGAATAATTAGTTAAAAACAATGATTACGATGTCGTATTAATAACTGAGACGTGGTTTGACGAAACTTTTGCTCCATGTATAGCTTAAATGGTCTATTACTAGCTGGTGATTTCAATTTGCCTGAACTTGATTGAAGTTGTACCAATTTACTAGAGACCATGGACTTAATCACCAGTCTGTTAGCAAATGGTAATTTAATTGACATAGTGTATACGGACTTTGCGATGGCTTTTGACAAAATTTCAGACTGACTTTTACTCTACAAGCTATCAACATATGGTTTTGAAGGTAAAATTTTGAATTGGACTAAAAATTTTCTCCACGGAAGGAAACAGAGAATTGTTTTGGGAAATGTCGACTCGGAATGGCTTGATGTTACTAGTGGTGTTCCACAAGGGTCAGTTCTCGGATCTTTTTCATTTCTGAAGTTTTCATAAACGACCGAATCATTATGCAACGAAAAATTATGCTGATGATATGAAGATCGTAGCAGCAGCTAACAATCTCAATGACAAGTTAAACTTAGACTTGGATACTGTATCAAGTTGGTCTATTACATGAGCAACTGAATTGAGTGTGGAGAAGTTATGCACATTGGACAGAATAATCCTCAATATGAATACTCAATTTTCAATAGCCAAGGTACGGAACCTTTGAATACAACACAAGTGGGAAAAGACTTAGGAGTGTATTTTCAGAACGACCTCAAGTGGGGTGCTCAAGTTAACTACGTTTCGGGTAGAGAAAATAAAATTTTAGGAATGATATGGAAGAATTTTAAATTTTTTGATATCAATGTTCTTAAACTTCTGTACACATCACTAGTGAGACCGCTTATTGAGTATGGTATAAGCGTAAGGAATCCTTATTATGAAGGCGATAAAAAGGAATTAGAAAAAGTCCAACGTAGAGCCACGAGGCTGGTTCCAGGTTTTAAAAAGTTAGAGTACGATGAACGGTTATCAAAAATGAATATTATGTCACTGGATAAAAGAAGAAGAAGGGGTGATTTGATCCAATTTTATAAGATCGTTAATGGTTTAGAGACTGTGAATTTGTTAAATGATATCAGGTATAATTAAGCAAAAAATAACTATAATTTAAGGGGTCATTCAAAAACGGTATCAAGAGAACTCATCAAGAATTGTCCGTCGCGTTACAATTACATCACTAACAGAGTAGTTAATGATTGAAATAGTTTACCAAAGAATGTTGTTGAAGCGGTTTGGTTAAATTCCTTCAAAGAAAAACTTGATGAATGGTTCAATACAAGTTAATGGGTGTTATTGCAATTAACTGCCACACTTACGGCTGAAGATGGGAGTCTAAAGGACTGATTAAAATTATATCATCAGCATATACAATAATGCTTACATTAAGCCTATTGTATATAGCCCCGATATTTTTACTTAAACATTCTTCAATTAATTCATCAATAAAAATGTTAAATATGAATGGGGATAAGATACCACCTTGCTTCACACCAGTTTGGATTGGGAAATTCACAGAGAAAAATTTTTTGGATAAAGAGATGACAGCAGTTGCTGAATCATAGTATTTTTTTAATAGGATCCAGTAACAGATATGTATTTTTGGTAGAAGCTTAAAAAATAAACCATCCCTCCATAACTTATCGAATGCCTTTTCAGCATCAAGGGAGGCTATTTTACAGCCCAACTTTTTACGAACATAATTTAAAATTGACTCTTTTACAACAAAAACAGCGTGATTACAGGACATTTTTTTCTGAAGCCAAACTGATTGCTACTTATCCTAAGTAAGTGTGGAGAGTTTAAAAGAATTAGTTTCTCAAAGATTTGAGCAAAACAATTAGAGATGGAGATGGGGCGTATATTATTTAGGTCAGAATTACTCTTTGTTGTGTCTTTTAAAATAGGATTTATAATTGATGTGTTCATTTTGTTTGGAACTACATTAAGAGAAAGAAATTGATTAAAAAACACTAAAAGGAAATTTCTTAGATCAGAAGTTGATCCATTTTTTAACAATAAATATGATATAGAATCAAATCCCCTTACTTGAGAGTTATCACATTCATCGATTATCTTATTTAGAGTATCTAAGTCAAAATAAGGAATAAGGTTAGGTTTAGCAAAATTACAAAAAGAGCTCTTAACAGATTCACTAATAAACGACTGGTCTTCTCTTAAATTAAGGGTGTTCTCACAAAATAGATCTCTAAAATGATTTAGGAGATTTATATTTGAAACTGAGACTTCATTTTTTATAAACCTTTTATTACTAGTAGTTCTAATGAACCTCCAAAATTTGTTCTTATTTTTTAGACGAGATAGATAGAGATTCTAACTTTTCTTGCTGTTTCATTTCTTCTAGGTATATATTTTGTCTTTGAGTTCGTCTAAACTCTTTTTTTATTTGTTTTTTTTTATCAAGCCGTTCCTCACTTGGACTCACTTTTATTTGGTTACGAAGTCGGGTTAAGTTAGATTTCAGGCGTCTCATTTCATGATCAAACCAACTGTTCTTTTTTTGGGAAGATAATTTTTGATTATATCCAAATAAATTTTGGTTAGTATTAGTATTTATCTCATAAGATTTAGTGTCAAGAACCGCAGAGCTTATTGACTCACATATTTTCTGATAAAATTCATCAATATGGCTCTGAGAGTCAAGCAGAACAGTCTAGATATTTTATACATGATTCTCTTAAATGAAAGGAGAGTCTAGAGTTATAGTAGTTGTGAGTATTAATGTTTGAGAAGTTTATATTATTAAATTTGTTACACGTGTTCGATTCCTGAGTCGGTTCTTGAATTTCTAAAGTAGTTGCAAAGTAAAGGCTTATATTTATAGCCTGATGGTCACTTAAATTTGCTACATCATCCAATATATTAAATTCAATTGTATCAAAATAATTAGAACCTTTGTTAAGAAAAGCATGGTCAAGATTAGCATGATATATATCTTTTTTTTTATTCGATTTAGAGTAAGTATAAGGTAGTTTTTGAACTTGAATAGTATCAAGGGAGATAAGTTGATGATCACTTGAATATTTAGACAGAATTACATCCAAAGGGTTTGATCTAAATAGATCAGCATTAAAGTCCCCGACTATTAAAGCTGGTATACCTCTGGATTCAAAAGAACTTAATAAAATGGATAATCTTGAAAGTACAAGTTCATATGTGGAAATCGACTGGTTTTTTAGTTTAGGATTAAAAAAAGGCATGTAAACTCCAATTACTGCTAATTCCCGACCAAAAATTCTTAAATGTATATAACTAATATGTCTCCCAAAAAATTCATTTCCCAGTAATTCACAAGAATTATCTAGAAGCCAACATTGTCCCCCAAAGGGCCGACCTTTTATTTTTTGGGTAGGCATATCTGATTGATAAAGAGGAATGTTTTTGTTGAAACCATCAGGCCTTAGTTTTTGAATCAAATTAAATTCGTTTTTCCTAGTCCACAATTCATTCAGATAACATATATTTGAGGCATTGTGAATATTTGTTACATTTTACAAAAACATTTTATTGAAATCTCCATAAAAGTTTTCAAGAAAGTCATATCTAAGTTCTGCAAACGATACAATCTGGTACATACTTTGTACCACCAAAACAAAGACTGTGCAAATTTTCTGCAAAAATATGTTGAACACAATTATATTTGTGCAAAAGTGTTTAATATGTTTTAACTGTTAAAATGTGTTTTAATACAGTTTTTTTGCTAAAAAAATAACGTTTTTATTTGTTTTAACTATGACAGTTTTAAACACATTAAACACTTTTTCTTGGAGAAAATTTTCATAGTCTTCGTTTTGGTGGTACAGAGTATGTACCAGATTGTATCGTTTACAGAACTTAGATATGACTTTCTTGAAAACTTTTATGGAGAGTTCAATAAAATTTTTTTGTAAAATGTAACAAATATTCACAATGCCTATATTTGTATTATTTACAAGAAATTTACAATAAGCTAGATTAGCTTTTAGATTATTACAGTTTAAAAAAGAAATTTTGATTTTTTTAGTACACATAAAAACTATACTATGATGTTTCCATATTGATTGGTGTTGATAAAGAGCCATTAGATAACTCGTTTTGAGGTTGAATCGATCGTTCAGCGTATGGTTTACGATATTTATTAATATCGGAGCCCCTTGGCCATAACTTTTTGTTATCAATTTTATCTCTATCGAACACACTTATCTCGAATTTAAACGATTTAAAATTCTGATGATTTGTTTTAAGTTGTATAAAACTGTACGTTTTAACAACTTTTTTGACGTATTCTTCAACTGTTTCATTATCAACAGATAAATTAACTCGACCTAAATATATGTCAACCTTTCTCTCACACGAGTCAAATCCAATATTTTCACCTTGACCAGAGTATTTGAGATATGATTGAGTAGAAGATTTTTTTGAATTGTTTTTTTTAGGACCAGCAATTTTGAATCCATCATCTTTTGTAGAAGAAAGTTCCTTGCTTGGTTTTTCAGGATATTCAGAGTCAAAAGCTTTTAAAGTTCTATGCTTTAGCTTAACCCATTTTTAGGTGTTTTTTTTTTAAAATTGTTTGACTTCTTTACTGTAATCTAGAAAAGGCATTATAAAGCTTCATTAGTTTATTAGTTTTAGAGTTTATAGCAAAAAAATAAAATAATAACTAAAATAAAAATGTTTGTCTCATAAGCTTATGAGTCTTCATTTTGATTATCTCTACCTCCTCGTCTTATTTCAGCTTTTTTTCGATTGTAAGCTTCTTCATCTTCTTTTGCTTTCTGTTGCTCTTCTAATAATTTCAAATCTTCTTCACGAAGCTTGTCTAAATACACTTGTTTAATAGAATTTTCCTCGCGGATTTTTCGTGTCTCCTCTTCTTTTTTTTTAATTTCATCGATCTCTTTCTGGAGTGATCCGTGTTCAGCCATTGTGGTTGAGTCTAAGGAAATTAAAAATTAGTTAAAAGTGAAAAAATTTTTCAAATAATCAAGTAAATTTTTTTAGTTTAACTTAATTCAAAATTGGAGTCGTATTTATATTGTAAAAAGTTATGACTAAAATTCTCAAATGCTTTTAAACTAAAATTTAAAAATTTTTAAAACTATTTTGTCAATTAGAAGGGTTAAATAAATCCTTAATTGAAAACACTTTTCATAGACTTGCAAAGCACTATTCACAGTTATTAAGACAAGACAAAACATTATTAACGCTTTAGTCTCTTGTTAAACCGTTAATAATGACAATACTAATCATCAGCAGCAATTTTGCTAGTCGGACAATTCCGGATTTGTACCGGTACATCTATCGAGGGTTTACAGAACAACAAAATGGTGTTGATTTTTCTGAGAATTGCAGCTTAAAAGAAAACTGAAGGTAAAGTATCAAGCTTCAAGAGCATGCCTATGTTAATGTAAGTAGCAGGTGAAGTCGAAGGTTTTTATTATTTAAGAAGATAAGCTATACTTGGAATAAAGGTTATTATTGATTTTTTTAATTATTTAAAACGAATACCGTAATCCCTCATTTTTTATCCCAGGTAAAAAATATTATTATCGTTTTTGTAGTAATTTTTTAATAGTAAATTGTGCCGTCACAAAACGTATTTATCCCTGGGACGATTTCGGATTTATACCCGGTACAAAAAGGAAATTTTCTCATTTACAATATTGACAATTTTGAAAAAAATATTTTTTTGGGAATTTTTTTCGTGAAAAAACGAATAGAGAACATTTTATTAGAAACCCTTATTTAATTGACCTGTCCAGTTGATGGTCGTTCGTCGTTAGGGTATTTCGTCCTTTCCACCAGAGAAATTTCACTGTTAAAAAGTTCATTTTTGAATTTTGTCTTAAATTTATAAAACTATCGATTATGTTATCATAATTTTTTTCAAGAAAATCAAGAATCAAGAAAGTCTATAGAGTTTGGGAACCACACGTAAACTTGAAAAATTTAAGCGGAAAAAAGCAATTTTTCTTGTAGATTACGATAAAAGGCGTAAAATTGAAAAAAAACTCAAAAAATAACGACTGTGGTCATTTTCAAACGATTTTATAAAGTGTTTTTTACATACCATAGAATCGGAGTTTCCCTTGAAATCGATGGCCAAATTGATGACGCTTTAGTATAGAATGTATTTTTGCCGCCATTTAACCTAACTAACTATTTGGGAAAATTAAAAAAAGAGTATCCACAACTCAGGTCTTACACAATGTCCATTCTCATTTTCGATCTAATAAAAAAATTCATTTTTGTACCGGAGAATCCGAATTTGTCCCATGGATGAATACGTTTTGTAACGGTACAATTTACTATCAAAAAATGACTACAAAACCGAATTTGTGACATGGTAAAAAATAAATTTTTCCTAATTTGATGGATTACGGTACTTGAAAAATATCAAATCAAACTTACATTTTTTATTATCCAATTTTTGTTCTTTTTCAAACTTGACTTTGGACATCATCTAAAAACCTTTTGTTTTCAATATTGTAATAAGATTCTAACAAAAGAATTATTAAAGCATTTGTTTATAAAAACATTTTTTTTTTTAAATTCATTCTAAGTAAAAATTATTTCAAGTATTTAGCTCTAAATTTAGATAAGAGATAAAAAAAGCAATTTTGCTTGTTAAATCTTTTTTTATCATTTATTTCTAAGAGTGAAGGATATTTTTCAACTGCAATTTTCCATTGACTTTTTCAAAAAACGGATAGCTCGGACAAAAAACGGAACAGTCCTCTTTAAGTTAAAAAATCTCCAAAAATCAAAAATAAATGTTTTTTTACTCTCGCAGAAAATCTCTCATTCTCAACCTGATTTGCCTACTTTTCTCATTAGTTCTCACGAGAAAAACGTTACAGAGATTCTCATCTAGATCTCATAATTTCTCTCTTCGAACCTCATTGTTTTCTCATTCAGATTCTCATTTGATCTCAGCTTAGATCTCGTTTAGTTTCTGACAAGGGAATTATGCAACGAAAAATTATGCTGATGATATGAAGATCGTAGCAGCAGCTAACAATCTCAATGACAAGTTAAACTTAGACCGAGACTTGGATACTGTATCAAGTTGGTCTATTACATGAGCAACTGAATTGAGTGTGGAGAAGTTATGCACATTGGACAGAATAATCCTCAATATGAATACTCAATTTTCAATAGCCAGGGTACGGAACCTTTGAATACAACACAAGTGGGAAAAGACTTAGGAGTGTATTTTCAGAACGACCTCAAGTGGGGTGCTCAAGTTAACTACGCTTTGGGTAGAGAAAATAAAATTTTAGGAATGATATGGAAGAATTTTAAATTTTTTGATATCAATGTTCTTAAACTTCTGTACACATCACTAGTGAGACCGCTTATTGAGTATGGTATAAGCGTATGGAATCCTTATAATGAAGGCAATAAAAAGGAATTAGAAAAAGTCCAACGTAGAGCCACGAGGCTGGTTCCAAGTTTTAAAAATTTAGAGTACGATGAACGGTTATCAAAAATGAATATTATGTCACTAGATAAAAGAAGAAGAAGGGGTGATTTGATCCAATTTTATAAGATCGTTAATGGTTTAGAGACTGTGAATTTTTTAAATGATATCAGGTATAATTAAGCAAAAAATAACTATAATTTAAGGGGTCATTCAAAAACGGTATCAAGAGAACTCATCAAGAATTGTCCGTCGCGTTACAATTACATCACTAACAGAGTAGTTAATGATTGAAATAGTTTACCAAAGAATGTTGTTGAAGCGGTTTGGTTAAATTCCTTCAAAGAAAAACTTGATGAATGGTTCAATACAAGTTAATGGGTGTTATTGCAATGAACTGCCACATACTTACGGCTTTACTTGACTTGTCGAGTTGCAGTTATTTCTACTACTACTACAACTAATTTTTCCTCACCGTATATTTTTCCTAAAATTAAATAAGAATAAAATAGGGCATATATACTCTCAGTATATTTTCGCGTATAATCCAATTAGACTAAAAAAACTGGCTGCTCAATGTATTCTTTATTTTAAATTAATAATAATAATAATAAAAACAATTTATTTTTTTTCTTTTAACAATAAAAAAATAATTTTGTCTATCAATTAGGAGCTCATTTTAATTTATGCTCTAAACTAAAATAAGCCCAATAACAACAGTAACTAAAAATTTTATTCCAAAAAGAAGTAATTTCCAGCATGCTTTTGTTCAACATCCTTTTAAGAGAGAGAGAGAGAAAAAACATATTTTAGGTTCTAATTTATATTTTTGTTAAATTGAAACTTACTTTCACTGAATTTTCTTTGTTGATTCTTGGTCTGGCATTTTCAGGATCACGTCTGAATGTTATTTTCAATGATTTTAAAAACATGTTCATACCAGTTAGCAAACTTTGTGGAGCAGTAGCGAATGTTCTAACTGACGGTTGACCTTCGAATACAATTACTCGATCGGCTAAATAAGTAGCCATGATAAAATCGTGTTCGACAATGAACGCTGTTTTTTTACAATTACGAATGTATCTCTTGATTACTTTAGCAGCGTGTAAACGTTGCTCTGAATCCAAGTAAGCCGAAGGCTCATCGATCAAATAAACATCGGCTGGTTTACCCAAACAGATGGTCAAAGCGACACGTTGCAACTCACCACCAGATAAATTTCCAACTTCTTGATCCATTATATTTTCGATTTGAAGTGGTTTAAGAACGTCTGTGTTGAATTGTGGATGTACAGCGGCATCACGAATTCTCATCATAATCAATTGACGAACAGTACCTTGAAATTTAGGACTAATCTTTTGCGGTTTGTATGAAATGTTCAATTTTGGAACTTCAGCTTCACCGTCTGGATTCAAGTTACCAGCCAACATTCTAATCAATGTTGTCTTACCAGTACCATTTTCGCCGAGTAAGACGACAATTTCGGAATCAGTGAACGAACCGCCTTTGACTTCGAGGTCGAAATCCCCTAAATTCTTGGTCATGTCTGGATAAGTGTAGTTGTACATTCGTTTAATATCATCATCTTCTGTCTTTTCGACTACTTTAAATGTCAACACTGTTTCTCTAAATCTTAAATTTTCGGTCGGAACAAAACCATCCAAAAAGATGTTTATACCTTAAATAGTTCAAAGTAGACACAAGTATTTTGAACAATAAAATTTTTAAATTTTACCTTCACGCACAGAAAAAGGCATAGTAACGACACCATAGTGACCTGGCGAGCCATACAAGCAACATATAAAATCAGACAAGTAATCCAAAACAGATAAATCGTGTTCGACTACAATTAAATATCTTTCTTGTCTAATCAATGAACGAATAATTTGAGCAGCTTTAAGACGTTGTTTAACATCTAAATAACTCGACGGTTCATCAAACATAAAAATATCCGATTTACGTACACAAGTTACAGCACAAGCAAAACGTTGCAATTCACCACCAGACAAGTCTTCAATGTTTCTTGTTTTTAAGCCGCTCAATTCAAATTCGGTCATCAAATGCTCTAAATTATCGACTTCATTACGTTTTGTCAAGATCTCTTCGACTGTGCCTTTGATAGCACGTGGAATTTGATCGACGTATTGAGGCTTAATTACGGCTTTTAGGTTATCCTCGAGAATTTTGGTAAAAAAATTTTGTAATTCGGAACCACGAAAAAATGTCAATATGTCCGACCAATCTGGTGGGTCATTAAATTTACCCAAATTTGGCTTCAATTTACCAGCAAGAATGTTAAGAGCAGTTGATTTACCAATACCGTTTGTACCGACTAGACCGAGTATTTGACCTGGTCTTGGTGTTGGCAAACGATGCAATTTAAACGAGTTAGGTCCGAAACGATGAGTCGTATCTTTTTCTAAGTTACTCGGAAGATTAATAATAGAGATTGCTTCGAATGGACATTTTTTTACACAAATACCACAACCGATGCAAAGTTCTTCGGAGATGAAAGCAATTTTCGAATCAGGTGCTACTTCAATACAAAGTTTTCCCATGCGTACAACAGGACACGATTTTTTGCACTCTTGACGACATTTTTTTGGTTTACAACGATCACTGCTCACAATGGCAATTCTTGTCAATGAGTCCTGTTCTTTTTGATCTCGTTTATTTATCTTACTCATTTTATTTCAACTAACTACCTGACACAAAAACAAAAAATAAATTTGTAAAAAAATTAAATGGATGAATAAGTAGGTAATGAGATGATAATTTTTAAAATTGAGTGAGTGAAAAAAACAAAAAAAATTAAAAGAATAATCAAATAAAACAAAAAAGAAACAAAGAAAATACAAAAACGTGTTCACTTTTCTTTTTTTTATTTTGAAATTTATTTTGTTTTGCTTTTTTAAAATTGCAAAATTTTTTGAAATAAGTCTACATGGGATTTTATTATATTTTTTAATTTGCAATCATAATATTGATAGATATTGTTCTTAGTTTGTCTTTTTTTTTAATTCAAGTTATCATTGTGTACTTGGAAGATTTCACTTTAAGCTTAGATACTTAGGACATACCAAAAGTTTTGATAATTCTGTCATTATTTTTAAGTCAAAGTACACTGACTCCTATCAACATGTATAATTTTAATCTGTATGCGATTCTCTATTAATTGAACCACTATTCAAGATCACATCTTTATTCTAACTGATTTTTATTTAGCACTAAGTAGACTATACCTTTTAAAAATTTAAAAAAATGAAAATTTTGAATTTTCGGTTTTATATTCAGATGTGTGTAAAATTGGGATCGAATGCAGCCACGATCCAAAATGACTTTAAACAAGTTTATAGGGACAAGGCCCTTTCAATTGCAACAGTTGTTCGATGGGTGAAAATATTTAGTGGTGAGATATCTCTGGTTCTCTCTATCTAACCAAAGCTTAAAATCGAATGCCAAACATGCTCCTCGCTCTGGACGGCCGAGTAAGGCAGTTGTTGACTCGAATATTGACCTAGTTTGAAATGTTAAACCATATTGTACAAATGATGAAATTAAAGCTCAGACTTTTCTTAGTCGAGTTACAATCGAGCGCATTATTCACGATCATCTTAAACTTCGAAAAATAGCATCTCGGTTTGTTGACTGAAAAAAAAACGTAGAGATAGGGTTCGAATTTGTCAAGAAAATTTGGCTAAATTCAAAAGCGGGTCATGGCGAATATATGACGTAGACACAGGTCACACAGTCATGGTTTTACTGGAGATTACATTTTGAGATAGAGAAGGCTGTCTGGATCCCAAAACATATATAGATGATTGCTTTAGACCTTTGGTAAGATTAATTAAGACGAGCAAAAAGACATTGGGTACCAAAAAATTGAAATTTCATCATGACAACGCTCAACCGCACGTTCATCAGCTGAAATAACTTATCTAAAAGAACAAGGTTTCACTTTAATGGGCCAATCACAATACTCGCCTGACGTTGCACCATCAGATTTTTAGCTTTTCGATTATATCAATCAGTGTTTAGACAGTCACAGTAGCTAATCACATTTATTTGAATATTTGACATACCATTTGACATCTATAGCTTGCAGTTTCCCTCTCCATTGTTCCTCCTCTCTTTTGTATATTCAATGTCTTAGTAAGCCAGTCTGAAGTTTTATAAGAAAAACAAATCATGTAAGTTTCATTTTTGTCAACTTTGTTTTTCAGTTTTAAAAGAAAATTTTCACAATCTTTCAAAATGAAAAAAATTTTTTATTTCTCAAGCCTTTTTTTGTTCTTAAACTAAAATTATTTTTACTGCACTTCCACCGAATTAATGGCGTACACGTACTGAATCGTACCTGTACCGTAATTAAAACGTACTTGTATTAAATAATCGCAAAATCACGTGTTAGAAATTTAGAGACTTTTTAGTACAGGTACGGAAAGCATTTAATCCGGTGGAAGTGCAGTATAAAAAACGATGTGAGTAGAAAAAAAATAGCTTATAAGACGTCAGATTCTGTAAATTTAAATAGCATCTGGGTTTGTTAAGTTTCAGAGTGTTTTTTTTAATTCAAGCAAAAATAACTCAAAAACGAGACAAAGACGAGTTATATTAAATTAATTTTTTCATCTACTAGAAAGTTCAATTTTTCGAAAAAGTTTTCTTTTGATTTTCGATTTTCCTGGGGTTCCCAGTCCGTCTTTCTCCGTGCGATGTTTATTTTCGTTTATCTGGCTAATATCAACGGTGTCGTTTTGGTAGTTTTGGATTTTTAGCAGTAAGATTTTTTGTTGTATTTTTCAAACACAATCTGTTTTGATTTGCTTGCGCCTGTTAATAACCAATACAATGAAAAGATTATCTTTTAAACTAACCAAGTTCCGAGTTTTTGAAAAAATTGAAAAAAAGAGAGTTTAAACAAATCAATAAATTGTTGCCAGAATAAAATCAAAATCTTAGCTTTTCAAAAAAAGAACCTTTAAAAATAAATTCATCATCATGTTGTTAAGAAGAAACCGTTTTAATAAAATTGCAAAAAGAGTTTTCATTTATTTTCACTTTGGAAGCCATAAATTTACCTATTTCTTTTTTTCAATTTACCAATTGAAAGTAAAGCTTGGGTATGAAAAAAAAACTCTCAAGTTTAATTCGTAACCAAATATGATTCATTTGTTGTCTGGAGGTCTACCTTACATTGAAACAAAAAAAAAGTAAATAAGAACCTAATAAAAAAATTCTGATAGAAAAACTTGAAAAATAAAGTAAAAATAAACTCTTTAAAACAGCATTTGCGTCATTCTCATACCAAAAGAATAATTAAACAAAGAATTTTTAGTAAACTATGGTGATTCGTAGACACCTTTTATAACTGAGTTTACTTTTTGTTAAAAAAAAATAAATTAAAATTGAATACATTTTAAATTTTCTTGTTTTCTTTTAGTCGATTGTCAACTTGATTAAAATAATTTCCCTCTAAACCGTTTTTCAAGAGAATTCTTTCAAAAAAAAAACAAACTTAAACATTCCAGTGTATAAATACAAGAGAAACTTTGTGAGAAATTTCCAAACAAACAAAAGAATAAAAAGAAGAAATTTTGAAATGAAGTTGTTGTTGGCTTTAATAAGCTTGACTGTTATTGACTCAATAAGTTGTCAAACAAATCCAATCATTATCAAATGGATTAAATCAGCTGGTATTGGATATAAAAATTTCACCACAAATATCTACAAAATTGAGTATTCAGCTAATTATGTTTATGTTAAGACAAACAGCATTCCAACACATCAATTGGGACCTTGGGTAACCAATCCAAACGATGCTGCTGCACAAAATTATACATTTAAATTTCCGCTTAGTCCAAGCTATAACACAGGTACAAAAGTCGAACCGCCACTAGGTCATATTGGTTTATGGTTAAACGGTGTAAGTATTTATAACGCTGATGACGGTCAAACTTACAACAACAAAGGTGTATGGAAAAGAAACGCTTATATTTTTGAAGGTGTTTCTTTTGATACATGCAAAGGACATGCAGATGGAAGCAGTGAATATCATCAACATGTAAGCTCTAATTGTTTGTACAACTTGGATAGTTCAAAGCATTCATCACTTATTGGCTTTGCTTTTGATGGCTATCCAGTTTATGGACCATACGGTTATTCCGAAGCAACAAACAGTAAATCAAGCATAAGGAAAATTAATACAAGTTACAAATTAAGAAGTATTACAGATAGAACTACTTTAGCTAATGGAACTGTATTGACAGGTGATTCTATAGGACCAACTCTAGCTGAATATAAACTTTCAAGTTATCTTCAAGACTATGAATATTCAGCTGGTTATGGAGATTTAGACGAGTCTAATGGAAGATATTGTGTAACACCCGAATACCCAAGTGGCACGTATGCTTATTTTATTTCTCTTGATTCAACATTGACACCTGTCTATCCATTCGTAGTTGGTCCATACTATAAAGGTAATGTTGTAAAAGTTAACATTGGAACTGGTTCAGGTAAAATATCAGTCACTGAATCGACAACTGTTTACTATTCATCAGCTAATTCTTTCGAATCGACACTAACATTCTTGATACCATTGATAATGAGTTCATTAATAGCCAAAATGTTTTAAACACCATTTTCGATGTGAAAACAATCAATGATGCTCAACATTTGTAACATGATATCGGTAAATCGATGATTACGAAATGTTTTTTTTTCCATTTTTTTAGATGAGCTTTTTGAGTTAATGATAAAGCATAATTTAAATAAACTATTTTAAGACAAATAAAAAATCTTTAATTAAAAGAAACGAACTTGTAAAATCTAGAATGCTTTGTATTTATTTTTCCGGATCCATCGCAGTTAAAAGTTTTGGGATCGCATACGCTTTGAAACACGGCTTTGTGCATCGATATGTTTGCTTTCTAGCACTCTCTTGGTTTATTTATATTAAAGAAACCGAATTTTTTACAACTATTTTTAGGTCTTCCAATTCGATTTACTTTATGATTGATTTTAATTTCCGGCGACAAATCAAATTCAATTTGTTGAGTAATGCTTAAATAGGTACCATCCTCATTGTTAAGTTCATTGTTAAACTCATTTAAAAAATCTCTTCGACAACTACTTGTATTCTAGATATTGTTATCACTAATCATTTAATCATTACTACGTTTCTGTGATCTTGGAGTAGGCTGGTCTAATAAACAAAAACTTGAAGCTGTCTCATTTCTTTGGCTGTTTGTTTGAAGTACATCCAAAAAGCTTTTCAACTTATTTTCTAGGTCAACAAACTCTTGTTCCCCGGCAGTACACATAGCATTGGTTCATCACATAACAATCCTCTAATAGATTTTTCAACGATATTTCTGCTCCGGGGTGTTAGGTCTCAAATAGTCAGTTGTCCACTGCCACAAAAGTCTTTAGAACAATAAATACTTTGTGACTCGGTTAAAGGATTTACAAAACTAAGGGAACTCTTAGTAAATCGTCTTATGAATTTACTTTGTCTTACGCATCAACTCATATTGTGCCAGTACCAAATCTGTTCCTTTATCATCTAATTTTGAGATGAGTTCATTAGCTTTATTCGAAAGACAAGTTTTCGAAACCTTTGTTTTTATTTGAGTCAAATTATTTTGTAAATCTTTTTGGAGAAATTCTTTGGTAATCAACATTAACAATAAGCTACGGGTCGACCATGACAATTGCTATCCTGTACCATTAACACATGTACCAGTAAATAATTTTCAATGTTTAATTTGAATGTGACATCTATGTGTAAGATGGTATCATAACTTTTGAAACAATTCAATTGAAATTTAGTTTGGATAAACAAACATTTCATTTGATTATCGTCGTCCAAGCAAAATAAAACTTTATTGTCAACATCTTCATTCTTGATTTTTCAATATTTATTTTTTAAGAGAAAAACTAAGTGTGTCAATAGTGTAGACTAGTTCATTAAAATGTTATTACACGAATGCCACCTCACTTGGTAACAAATTTAGCGGGTTAGTTTTTTTAGTTAAAAGTAATGATTTTGATGTTGTAACGGTAACGGAAACAACGATGCGAAAAAAAAAGTATCTACTACTGACGATACTTTTTCTCCATGCATAGACGGTTACAATATGTTTTACTCGATTAGACTGAACCAACGTGGCAGGGGTGTCTGTATCTATGTGAAAGAGACTCTAAAAAGCTGCGAGGTCTAGGATGAGATCTTGAGAAACAAGGCGACCGAAAAATGCTGGTGCACAATCAACACCGTAAAAGAATAGATCTTGGTTGGGTGTATCTACAGGCCACTTACAGTGGTGGAAATTAATTTGTCCCATGATATCATATAATATTAGCTGACCTCATCTGATGTCATCTGGTATCATCTGATATCAGTTTGCATCAGTACGTTGCCTATGATTTCAACTGTTTGGAGATGATAGGAGATATTAAATTTTGATACCAACTGATATCAGCTGATATCATATGATATCATGGGGCAAATTAATTTCCAGGACTGCAATTGTGCGGAAAATAATCCGATAATCGATAGTCTGGCAAGGTCTAGAACACTCCTAAGAAATGGAACTTTTAATGGATTGTTAGTTACTGGAGATTTTAATCTTCCAAGGATCAATTAGGATGGTATAAACTTTGGTTTAAATCCCCAATCATTTGAAAGGAAGTTCTTAGATACACTAGATGAATGTTTCTTTAATCAGCATGTTACCTTTCCTACCTTTCAAAAACATGGAGTACAAGAAAGTTTTTTGGATTTAGTTTTTACTCGGTAGTGAAGCCCCATTAGGATTATTAAATAAAGCGCACATAAGCCTAATATCGAAATCTGAGATCAAGGGTGAGACAAGACCGGTTTTTAAGAGTTCAAACTTTCAAACATGTTCAACTAGGGTGACTATAAATCATTTAATGTTTTTTTTCCAATCGAATGGAACGAAAAATTCAAAAACTTAAAAACAAACAAGATGTATGAATATTTTTAAAACGAATATGGATACGCTTGCAATCGTTTTATCCCGGTTTTTCAAAAAAATCAAAAAAAAAAAAAGAAATATTCACCTTGGATGAATTTATAGCCAATCTACGGCATAAATTTTCCGCTTGGGAAGCTTTTAGGAGTCGATGGAAGGTTCAGAAGAGAAATTTGTACGTGAAAGCAAATAAAGAAGCCACACGATAGGTAAAAGATTAAGTCAAAAACTATGAAAAAAAAATAGGGAGTAGAGCTAAACACAATCCAAAATAATTTTACAAATATTTAAACAACAAATCTGGTAATTATCAAAGGACTAAAAGATGTGAATGGACTAGTTTTAAACGATCCGAAAGTAATAGCCGATCTATTAAATAAACGTTTTCAATCGATTTTTTCGGAAGATGATCCAAATCGCCCGTTACCACACTTTAGTCCAAGACAGATATAAAGTTTCCGAACGATCTTGATGAGACCATTAATCTCGAAACTGTTAGTAATAAACTGGAGAAGTTAGATGATCACAAAGCATTGTGACCCTATAAGGTAACTGACTTTGTCCTAAAGAGATTAAGCAAATCTGTTAGCCTCCCGATTATTCTCATTTTCAAAAAATCCCTCTCAACTGGAGAAGTTCCCGTAAGTTGGAAGAATGCAAACGTTACCCCGCTTTACAAAAAAGGAATTAGGCTGGACCCCGGAAACTACCGACCGGTGTCACTGACTAGCATTGTTGTGGATTTGGTGGGAAAATTTTAGCGTGGATAAAAAAAATTTCAAACAGATAGAAAACAGAGAATTGTCCACGGAGATGTTGCATCAGAATGGTTGGATGTTACAAGTGGTGTTCCTCAAAGACCAGTTCTCGGACCGATATTATTTGTAATCTTTATTAACGACTTGTCAGAATCACTTTGCAACGAAGTTAAGAATTATGCTGATGATATGAAGATCATAGCAACAGTTAACAATTTTAATGATAAGCTATAGCTTATTAATCTCTTTGTAAGGGCTATAGCCTTACAAATCTATAGCCTCAAAGTTATGCAAGTCGGACAGAAGAATCAACAATATGAATACACAATCTTCAATAAATACGGAACTGATCCTTTAAATACAACTAGTTTGGAAAGGAATCTTGGTGTGTATTTTCAGAGTGACCTTAAATGATAAGCACAAGTTGACTACTCCTCAGGCAGAGCAAACAAGATACTGGGTATGATATGGAAGAATTACTTTGATGTAAATTTGGTTAAGTTCCTTTACACGTCATAAGTGAGACCGCTAATAGAATACGGTATTAGCGTCTGGAGGCCATATTATGAGAGTGAAAAGAAGCAATTGGAAAAAGCTCAACATAGAGCGACGAGAATGATCCCGGGTTTCAAAAAAATTGAATACGAAGAACGGTTAACAAGGATGGATCTAATGTCACTTGATACAAGAAGAAGAAGGGGCGATTTGATTCAATTTTACAAGATCGTTAATGAGTTAGAAGCTGTCAACTTAATGAATGGTATCAGGTATAGTTCAGCAAAGAATAATTATAATTTAAGGGGTCACTACAAAGTAATTTCAAGAGATCGTATCAAAAACTGCCCGATACGATTCAACAACATTACAAACAGAGTGTCCAATGATTGGAACAGTTTACCGAAGAATGTTGTGGACACAACTTCATTAAATTCATTCAAAGCGAAACTTGATGACTGGTTTAGAACAAATGGTACTAAGGCAAAGAACTACCACAGCCTCACGGCTTAACTCGACTTAAGTCGGGTCGCAGTTATTTTTACTACTACTACTAATATTACTATTAAATTTTAAAAAAGAATAAAACCAGCTATGCACTATTGCTACCCCTAATCGACCGTAATGAATAACTAACGACTGAAAAACATGAGATTGTTAACTTATAATTTAAATGATCCTATTAATTCAATTCATCAGATAACAGACCAGTCCTACTAAATAAATGTGCCAAATGTTTCGCAATCCCAATCTCTAATCTTTCAAGATTCATTTAACAGCTCGATCAAAAAAGTTCTGTGAGTCAGTCATTCTAACTATAGACCGATCTCCTTAGCATCGATAGTCATTAAACTAAGGAGTGTTTAAACAGAGGTTTTGCCATAGCCGTATTATTTATTAACTTCATGAAGGCGTTTGATCCAGTGCCACCTCCAGAATTACTCACTAAGCTTGAAGCAATTGGATTCACAGGCAAACTGCTGAAATGGGTAAAAGCTTTTCTCTATGATCGTAAGCAGAGAGTTGTTCTCGTTGGCGTCTCTTCTGATTGGAAGGAAGTCTTAAGGATCAGTATTGGGTCCGCTTTTATTAAATATCTATATAAAATACTTACCCAACGGTCTATCAGTACTTTGCAAGCTCTTCGCTGATGACAGTAAGTTGATTAGTGCAATTTGAAACCCTAAAGATCGACAGGAGTTTCAATCAGACATTAAATTTTTAATTGATTGCGCAATTAGATTTGCACAAATTTCTAAAAATTTTGATACTCTGATCCATTTGAGATTTTGAGGAAAAACTTCACAATGCTTTGAAAATGGATTTAAACTTGGGGAAATGCAAAGTGATGCGCTTTGGTAACAGCAAGATCCACCAAGACCATTTCTATTTATTCGAAATAGATGAAAACGTTTACGTATTAGAAACTACTGGGACGATAATATCTCAACGTTAATTCACAAAGCAAACTTCGTACTTTCGTGCGAAAAGACCAACCCCTAAGGAATTCAAATTTTAGCCTTTAAAAATTTCTTCATTGCAATATCGAAAAATAAGCTTTGAAAAGTAAAATAAAAATCACTTGATTTTTGTTTTTTTAAACAAATAGTCTGAGTTTTCTCTTTGGAAACGCTTAAATTTACCTTTTTATTTTTTTTTAAACATATTTACCAACTGAAAGTAAAGCTTGCGATAAAAAAAAAAAAAACTTTCAAGTCTAATTCGTAACCAAACATATTTCATTTTACTGATCTACATTAATAGCTAGATCTAAATTTTCTAAAGAAAATATAAAATAAAAAAGTGGCTTCAGTCAAATTCAGAAAAAACAAGAATCAAAACAGCAAAAATAAACTCTTGAAAGCAGCATTTGCGTCATTCTCTTGCCAAAAGAATAATTTAAATTTTTTTTTTTACTTAACTATGGTAATCACCTTTTTTTTAAAAATTAAATTAAAATTGAATAAATTCAGTAAAGAATGTTTAGTTTTTTGTTTCACGCCTTGAAACAAAATTTGAAGCTTTTGTCACAATTAAAATGCTTTCAAAATAAAGAATAAACTCCGTTAAAAAAATGTAAACATTCTAGTGTATAAATACAAGAGAAACTTTGTGAGAAATTTCCAAACAAACAAAAGAATAAAAAGAAGAAATTTTGAAATGAAGTTGTTGTTGGCTTTAATAAGCTTGACTGTTATTGACTCAATAAGTTGTCAAACAAATCCAATCATTATCAAATGGATTAAATCAGCTGGTATTGGATATAAAAATTTCACCACAAATATCTACAAAATTGAGTATTCAGCTAATTATGTTTATGTTAAGACAAACAGCATTCCAACACATCAATTGGGACCTTGGGTAACCAATCCAAACGATGCTGCTGCACAAAATTATACATTTAAATTTCCGCTTAGTCCAAGCTATAACACAGGTACAAAAGTCGAACCGCCACTAGGTCATATTGGTTTATGGTTAAACGGTGTAAGTATTTATAACGCTGATGACGGTCAAACTTACAACAACAAAGGTGTATGGAAAAGAAACGCTTATATTTTTGAAGGTGTTTCTTTTGATACATGCAAAGGACATGCAGATGGAAGCAGTGAATATCATCAACATGTAAGCTCTAATTGTTTGTACAACTTGGATAGTTCAAAGCATTCATCACTTATTGGCTTTGCTTTTGATGGCTATCCAGTTTATGGACCATACGGTTATTCCGAAGCAACAAACAGTAAATCAAGCATAAGGAAAATTAATACAAGTTACAAATTAAGAAGTATTACAGATAGAACTACTTTAGCTAATGGAACTGTATTGACAGGTGATTCTATAGGACCAACTCTAGCTGAATATAAACTTTCAAGTTATCTTCAAGACTATGAATATTCAGCTGGTTATGGAGATTTAGACGAGTCTAATGGAAGATATTGTGTAACACCCGAATACCCAAGTGGCACGTATGCTTATTTTATTTCTCTTGATTCAACATTGACACCTGTCTATCCATTCGTAGTTGGTCCATACTATAAAGGTAATGTTGTAAAAGTTAACATTGGAACTGGTTCAGGTAAAATATCAGTCACTGAATCGACAACTGTTTACTATTCATCAGCTAATTCTTTCGAATCGACACTAACATTCTTGATACCATTGATAATGAGTTCATTAATAGCCAAAATGTTTTAAACACCATTTTCGATGTGAAAACAATCAATGATGCTCAACATTTGTAACATGATATCGGTAAATCGATGATTACGAAATGTTTTTTTTTCCATTTTTTTAGATGAGCTTTTTGAGTTAATGATAAAGCATAATTTAAATAAACTATTTTAAACAGAAAAACTTTAACCTCGTTTTTGTTATCCAAAAAAGTCTAAGTGTTCCCTCTCTTTTCTAATGAGCTTCTAACTAACGTTAAAAATAGACCGTTTTAAGAAAAAAAAATTTACATCAAATTTTAGAAAAAAATCGATAAAAATGCTTTTAGATATTAATTTTAGAAGAAGCAAAGCTTGTTGATGCAAATACAAAATATTCATTGATAATTGTTCATTTTAAAAGATAATTTTTTTAAAATGTTTTATCAACAAAACAAAATCTGAGTGTTATTAATGTTTTGTTTAGACAAAAAAAATAATTATAAACCTCTTTTGTTTTGTATTTAACGTCTTTAGTTTTGAAATAATTAAAATTTAAGATATAAAACAATTGGTACGTGATCACTTCCAGTTATATGTGGTCTTATAACATGATCGACTAGATTGTCTTTTAACTTTTCTGACAAGACAAAATAATCGAGTCTCCATCCTGAATTTGTTTGCCTAGATGTTACTTTACGATGTGTATAAAAAGTATACGCACCACTTTTACTAGGATACAAGTGACGAAACGAATCAAAATAACCATCTGATAAGATATCACTAAAATTGCTTCTTTCTTCAATCGTAAAACAAGCTGAATGTAAATGAGATGATGGATACTTTAAATCTATTCGATTATGCGCTACATTAAGGTCACCAGTCCAGATTATTGGCTTGTTTTTTTCTAAATCAGCCAAATGCTTTCTCATGGCATCAGCCCATCTAAGACGATAAGGCAACCGAACGAGATCACCTCCTGCGTTCGGAACATCTAAAATTAAAAATTTAACAAATTCTTCATGTAGAAAAAAATTTTTTTACATGAATTTATAAGATAAAATTTTTCATATTCAGCGATTATGACACGTCCCTCTTTGTCAAACTCTTCATTATTAACGCCATAAGACACTTTAATAGGCTCTATTTTGGATAAAATTCCAACACCAGCGTAACCTTTTCGATCACTTTTTAACCAATAACTTTTATAATTTGACAACGAATTGAGTTCATGAATTTTAGAGTAATCGTATTTTGTTTCTTGAACACAAAAAATGTCCGCTTCTTCGGCTTCCAAGTAGTTAATTCCACCTTTCTAATTTTAAAAAATTAAACTTTTGAATTGAACTAAAAAGAACACAAAAAAATGTAACCTTGATCCAAGCACGTAAACCGTTTATGTTCCATGAAGATATTTTAAAATTCCATTCTTTATTGTTAGAAGGACTTTTAAACTCTTGTTTAAACGATTGAATGTCTTTTAAGTGTATGAGTTGTATATTAGGATATGACGAGTCATTTTTTTGTTCAATTTTGACCCGCTTATTGATTCGATTCGTTTTGATTTTCTTTTTGAAAAAAAATTAAGGCTTATTGACTGCAAACGAATCAACAAAACAAAATCGGTTTAAGTCAATTAGGATTAAAACGACTTACCATGTTTCGTTTAGGCATTTTTATTTTTAATTTGATTAAAATAGAACAAAAGAAAACGAGAGGGGAGGTTTAAGGATTTATATTAAGAATTTTTGCATACGTCCAATCCAGATTTAAATTATCTAAGTTAACATTTGATCCCTGAATAATTCAATTCCCAAAAGAAAGATAAAAATAAAATATTTTACATGTTTGTTCAATCGGAATTGATATTAAATCAAACAAAAAAATGAAAGAAATTTAGGAAATTGTCTAAGTTGAACATAAATTAAATAATTTTTTTTTCAAAATTGTTTTTTTTTTGATGACATAGAACAAGGGTGAATGGAGGACCATTTATGCAACATGTGGTTATGAGTAAAAAATATGATGAATGAATCATTTGAGTAGATGAAAAGATTCATTTTAAAAGGAAACTGTTTAATGTGTTTAATTTACGATAAATAATTTAGGAAAAGAGACAAACGACTTGTAGGTCATGATCAGAAATGTTTTCAACAACAATTTCATCAAATCAAAATAATCATGAAAACGAAATTTTTATCAAAATTCAGCTTGGTTAAACCCATTTTGTCATCAATTTAAATCGATTAATGACAAACACAAACGAATTTCGGAGATTACAAAATCAAACAGTATTTATTTAAGACATTGAAGAATTCAACTAAGCGCTTTCATGAGCAATAATATGTGAAAGACAGCTCTCTCTCTCTCTCGTGGGAAACCTTAAAAGTTAGTTCTAAACTTGAAGGTTTAACTCATTAAAATATTTTACTTTTTCCCAATGAATGCATATTTAAATAAATCAATCAATATATTTTTGTTTTTTTGAATTAAAAAATTGCGTTATTGTTTTTATTGAAAATTTAATTCAAAACTAATTTAATTAATTATATCTCGGTGGATTCCTTCTTTTCTCTAAACAAAATTTAAAAGAAGCTTTTCTCTTTTTTTTTGTTGTTAAATAGATTTTATAATTTAAGTATTCTAAACAATTAATGCTTTTTTTTTAGAGCTTTTTTAAGATAAATGACGGGAACATTTTGCATTTAACTCGATTGTCAATTTTAGATTCAAAATGAGCGATAATCCGGATCTAATAGAAGACGATAATTTTTCGTTTTCATCATCGTCGACTAAAAATATAAAAAATAAAAAAATGTTTCTAACACGTCGTTGTTCAGTGTTTAGTAAATCATATGATCCAGAAAATACGGACTTTGAACCCGAGTCATATACGGACTCGGAAACTTTAACAAACAAAATATACGAAAATAATAAATTATGTTCACTTAATCGAAGCGATAAATTTGAAAATTTAAAAAAAATTTTAAAATCAATTATTTTGTTTAAACATTTAGACGACGATGATATTGATAATGTAATTGGATTTATGTTCGAAAGACCTTGTACTAAAAATGAAATGATTGTAAAACAAAATGAACCTGGCAATTATTTGTATATTATTTCAAGTGGGGTATTTGATGTATACGTTAAAGAGAACACTTGTTCAAATGATACAGGAAAAAGAGTTGCCGAGTTTAATAATGATGGATTTTTTGGAGAACTTGCTCTTTTGTACGATCAGTCTCGTTCGGCAACGGTAATTTGTCGACAAGATGGCCTACTATTTTGTATGAATCGAGACACATTTCAAAAATTTGTAATTTCAATATCTTACAATCGTCGTCGTAAATACATCAATTTATTAGAATCAATTCCATTTTTAAAAGACTCCATGACACATTGTGAACGATCAAAAGTAGTTGATGCTTTAACAACTGTCAACATAGAAAGCAACACTTGTATATTTCGACAACAAGACACAGCTGATGGTATGTATTTTATAGAATTGGGAGTTGTTAGGATAGAAAAAGATGGTCAAGTTGTGAATATGCTCAAGTCAGGCGATTATTTTGGTGAATTAGCGTTGCTCAATAAGTCACCTCGGTCGGCAACGGCCTTTGCTATTGAAAAATGTAAACTAGCGTTTTTGGAAATAGAAGCTTTCGAAAGACTCATGGGACCGTGTATTGAATTATTAAAAAATGAATTGGATTATATCAAAAAAGAATAAAATTTTGATGTTTTTTAGCTTTTAGATTTTATTTTGTTTTTTTTAATTTTGTAAATTTTAATAAGTAAACCCCCCTTTAAAAAAAATAAATTCCCAAATTATCCAAAAAATTAAAGACGTTGATCCGGCTAAACATTTTGGCATTTGTTACGGGTGTTTATGGGTTTCTTGACCACCATAGGTTAAGTATTAAATTAAAAAGATAATGAAGATTTATTTTAAAGCTTATTTAAAAGACTAAATAAAATATAATATGAGAAATCCTTCCTAAAATCCTTTTAAGAATGAACTATCTTTATTGAGAAACTTGTTCGTATTTATATCCGAGTTTCCCATTTAGATTGAGTAATTTATAAGTTGTTTATTTAATTAAATAATGTTAGCACAGTTAGTGACCAGTGGCGTATCTACGTGAGGCGAACTACGGCGGACCGCCGTACATGAAAATTTCGGGTGAGGCGTCGCCTCATATGAAAAAATCAATTACTTATTCTAAACTTGCTTCAAAAATTAATTTGATAGCTTGTTTCGCTTATTTTTTATTTTTCGCTCCTTTTTTTTTTAAATCCAATAATTATTTTAAACAATAAAGTCCATTGTTCTTTTTTTTTCTTGTTTTCTTCAAAATGAGAAATTTCTAACCGCTTAATCATGAGAAAATTTTTAATCGCTCAATCATCAAATGATAAAACCGCCTCAACTATTTCAACAAATAGTAAAGCCGCCTCAACTTTTTCAACAAATAGTAAAGCCGCCTCAACTAGTTCAGCTTTATCAATCCCCGTTATAAAGCTGATACCAATGATAACAATCCTTCTTTGTCAATATCGTACCCCTTAGTCATTTCAAAAGATTTTAGCGTTGGGGTCCTGTACCCCCCCCAGGGGGTATCTCGCCGTATGTCCCATTGAGTTCTGGCTACGCCACTGTTAGTGACACATACAAAGTATTGTACCTGTGAATTGAAATTATTTAAGAGCTAAGGCTTCAGATTTTAGACCTATGGCATTAAAAGCTTTTGCTAGTTTCATTGCTTCTTTGAAACAAATTTGACCCGAGCGGGATTCGAACTGACACTTTCGTGGAGCATTGATCAACCAACGATACAAACTGAGCTACCATTCCCATCAACGTAATACAGAAACAGTTAGATAATTTTTTCCCCTTGCGGGGAACCCTCTTCTTGCAAGACTAGTTCGCAAAAAATGAATAGTAAAATTAGTACGATTCGAAAATTTTAAATTTTGCTTAATTTTCGATGGTAAATGGTTTGAAAAGTTATAGTACTAAGAAAAAATGGGTCTAGTCGGTTTGGTGAACAACTGTTCACATAATATGTGAACAAATCTTGTTCTCAGGTTTGGTGAACAACTTGTTCACTTAATTTTCGAATTGTTCACTTAAAGGTCAATTTGTTCACGTAAAGATCCAATTGTTCACCTAACGATTCAATTGTTCACTTAAGTTATAATTGTTCACATAATTGACAATTTTTTTTTAAATTTTTCAAAAAAAATATGTAAACTCGGTATGCAAAAAAAGATACAGTCGACTCGCGGTAATCCGTATACAAAAATTAATCGTATACAAAAAGCCCTAGAAAATTTTTGTACGGATTAAAATCTACGGATAATCAAATACATGTAATAGTATCGGAAAGGGATCCGAGCCCGGGTATTTCGGTTCGGATGTCAAGTTATTCGGATTAAACTGTATACGGATTATCGCGAGTCGACTGTATAGAAATTGAAACCTTATTTGAATGGTAAAAACAATAATTTAAATTGTGTTGGAATTTTTTTGAAAGACAAAAGTGCTTAAAAATGCATGTATTTAGAAGTCATAAAGATTAATTATATTTTTTTATTTTATATTTTATCATTCATGTAAACACGTTTAAATTAATCTTCGAAGACCGTTAACCCCTTACTCTTTTACTGATTAGTGTATAGTATATATTTAAAAAGACACATTTTTTCATAATTTTACACATGAAAATTGTTCACATATTTTCTAAATTGTTCACCTATACGTGAACAAAAAATTAAGTGAACAAATTATTCACCAAACCTGAGAACAAGATTTGTTCACATATCATGTGAACAGTTGTTCACCAAACCGACTAGACCCGAAAAAATGTGGTATTTTTCAACCCTTTTACATAAAAGTCATCTAACTCTTTGTAATTCCATTATTAAAATGCAATTACAAAGAGTACTATAACTTTTCAAACCATTTACCATCGAAAATTAAGCAAAATTTAAAATTTTCGAATCGTACTAATTTTACTATTCATTTTTGAACCACTGAATTATGAATTTTTTATCAAAATTATTTCTGTACAAGCTGTACATAGTTTAGGTTAGTCAAAAGAAATAATCGTCCTAAAAAAATTCCATAATGTTTAAAGTGTATTTCTTATAAAACTATATTTTTGTTTAACACTTATTATCAATAGCTCAAATACGAATCCTTGACTTCTTATATGAATTTTTAAGTGTACAAATTTAAGACGAACAAAATTGTATATGACTTGTCTCATATAGATTCACAGAACCGAATAGTACTTGAATCGTCAAAGAGAATCAGACTAGGAACCATTATGATTGAACAAATTATCTCTTGAAATTAATTTTATTAAATACAAGATGTTGTTGTTGTTCTTAATTTAAACATTTTTTGGAAAAAATAAAAAAGCTTTTTTAGCTAATTTAACTGTACTGTTTTATTTTAGGGTTCGTTTATACAGTTATCTTGAATTAAATACACGATGAGTAGGTGTATCTCTAAATTATGCAAACACTAAAAAACAACAAACTCAATTGCGTAAGTTCAATTTCAAAACAAAACAAAAATGTTAAAATTTATGGTTTCATAAATTTTGCCTGTTCTAATATAAGAATTGATTTAACCCCCCTCTCAGCCTCTTTTTTATTCTTTCTATAATACAATTCCTAAACAAAACAGTTTGATTTAATCCTCATTATACAAGAAACAAAAATAAATAATCTTGATGTTAAAGTAATAACGCACATATTTATATTAATCTTATGCTTTAAAAAATAAAAAAACAAGATTTTTGATTTTGAATGGCTTTGAGTAAAGAAACATCGAATCGGTTTGATTCGTTGGTACACTCGAATCAATTATTTTTAGCCACTTACATTTGGATTGACTCGGATTACAATGACATTTTACGTTTAAAAACACGTACACTTGACTTTGAGCCAAGTAAACCCGAAGATCTACCCTTATGGGATTGTGCCATTGCATTCGCTACTAGTTACATAAACACAGACATTTATATAAAACCAGTACGTTTATTTAGTGATCCATTTTATTCCGGTAGAAATAAACTTGTTTTGTGCGAAAATTTAAAACACGATAAAACAATTGCAAATGAAAATAAACGTTTTAAGTGTACACAAACATTTAAGAGACTCGAAAAATTTACAAAAACAAAACCTGTTTTTATAATTGAACAATTTTATACAATGTATGATAAGAATGGTGTTGACAAATTAGACGAAATTGATACAAAAGTTAAAAAAAAATTACATTATTGTTCAATAGGTATAGATCGAGTGAATGGACGAAACATTGCCGAGTCACATTATAAAGCGTGTTTATACGCTGGTATTAAAATTAAAAGTTTTAGTTGTGAAAAAGAAATTTCAGAATGGAAGTATGAAATTGGACCTTGTGAGTCATTCGATTTGGCCGATCAAGTTTTTATGTCAAGATTTATTTTGCATCGTGTAGCTGAGGATTTTGGCATTTGTGTAAAGTTCGATTCAAATACAACAAGTAAATTGTATTTTTCAATTCAAGAAAAAGATTTCATGTTAAAGTAAGTTCAAGCTTAATGACTTGAAACATTGACTAATTTTTGTTCAAAAGAAGTCTAGGTTCGGTTGTAATGGGTTTGGAAAAAATCGATCTCAAATTCGGTGAATCGTTGTTATTAATGAATAAACAATCGAATAATGGTCTAAGTGGGGTTATGAAGCTCAACATGCCCGAAAACAAAGTCGAGTTGAATGAAATGATGGAAAAAGATTTGAATTTAAAAAATGGTCAAAAGTCTCATTTTTTAAATGAACTTCTCGGTTCACCAACACAAAAGTGCGAGTCACCAAGCTCAAAATTTAATTGTTTCTTTGAACTATTAATAAGTAAAAGTAACTCGACATATTTTGATACATATTATTTATTAGATCAATTAATAAACTGTATTCTAAATATAATTAATCCCAATGAGAATGAGAATGATGATGATGATGTCTAAAGAAGAAGAAGGAGGCTCTTTTTTGTATATTTTTTGTTTTGGAAATATAATAAATAATTTTGGCTTTATTTTTTATTTTTAATCTATTTTTATTGTTTTTTTTTATTTTTTTTTTATTTTACAAATTACATCAAAAACAACACAAAAAATGGGTGTAATTTGATCTTTAATTTACTTTAAGAAAGAAGAAGCGATTTGCGTATTTCTTTTAAATTTAACTTTTTTATTTATTTTTATTGTATAATCATCATGTAACATTTGTAAACAAATAAAACGCTAAGCTCTTAATCTTGATTATTTAGTTTAAAATGATCTAATTCATCAATAAATCAAACAAAATTAAATTGAATTATCCGCTCCGCTTGGCAACTGACTCAATATGCGTTTAGGGAATCCAAAATATTTGAATTTTTCTATCGAGGGTTCTAACTATCTTTAATGACCTAGTAATTTTTATTTGAAATCGATTTATTGAAAACTCAAAAACCGCAACCTCACCTCAAAAATCTAAGCCTTCAGAAAGACACTCTTGTTGTATCCAATGTATATCGTACCGAATTTTTGGTTATCTGGGGTACGCTACACACAAGGTACGGTACGTTTCGCTAAGAGTACGCTCCGGTACGGTCGTATGGTTGCTCCATTTTTTTTGGTGGTACGCTACGGTCTGCAAAGGCTACACAAATAGTGTATTACAAAAAGGACAAATATTATTGCCTCTGAAAAAGTTAGGTAACACTACTTTAAAAGGCAGCTACTTCCACTAGTATCGCGTAGGATAATTGGTACTTTGTCCAACCAGCTGCATAAGTTTTCGATAAAATTAAGTTCAGGACTGTTTGCAGGACAAGATAAAAAGTCTATTTTACATTTCTCGAACCATTTATTGACTTTTCGACTCGATGGAATGGATCATTGTCCTGCTGACCGTTTGTGCAAAACAAACAATTCGTCTTCTCGAAGTAGATCTATTGAAAGTACCAAGCTTTTATCAGGAAAATCCATAATAGCTCATACAGCACCATATTCCAATTGAACCGTGTTAAGTTCAACTTAAATATCATTTCACGCTTATTTTTCTGCTGATTACCTCATCAGTAAACATAACTTGTTTCCATTTAGCGTTGGCCCGTGATTTTTGACTCAGACAAAATAATTTACGAGCTTGTTCAAAATTAATCTTTGCCGAACCAATGAGAATGATGCTCTCCTGCAATTTGATGGTTTCGTTTCTCATTCAATAACGTGGGATGGTGCTGTTCGGTTTTATTTTGACAATACTGACCAACTGACTGTCTTTTTAGGCTTTTTAATCTTCTAACTAAATCAGTCTCCAATCTTGGACAGTGATTTTCCCTGTTAGTAAATTATGAGGAGATTTTTTAATTCAAGTCTAGCTTAAAACTGCTTAAAAATGTGGGATGGTGTGGGAATTAAGACTTCGAGGATTGTCTCTTTAAAAGTTTCTTTAATTTTTTCACAATTTTTTTCAAAAGAGGATTAGTCAATTTATCAAATTTACAGAGAGTTTCCTGATTTTTTTCAAAATACAGTATGAACTTAAAACTTTAATTTTTTATAAAAAGTCATTCTAAAAATTTATTTGAATTAATTATAAATAAAAATCATTTAGCCATGTTTATACTTGAACTTAGTTCTTTAAGGCTCATTTTAGCCCTTGTCAAAGATATCTTGATACCAGCCTTAACAAAATCTAAGTGACAATAATTTTGAAAGAGATTAATCATGACTTACTTCATCAGTTAAATTTTTATTCATTTTAAAATCATGTCTTGTCCAATTGATCAACTCTTTCTTGTATGAATCATCCTCTATTTTGTAACATACCTTGAGAATATCTTTATAAGTCTTTAGAACTTCACGTCTAACCATAAACTATTTTAATTTTAAATTAAAAAAGCTATCTCTAAGGGTCTACAAAAATGTTTTACTTGTTTCAAATTGAGTACAACTTTATCGGAGCGCATCTCTAAGATATTCAATTTTTAAGCCATCAAGGATAAGGGGTCAATCACTTCGAGGTTAATCAAAGTTAAATTAAAAATTTAAAATTCTAAAAATATTCTTTTTTTTATTTTTGTAACGATACGACTTGGAGACAAGAAGAAAAAAAAAATTTTTTTGTTTTTAAAATTTCAAAAGAGTTTATTAGTTTTTGAGAGAAGAAATTAAATTGATAATTGTTTGCTTTATATTTACATTTTTGAAAAAAAAAATTACAAAAAAAAATAAAGTGAGACAGAGTGTGTGACAAAAAAAAAAAAAGATAAACTTTTTTTATTAAATTTTACAAATTCTTTGGAAATTTTTTTTTTTATTTTATGTTAAAATAATAAAAATAAGAAAAAACAATAACAATTTTTATTTTTGGGTTTCGACAACCGAAGAAGCATCGAGTTGATTTTTATTCGATTCGTCATCGCCTGTATGCCATGTTAAACGTTCTTCGTAAAATTGAATTACAATTTGAGGACATCGTACATTGGCTGTTTTGGCTAAGACTAAATCGGCTTCGTCTGAGTTTTTCCATTTCATTAAGAACATGAGCTCGCCACTTGAGTCTGTGGCACCGATTATTTTTTCGGGCACAAGACCGCGATCGAAACCCCTCGCCGGATTTGACTCTTCACTCGGCATTGTCTCGTTTTGATCGTGTGTATTTGTTGTATTTGCTAACGGTTGTGTTGTCTCGGGTTTTTTCTTTTTATTGAGACTCAATTCACTGTCAGTTTTTCGTTTTTGTTTTTGAGAGACGGCAGTAGTAGTAGCAGCGGCGGCGGCTCCTTGACTTTTGAGTCGATTCTCAAAATCAGCTATCAAATCGGGACAGTCTAAATTCTCTTCTGGCTCCCATGTGTTATCCGTATCGGGATAACCCTTCCATTTTAGAAAATACTCAGTACGACCTGCTCGTGTACGTTTGTCGACTATCTTTTCAACGACATACTCTTCTTCTTCGAGATCTTCGCCTTCTGTTCCTGAACCAGTCTCTGGATTTTTACTTTTTTTATTAGTCATTGTCGGTGATGTTGTTTTATTATCTTATATCGAATAAGTAGCAAAAAAATCTAAGCTTTAAAATGAAGAATAAAAAAAACTCTCTCTTATTTTGAACAAACAATGCGTTTGACTTTAAATAAAAGCTTCAAGTGCAGATATAATCAACTCATTTCTTTGAATGTATAAAAATAGTTCAAATTTTAGGGATGGGGGGAGGATTATTATTTTATTTCGTTTCGTCTTTGTTTGTTATTCAAATGTGTTCAATTATTTTGTCTTATTCAAAAACAAAAAAATAGATAAATTTTAATCTTTGAATGTTTAAAGTACACTTTTTATCCCATCCTTATCCCATGATGTCTTCTAAAGACAAAAAAAATATATTTTTGAATGTCAGTCTACTTCCAGTTGCTAAGCATCGCTCATAAAAATTATAATTAATTAAAAGAGATGAATTTTTTTTTAGCGAAAAAATTATTTTGAAAAAAAATGTCAGAATTCACGAATGCTCGACTTAAAAAAAATGCTCAAATAGCCGAAGCCTTGTCTACAATTGGTAAAAAAGATCTTTACTCTTGGAAGCCATCGTCTAATTTGCGTTCGAATGCTGTTAAACTTTCCAATTCGCCATCGAATACGAGTATTAATAATCTTAGCTCACCTATATTCCCAGCACCACCACCCAAACTTAAATCTCTTGATCTTGTAATCAAACGAACTACGAGTCTCAAAGATTTACAACAGAATTCTTCACATAAAAATCCTGCTCGAATCGTTTCTGGTACGACACGGCTTAAAAAATTGGAATTTAATCTAGACGAAATTGATCAACAAGAACAAAATGAGTTTATAACTAGTTTTAAATCAAAATCTAATTTATCCGATGAAGATGATGATCGACCTTATTTAAACTCATCTCGAGATGGTTACATCAAAAAATTTAGCTCAAATGAATCCAAAGAAACAACACTCGTTAATCTTATGAAAAAAGATGCGGTGGTCTTAACCGAAATTGATTTAAGTCAACTCAATTTAACTCGTATTGAAAATTTAGAAAAATTTAAAAATTTAAAAATTCTCGATTTGTCTTGTAATCAAATTGAAAAATTAGAGAATTTAAATTTTAAATTTTTAAACGAGCTTAGGGTGTATGCCAATCGAATTGAGTCTATTCAAGGATTAGATATGTTAAAAGATTTACAAAGTCTACAATTACAATCGAATCGAATAAAACAAATCGACAAAGGTTTATCTCAATTGAGAAGACTCGAATATTTAAGACTTGATCAAAATGAATTAAAAACCATTCGAGTAAGTGAATTGGCAACGTGTTCGAATTTAATCTATTTAAATGTTAGTTTTAATCAACTTGAAACAATCGGGGTATGTTAAGCCTTTATCTTTTGGATCCACTTTTGAATCTTAATTTTTGGTCTCTAGTTTATAAATAGTCTTCCAAATTTAGAGGAATTTTATGCAACTAATTTAAGAATTAAAAACTTAAACGATATCGATCCTAATCGACTCAATAAAGTAAGTTCACCAATACGGTCTTAACTTTTATCTAACAAAGTCCTCATTTTAAAGTTATCAGAGATCGATTTGTCAAACAATCAATTGTCAGACTCGAATCTTTTGAATTTTAAAAGTATCAAGACTTTAAAGGTGATTTTTTAAGATTAAATTTTTTAAACAAACAATTTTTAATTTGTTGTTTAAAGACCCTAAAAATATCGAATAATGGTTTGACTTCAATCGCAAACATATCGTTAATAACAAGTTTAAAAAATTTAGATCTTTCGAAAAATCGTTTAGAAAAAATCGACGATTTGTGTAAACTAACTCAACTTGAAACCTTAGATCTTAGTTCTAATCTAATAAAACAAATTGTAAGTTTTATGTTTTTTTGGTTTTTTTTTTGAATTTTCTTTTTTTTTTTAAAGTCATCTCTAAACGATTTGGAAGAACTAGTCGAATTAAAGATTAAAGATAATCCATTGGAATCGAGTCAAACAGACATTTTAAATAGATTAACAAGATTAAAATATTTAGATGATGTTTGCACAAGCGAAGACAAGTCAACAAAACTAATTAACAAAAAATTAGGTTAATTTTTCAAAGATTTTGTAGTCAATTGAATTTTTTTTAAATTTTTAAAAAAGATATCACGACAATTGAGTTTGATATGAAAAAGTTTGAACAACAAATGAAAAATTTGAGTGAATCATTTATGAATCGATTTGATCAAGTTAAACAATATTTAGATAAAATTGAGGTCAAGGCAAAACAAGATGAATCAACAACACCAGCTGTTCTATCAGCAAGACAATCTTCAAAGTAAGCTCTTTCATCTATTTAATCAGATATTAAATTTTTGTAAAAAAAGGAAAAAACTCATGGAGGCTTTGTATTACTCAAAACAACTTGGTGATAATCAAGAGTATAATTTTACTAATTAAAAAAAAAAAAAATTTTTTTTAATTTTTTTATTGTTAGACCTGAATGCAAAACCTCTTGAATTTTGATGGATTTTTAAAAAAAAAATTTTTTTTTAAATAAAATTTTATTCGAAACAAATCATTTGTTTTCATTTAAAAAAAATAAATTATCTCTTCCACCACTCTCTCTCTCTCTCTGATATTTACATTGATCATTTGTCTCACCGTTTACAGAAACAAACAATTCTAATGTGACAAACAAACAAATAACAAAAAAAAAAAAGAATTCGTTTTTCATATTGCCACTTCGGTAATTGTTGTGTTTTTGATGTTGATTTTTTTATTTCCATTTTCGTCTCTTTCATTTTCAGTTGTAATTATTGACGTACCTGGTGCGATTTGATTCGTTTGCATATTCGGGTTAATCATTGGTCGTTTTTTGACAAAATAAACCAATGAAATTAAACCAACTAGGATGCCTAGTACTGCTATACCTCCTATTACGCCTAAGACTAATATCAGTGTATTTCCGTTTGAGTCCGGGTCTGGTTTTACCACAACTGTCAATGGTGTAACAACTGAATCAACACTGATTGCTCTTGTCACGTTTAATTCTCTTAAGAAACTTTGGTCTAAATCAAAACTGCCTGAACCGAGTTCTTCGTCTCGTTTATGTCGAAAATTAACAATTTCTTTTTCGGGTAAAAGAAGATTTTGATCATCAAAATCGATTTCTTGTATCATTAAATCCGAATTGAGTAACATTTGAGCATTTATCGACGTTATTAAAAAAAGAAGAAAAAATTTTTTTCGGTTCATTTTTTTTGTTGTTTTCTGAAAATTTAGAACGGAAATAGTTGTACGAGCGATATTTATAAAATGAAATGAACTTGAACGGTTTCAATGTTTTAATATTATGGCTTTTAGCTAGAAAATAATGAAAAAAAAACGAAATTAAAAAAAAAACTCTCACTTAAATATTTAAACTGTAAATTTATAGTTAAGCGTGACAAAATTTGAAAAGGAAACCTTTAAATTATTAAAATTGAGTTACCTGCCCTCTTTTTTGTTCAAAGAGTTTGGTTACGCGGAAAAAAAAACACCAAAACCTCTCTCTCTCTCTTAATATTTGGTTTAGTTACAAAAAAATTCAATAAAAACAATAATAAACTTATTTCTCGATTAATATAAACCCTTCACACAACCTAAATTCGACTAACAAATAAACTACTACTACTACTACTACTACTACTGCTACTATTAATATAAATTACGAATCGAATTCGTGACTATTATTATGAAACTATTAAAACGCTGCCCACTTAACCGAAGTGAATAAAAAAAAAGCCTTTTAAAATTTTTTATTTTTTTCTAAAGTACTTTACAAATTCGAGTTATCTATGCGCAATGTTTGTAACCAATGACAATCAAGGATACATACAATATCATAAAGTGTTTTTTGTTTTAAACAACAACAACAACAACAACAACAACATTTAAAGGCTTCAATTAATCGCATTTGGGATTCGCTAATAATACCAAAATAAATTAAGTTTCCTCTAAGATTGTAAATAGTAACCAAAAGTTATCGAATGTAACTAATTTGTTGATAAAAAATTTTTTTTTTAAAATAAAATTTTTTTGGGTCAAAAAATTAAGTTTAGATTTCTAAGTGATTTCGTTTTTGCTGTTGCTAATTGATTGAGACCGATTCTTTTTAAAACAATTGTGTGGTATTACTAGCAGTAATTATTACACTAACTTGACCCAAACACACAAGTCTAACTCTCTATAAATTAATGTTTGAACAAGAAACCTTAACAAATTCTACTTGACTTTGTTTTTGTTCACAAGTCTTCCAAAAATACCAGGGATGAGTCAAAAATTTAGAAAATTTAAAATATTTTTATTTCGATCCATGTGAGACCTAAAGAACAAAAATAGTTTTTTTTTCTAATTGGCAAAAATAATTCCCATAGGTAAATGAACATATTTCGATTGGGTAGAATTGAGTCCAATTTCGTTCAAATATTCTCTATTAAGAGTCACATCTTGATCCAATTGAACTTTTGATGGTACTAGCCAAGTCTTTTTGAGACTAAAGTTACTTGAATATTTGACATATTGTAACGCTAATAATTCATTTTCATTGACTTTTTCATCACATAAATACCATACACTTGATACTTGTTGATGTTCACTTAAATGTTTTGTTAAATGATGACGATTACCAGTCAAAATGTTAACTACACCTGGTGGCATGTCTGATGTGTCAAATACTTCGTATAAATCGAGACATGGGACTTGACAGTCATCACCTGGAACCATTATAACCGTGTTTCCATGAGCAATTGCACCGACTAAATGTTGAATAAAACTTAACAATGGATAATCAGAGTTTGCGCATATAATTGCAACTACTCCCAAAGGCTCGTTTATTTCCATTAAATAACCATACTCTGTTGTATCATTGAGTCTACCAACGTATTTATCGCACACACCAGCATAGTAATTTATTACGTTAAGACATAAATCAAGTTCTTTTTCACATGACTCTTTTGATTTTTTGGTAAAAAGAGAAAGTTTTTGAACAAAACTTTCGGCACGTTGACATAAATTTTCGGCAAAGTAATACAAAATTTGGGACTTGTTAAAATTTGAACGTTTCCACCAAGCATTGAATGCCGAATGGGATGCCTCGACTGCATTTCGAACGTCTTTACGACTTGCTTCAGGTACTAAACAATAAACTTGGTCTTCGATTTTGACTTGACGTGAGCTTTGTGTATCTGGTCGTTGTTGTTTGCCTCCAATGTAAAGTTTATAGGTTTTTTCTTCACTCATTTTTGTTGGTAAAGGCAACGCTGATGACGATTCAAGTCCTCCAAAATTTTTTAATTTTTTTAAAAATTCTTCAAAATTTTCGTTCGAGTTTGTTTCGTTCAAATCCCATTTGTTGCGAGTAAAACATTTTAGGCTTTTAATTCCCGATATAGAATAATTTCCGCTTTGCTTACGGGTTTGAACACCTCGTTCCAATGGGAAACTATTCACCCAAACTGTACCTACGTTCACCAAATAAACAACTTCCATAACAAGACTTATGTTTTGAGAGAACAAACAAACCCCGCTGCCGTAACGAGACGTGTTAATAAGTTCAACTGATTCCTTAACTGTTCTGAACGGGATTGCTAACAAATAGGGTCCATTGACTTCGTTTAAATTTATCTCAGAGTTTAATGTTAATTTTTGGATTAATGTTGGTGGTGTGACTGATGAGCCGCATTGTTTAACTCTCCCTCCAGATTCACATGAAATTGACACCGAGTTTTTAAAAGCTTCAATGTCACTGTCTGTCAATAAAGTTCCCAAGTCATTGTTCTTATCCATTGAGCTACCACTTCGTATTTTATTGAATCTATTCTCTAAACGACGAATAAAATTATCGTAAACATTTTCTTGAACAAACAATTTATTCAAAGAGTATCTGTGTTGACCATTTGAATAAAAACATCCATCGATTACACTTTCAACAGCACTGTCTAAATCAGCTGATTCATAAACAACCATTGATGATTTACCTTCAAGTGATAATAAAGTTTGAGTCGAAGGATTAATTGATGAACGCATCACTAATTCTTGACCTAAACTTGTTTTACCATCGAAACAAACACAAGAAATTCTTTTATCTTGAGCTATTGTTTTAAGAGTCTCTTCTTGTTGAGATACCACTAGATTGATGACTCCTTCAGGTAGACCCGATTGAATACATAGATCCAAAAACATGTAAGCACTCAATGGGGTTAGTTTATGAGGAACCAAAAGAATTGTGTTTCCACTTGCCAAAGCTGGTGCAATTTTATTTACAATTGACAACAATGATGAGTCGAAATATCCGAATAAAGCGACTGTGCCTAATGGTTGAGTCCCAGTGTTTTGTAACGATGATGAACCAGCGTAGTAGTAAAGAGTCTTGATTACTTGGGTTATGTCCAAGTCTTTAACTTCACGACTAGTTCGACCAGAGTTGATACTCTCACAAGCGACTAAAATACTCAAATGTTTTTGAACATTTCTCGCAATGTTATAAATTATACGGTCACGTTTAGTTTGATCCAATTGTGACCATGTCTTAGCTGAAGTGACACATGATTCGATAGCTTGGTTCAAAGTGTTTGTGTCACAGTCTAAAACCTTGGCTAATAAATTTCCGTTTGATGGGTTCTTGACAGAAAAGACCGGAAGTTCAAGATTTTTGTATTCACCGTTTATAAATGGACCAAAGGTACCATGTAAATCAATCCATGACTTAAAAACAGGTTTAGTATTGGTCTCATAGGAAATATGGGTGTAAAAAATACTTTTAAAGAAGCGTCACTGTCAAGAACAGGTTCATAGGACAAGCTGGAGAATACTCGTTTTATATTCTCGATAGATGGGTTTAAGGCAGACATTTCAAATTAAGCTTTGATTTTATAGATAAAAGTTATAAAAACACGATTTTTTGGAAAAAATTTGTTTTAAAATGAATTCAAAGATATTTTTGAGAGTCAAATAAAAAAAATTTACAAATTTAACTTGTCAAACCGTTAGATTAAGGTTTTTATTGAAAAAAAAATAAAAGTTTTTCGATTTATGATTTTCCAATCTTTCCACCAGATGAAATTAAAATTGAAACAATAAGACCTTTTAATAAAAAAAAAGTTGAAAAAAATTTTTATTTTTTTTTTTTTTCAAGTGGCTTACCAAAGAGTCCGATGGCGGATGCAAAGATTTCGACGATTAAAATTTTGACAAAAAGTGTTGGATTTTGAGCATCAGCCAACGCAGCTCCAGAGCCAACTACGCCCAGAGCAATCCCACAAAACAAATTTGAAAAACCAACTGTTAATCCTGAACCGAACAGTCTGTATCCACCTCGGTAATCAGCGGCTGCAGCTGCGTCTGTAAACACTGATTCATTATTAATGTTATTTCCGATTACAACTGACATTATGATACCATATATAGCGGCTGCTTCACAAAAAACGATGCTTACTAGATTTTTAGTTCGAATACGCGGCGCTTTAACACCACCACCAAGAATTGAACTTCCAATTGAAAATATTCCAATAGCTGCTCCTAAAACACTCAATGTCACAGCTGCTGCAACCCCTAAACCTGCCCACATGTAAGGATTTAACGATGTCAAATACCATCCAATATCGAATCGGAACCCATAGCCTGTGAACATATAAGTTAGAGATGCGTAGATCAACAAAGCCAGAGACAATGATCCAGCTGTTATTGAATAATAATTCAATAGAGCCATTATGAACGAATGATGAAAATTAAAATAAAATTAAAAAAAATTTTTTTTTTTTTTTTCAAGAGAGACTTGTGATAAAATTTTATCTCTCAAAAATAAAGTCACATGAATTTTAAAACAAAAAGAGGGTTTTAAGACGAGTTGAAAACTATTTTTTATTAATTTAATAAAATAAAAAAAAATACATTTAAGAAACAATCAAAGAGACATGTATAAAAAAAGAGAATATCTATCGGATTTGAATTTTTTAGCAAAAAAAAAGTATAGACTGACTCGGAAAATGTTTGTTTTATTTCTAAAAATGGAATTTTAATAAATAAATTAATGATTGAATTAAGAGTTTGTTGATGGGTTTTTGTTAGTTCTTGTCTCCTATAGCGATACCAGACGATTGTAAAATTGAAACAATTAAACCGAATAGACCGATGGCGGATGCAAAAATTTCAACAATTAAAATTTTTACAAACAACGATGGATTTTGAGCGTCTGCTAAAGCTGCTCCTGAACCAACAACACCAATTGCTATACCACAAAATAAATTCGAAAAACCAACGGTCAAACCGGCTCCAAATAATTTATATCCAGCGTTGTAGTTTTTATGAATAGCTGAGTTTGACACACTGTTTTCGACATTGTTTGATATCACAATGGCCATGATTATACCATAAATGGCGACGGCTTCACAAAAAATAATACTAACGAGATTTTTTGTTCGAATACGCGGTGCTTTAACACCACCACCGACAATTGAGACTCCTGTTGAGTAAATACCAGTCGCAGCGCCGACTACACTCAATGAAATAGCCAAAGCAATACCAATACAAGCCCACATATAAGGCGATAGTGATGTCAAATACCATCCAATATCGAAACGAAATCCATATCCAGTAAGCATATAAGTTAAACCAAAATAAAAGAATAAAAGTGTTGATATAGATACAGCGCCGATCGATAGAGTTCCATAGCCCATTTTAATTTTGTGTTCGTTCGTTATCTAACGATTTTTCTAAAATAAATTTTTTTTTAAAAAAAAAAAAGTTAGTTGGTGTTATAGTTGTTTGTTGCTTTGTGTCGAGTTAGTGTTATCCAGAAATTTTTGTTTTAAAATTCTAAATCTGGTTTTTGCCTTGTGTTCAAACGAAGAAAAGAGTAGAAGTATCTAATTATGATTTTATTTGATAATTTTTAGTTGCTTATGTTGAGAATGATTTTAATCAAGAATTTTTGGATAAAAAAGAGACGAAAAAAAGAAGAAACAAAAAAGATGATCGTATGTTAAAAATATGACGAATTCATATTAATAATAAGAGAGAAATAATTTGCATTTTCATATTATGAATTATAATAATTTAGATTTTTTGTTGTTCGAGTTGCATGATTTTATTTTATTTTGGTTAGTTTTCTTTTAAAAATAAAACATTTTTTAAATCAATTTTTAAACTTTTTATTGAAATAAAAAAAATCTACTTAAATTGACAATCCTCAAGGTGAAACACCTTTTTTGAATTCGTTTATGCCCAAGACAGATTGTAAATACAATCTGTGTCAAGTTAACCAGTTAAAAGTGAAATTGATTCTACAAGCCTGGTCAATAAAAAGTTCCAAAACTGAACGTTCAATCCCTTTGTTGAACAATCATGAATGTTTCAGCCGAATTCATCCGAACGTTCAAAAGCTTTCATATCCTTTCGGGAGCTTTCGAAAAAATTCCGACACTTTTACAGTGGTGCTACGATATTTGTATTTTACTAAATTTTACGTAAATTATTGTAAATTTACTATTTTTTCCGTAAAATCAGGTAAATTTACGTAATTTTACCAAAGTAAAAAGTGGTAAATTGACTAATTTTGACGTAAAAAATGATAATTTTACGTAAATTTACGTAAATTTTGGTAAATATCAAAATGTCCAAAAAAATTTTCGACCCTTTATTAGTCTTTTAGTGACATAAATCGCAAAAAAAACACTGAAGTAGTAATGAGTTTTTTTGTTGGTAGTATAAAGGTTGATGTATCAGTAAATATCGATTTTTTTCTAAGTGAGTTAACTATTAAGTTTTTATCAACAATTGTTGTAAAATTAGTCAGAATTTCTTTTGGACATTTTGATATTTACCAAAATTTACGTAAATTTACGTAAAATTATCATTTTTTACGTCAAAATTAGTCAATTTACCACTTTTTACTTTGGTAAAATTACGTAAATTTACCTGATTTTACGGAAAAAATAGTAAATTTACAATAATTTACGTAAAATTTAGTAAAATACAAATATCATAGCACCACTGTAAATGACTGTAAAAAAATAAATAAATTATAACGCAATTTGAAAAATCTCGATAAATTGATCTTTAAAAATCGTAAGTTGACCGCCAAAAAGTTAAAGCGACTCTTAAAATTAAAAGCTACATTTGGGCATTAGGATGGAAGTATCAAAGGACACTAAGAAAAGAATAGAACGTATAATTTATTGTTTTTTGTGCACCTTTTTCAATGAAAACTTCAATAATGTTGTTTTTATTGATGAAACAACTGTAGAAGTAAGATTTTACAGTCGGCAGAGATGGTTTAGAAACTCAGAAGAGGAGCCTTCAAGAAGCCGAGTTTGATTTTATAAACACAATCAGAAGATCCGTGTTTTAGCTAGAATTTCTAGAAAAGGGAAAAATTTGCCACATCGTCTTTAAATGGATAAATTTTTTTTTCCAATCATATAAAAGTGTCTGACTTTTTTCGAAAGGGTCCATGAGCTTGTGAGCGTTCGGATGTATTCAGTTGAACGTGAACGTTCAGTTTTGGACCTTCTGAATGACCAGGCTTGTAATTATGGATAAATATTTTAATCCATTTTTAAAACCACCACGAAATAGAGAGGCCCATAAACAGTTGTCATGGAGATTAATTATTTTATTTTATAATTTTTCTACTAAACTTCGTTATTTTGAAAAATAATTTTCGTTTAACAAAAACTTTTATTTTTTATTTTATTTCTAATTTATTGGGAAAATCAAATGGCGACTGATGCTGCGGCAAAAAAATCCGGCGATAAACCACCTAAAAATATAGTACACGAACAAGCTATTTTGGTCGAAACAATACGAAAAGAGCTTCGAGAACAAAAATTATACGAAAATTTTTCTATTAATCCGTTCAATAAACGAGAGATACTCACTTCTAAACCAAATACTTATCCAGATTTGGTTCAAGATGAAGCCGATGGAACTTTCATTGAAATGATTAAGCGATCAAATTTGGAACCAACTAAAAAATACGCTTATCCTCAAACATCGTCTCAGGAAGTCGGTTGGCTAACAACGCCTCTAGTAAGTCTCTAATTATATTCGACTTAAATTTAATTTTGTTTTTTGTTTGCTCATTAGCTTGATGTGGATAAAAATGATCGTCGATTCAATTTTAATCGACATCGTTCGGAGATAAGCGCATATGCTGAGGAGTATTACAAAATGTTTCCAAAGAAACCGGCAGTCAGAGCTGGAACTGAAAAGAAAGAAGCCTGAAGAATAAAAAATATTTTTATTTTTTTTTAATTTTTATTTTTCTCATAATTTTTCGTAACAATAAAAAAAGAAAATAATTTAAAACTTTTAAAATTCATTTGATGAAATTTGGAATTTGAAAAAAAAAATTAAAAAAATTTATGTTGTTGTTGTATAATTTGATTTTAAAGTTGCTGATTTTGAGCGTTGAGTCTCTAACGCTTTTGACAATTGAAGATATTGAATCCACTTTTCGGCATCGTTACTGTTTTCGGCTTTTAACACAAAACTATTTGAATTTGTGAATATTTCAAATGCTTTTGGAATTTCTTTTTTTGATTTGCATTTTTTAGACGACGATGGCTTAAGTGTTTGAATTTCTTTTATGTATCGAACATTCAAACTTTCTTGTCTCTTTAAACAAAAAAATCTTAAGACTTTTATAAACTTGGGGTTTAAGACTTACCATGTCCTTTTTGAAGTAAACAATACTCCCGCCGGTCAGAGTAAATATTCGTTTGTGCCATCGTTTTAAAAATTTCCATCTTCCATGTTTCTCTTTCAATTGTCCTTGTATCAACGGCTTTTCGTCAAATAAATCACTTGTCTTTTCGGGGTTGGCGCATAAATAACACGGCCATTTATCATCATCTCTATATTCGAATAAATCGAACAACCGAGATTCCTTGAGTTCAGTTTTGAGATCATTTAATTGTTTTTCAGATGGAAATGACGATGTAACTAGAAGTGTAAATGGTATTTTTTCATTCATTTGTTCATACGCGTTTCGTAGATTAATTAAATCATAATTTTCCTGAGTTAATGCTTCGTTCATTTTCGACTTGAAACAAAAATTTATTAACCCAGCCCTTTCAAGAGAGTGACTTACTTGAAGATGCAAAGCTTTGAGATGAATCCAAACAGATGCAAATCGTGTTGGTGATTCAAAATAATTCTCACTAAAGAGACATGTGTTTTCAGTTTTGATTGGACACAAAAATTTAACTAAATTTGGTTCACGTTTTGATTTGAATTTTTTCAACAAAAAATCTTAAAATTAAAATCAAATTAAACAGTTCGAGTTGACTTAAAATGACTTACCATTTAGACCATTGTTTCGTTTTAGTGACGAGACTCCTCGTAAAGTTCCAAATGTTGTGTTATGACTCTTGTCAAGTAAAAGAGTTTCATCCATGATTGAATTTGATACTTCAATTGAATGCGGCATGGGCAATCGTATAACTTCATTTACATTTTTAATATAATTTTTAATCTTGTCAATGTGTTTGAGAAAAAAACGTTGCACAACGTCGATTCGATTTTCGTCCGGTTGAATTCGAATTGTCGAGCTTATAGGGTGATCTACTTGGCCTAATTTTTGGTCCAAATGAATTCGAAACGAATCAGAACTTGGAGAAAAATTGTTAATTGTATCAGTCTCATCTTCTTCTTCAATTTTACTCGAAATAATTGAATAGTTACAAATTTCATTTATTTGTTTGTAACTAGTGATTGTAGCTTGCATTGAATCGCTTTCATCATGAGCAAGTTCTTGGACTCTTTCGTTTTTATCGTCTAAATTATCATCGAGTGAGTCCTCGTAAAAGTTACGCTCTTCATTGTCTGAAAAATCCAATTCTTTGTCAAATATTTTCATTAATTCTTCAATTTCTGTTTTGTTTTGTTTTTGATTTGTCAAGTCAAAATCGTCTTCGTCTTCGATGTCTTTACCCGATTCGGCTCGTTCAAATTGGCAAACTTTGTGAATGTCTTGTTTAAGTTTTGAAATTTCAATATTCAAAAGATCTTCTTCAACTTGTTTATCCAATTTTTCCATTTCAACTTGATTTTTAAAATCCTCATCAAAATCTAAATCGTCTCGACTACTGCTACAAATTGACGAATTCTCTTTTTTAAGTTGTTTAAATCTCTCGATTATTATTTGTATGTCTTCTGGTGGGTGCGAAAACAATTCGCATATTTTTTTAAAATAATAATCTAAAAATGAAACAAAGTCTTAGTCAAAGATGAGTCAGTGAGTGAGATGGACTTACTTAAAATGTTTGGAAAAACATTTGCAATCTCATAAATTTCAGTTAGAATTTGAATATAACGTTTTTGATATTCATAAATGCGTATCTCTTGGTCAATTATTGTCTTTTCAACAAGATCAGCTTTATCGAACGATGTTAATTTATGTTGTGAACATGTATTTGATAGACGTTTGTTAATATGATTGATTTTAAGTGTTCGATTAATGAGGTATTTAATACGTTCTATTAATAAATGTGTACAATACTCGGATTTTTTCTAAACCATTAAAATTAATTACTCAAAAATATTAATGATACGAAGACTACTTACTCTTAATGACTTTCCAACAGTGCTTAGGATTTTGTCTATTTTGTATGACTCAAAATAAATTGATGTTGAATTTTCAAAGAGTATTAAATACGAGTCCAAAGCGATTGGGCTTTGTGAGCTTATACTATAAATTATGTCCAATAACAAGTCATTGTATAATTCATCACCCAAAAATACGATCAAATCATCCAAATGAACCACTATTAACTTAAAAGAGATTATTTTTTCTTAAGTGTCTTAATACTTGACTCAAATATTTACATTTTTTTTTTCACCTTTTTTTAAAAACAAAAATTAACTTACTTGAACATGATTTAAACTAACTAAATACATTATTTGAAATATATTTATTAAATCGTTTGATGATGACAATACTTTAAGAGATTTAATTAAATGTTTGACCAATGGATAAATGCATTCGATGTGTGACTCGCTTAATTGAAATAATAAATGCGCCAAACCAAATTGACATGCGCCTGCTTTGAGCATTGCACTAACTATATAATAAACGTGTTCGATTAACAAGTCGGGTGAACGACATGCTATAAGACTTAAATAACTTGTTATTTCTCTTAATAACTCATGTTTACAGTTATGATGTTGAATTAGTTTTATACAATAAGGTATTGCTTTTGAACATAAATCAACGTCTAAGTAATCAAGAAGGATACAACTTAGTATATCAGAAACTATGTTTGCATGAGGCGTATTGACTGGTGTACCACTTGAAAGAGTCATTGATGTGTTCATAACAGCATCATAATCGTAATAATAATAATAATCTTTAGACGAAATGACACTATTTCTAAAACTATTGTTCATTTGTTTACTTTGGTTTGTGTGATTGTTGTTATTAAGATTATATTTTAAACATATTTCTAAAAGATCTAACAAATCGTCGTAGTAATTTAGTATCATTTTAGTCTCACGTAATGCCGTAATGCATCGAGTAAGAACTATTTCAACAATTGATTGTTGATTTAGATTCGACGTGTACACATCTGAATCGATAATTGATTTTATAAGTTCAATGGTCAAAGGAAAATTGGTCAAAAGGACATCATTGTTAAGGGTGAATAAAAATCCGGCACGTGATAAATCTTGTTCTTTGAGAATTTCTTGGACTATAAACGAATCGTGTTTACGGTATGATTGAAATACAGGTGTCGATGGTCTTTCGAATTGATGCTCGTACATATCGCCGGACAAGTCTTGTAATGAGTCCAATTTTAAATGCAACTGATTTGTTTCGTTCATTTTAAAAAAAAAAAAAAAAAAAATTCTTTTTCTAAAAATAATAAAAACAATTAACCTGATGAAATAAAAAATAAATTAGATTTTGTTTACCTTATTTCTTTTTGTACAAATTTTTACAATTTTTTTTAAAAATTAAAAAAAAAAACAGAAAGGAGAAGAGGTTTATGTATTTTTCGTAAAAAAATTCGTAAATTATAAATTCGGTTGTTATTAGTTTTCGTATACACACACACACATATACACTCTTAAGCGTATTTTTTCTGAAATAAATCCATATGTTGAGAGTCGAGAGAGAGAGAGAGAGAAAGAGAATTTTTTTAATGGAATTTTTCGTTTTTTTACGATTAAAAACAGGTAAATAAATAAACTTAATCGAGTAAGTAAAAATCTGACGAGAATGAAAGAGAGAGGGTTGAATGAGAACAAGAGTGACAAAAATTGGATTTGAAATAAATCATTCAACAAAAATTTCATATTTTCTTTGTGTTAGTTAGTCGTGAAAATTGATCTTTCTAGTAGGAGTAGTAGTAGTAGTAGTAGAAAGTTAATTATTAAAAAGATTTAAAATTTAGGTTAATAATTTTTTTTTTTTTCTCTCTCTCACTCTCCTTTGTATTGTCAAATTTTGACAATTTCAAAGCTTATCTAAACCCTAGAGATAGAAAAAAAAAATTTTTTCTTTCTCTTTCTAAATCACCTCTGTTGCAAACTTAATTTTCTTTGAACTGTCTCTCTCGTTTAATAGAATTTGCAATCAAACATTCGAAACGAGAACACGAACGAGATACAACAAACAAAAATATTTTAGGTGTATAATCTATCAATTCTAATTAATAAAAAAAGACTCCTCCCATTTACCCCTAATGACTTGAAAAACAAAATTTTAATCGACTAAAAAGCCACCTCGAATAATATTACCTGAATTAATTGAAAACTATTAAATATTTTTGCTTTAAAACATTTGTTTAAACAACAACGAAAACAAAAAAAGAAATTATTCTTAATGACCTTAATACTATGCAAACACTTGATCCTTTACAATGAGAATTTGTTTCATTTAAATGCTTGCTTGAGAAAATAAAAAAAAATTGATTTCTCACTGAGGTTTCAATCAAGTTTTCGATTCCTATAAATTGAATAACAAAATACAAAAATCTGTTGTTAGAAAAATATGTTTCATATTTGTTCTTGTGACGAGTTAAGCTTCTTTTCAAGTTTGAACAAAAAAAAGAAAAAATTTCAAGTCAATCATTGAGCTTATAAATATGACCCTTTATTTTTGAGCTCATTAAAAACAAAAAGTAACAACAAAAATTCCAGTTAGTTACATAAGTTTATTTTGTTTTTAACATGAATGTAAATATAAAATAGAGAGATAGAGAGAGAGAGAGATAGAGATAGAGACTAAAAGAAGCTTAAATATTGTTTGTTTTAAATAAAACAAAAACCAAATGAATGATGTTGATGATGATGGAATTTTAATTTTTTTTCTAAAAAAAAGAAGAATTAATTGCTTGTCGTATTTAGACAAGAAAAAAATGAAAATTGATGAGTTATTTATTTTTTTATTTTAATAAAAAATTAAAAAAAAAATTTTTCGTTTATTTAAAAAAAAAATTGCTTTTTTTTATTTTTAATTTTCTCTTTTGTTTCGTTTTTGTCTCTGTTTCGACATTATTAATTGATTTTTGAATACGTTTAAGCATGTCACAATTTTTTTATTAAAATTACAAAAAAATTTCTTTCTATTATTAGCGTTTTTTTGAAGTTTTTTAGTTTTTTAAATTAAAAAAAAAGGTAAACATCTAGCGTTCAAAATAAACACCATTGTGCTCTATGGACTTAAGCAATCTATCAGCGAGCAATTCGATACCTCTCTTGTACCATTTCTCGATCCATCCTCTAAGGAAATGAGTCATAGAGCGGAAAAGATGATATTCAGAGTTTCATTCATTTGGCTTGTTTGATTACCCTGCTGTAGATTTGTTGGCTTTTTATCTACTTGAACTGGATACAATGTCATTACATGTGATTTTAAATTAACTGGTGAACTCGCTCTTTGGTAGTTAATCTTTGGTCCTTCTTCATTTTTTTCAACTTTTGTTTTTTCCTCTTCTTCAATATTATTAGCACTGTTCACGGTCACATATCTTGATTCAATTGATCCATTTTTTAACGATATCGAACTGTTTAATGTTTTGTATATCTCACCATATTTTGATCTCTCTTCTTCTTTAAATTCAAAAGAATTTCTTGGAGTTAACCTTTCAAATTCAGTTATCAATTCCTCTTCTGTTTTTTCTTGTTCTTTTGATTTTTCCATTTCATTTTGATTTCTTAGTTTATTGTCGCGAAATTTAGGATTCTTTGTAACATCAATATTGTATGATTCAGAATGACTACTGTAATAATTTTGGTGACTATTCATCATTTTTCATTCAATATAAAAAAAAACAATTCTTAATTTTTGTCATGTTAAATAGATTGAAGAAATTTTATGGTTGATAGATTAGAATCGATTCATAATTTGACTTAATTGAGTAATTTAAATTTGAATTTGCAACACTCTCAAATCACCCTTCATTTTGTTATGATAAAAGATAGCCCATGGGCAATCTACGCAGCATCGGTGTAGACTTACATCAACTCAACATCGAACAAGACAAAACTATTCTTAAACATTCAAATTTAAAATTTATTTTAAGAAATTTTATTATGCTCAAAGATTTATAATTAAAAAATAACAACTTTGAATTAGGATTCTTTAACCATTTTTATTCATGTTATATACCTTTCTAATAAATATTTCCGACTCGGGTTTTAATCTAAATATTTAATGTTTGTCAATGCATGTGATTGAATCATAATTTCTTTAAGTTTTCTGTCTATAATCTCTTCTATTTTAGATTCAATTTTATTATTTTCCATTTGTGTTCGTATCGAATCGAGATCATTTTTTACTTTTGAAATGTCTTCAACTTTCGACGATATATCGGATAATTTAAGAGATATTAAATTATATAAATATAATGATGATACCGTGCTATTATCAAAAAGATGGTCAATGCTAGATGAATATGTCAAATCACTGTCATTTATAGTTGAACTGCTTTTTGAGAATAAGTTGTTATTCGATCTCCTTGGTAAATTCTTAATCGCTTCGGTTTCTTCTTGGTCGCTTGATTCAAACACTGAACTCGTTACATTTGTGAAACTAGTCATTTCATTTGTGCTGAAAGAGTTTAAACCAATTGTTTGTAGTTTAACACCAATAATTTCTAGGATATGATTTACATCTTGGAGAGAGTGTTTGTCACTCAGTGACCTCCAACAAAACAAATCATGATCACTATTGTACAAGTATCCATCAAGAAATTCCAATTCATTTTGATCATCGACTTGTAAATTAATTATTTTTTTAATAATATTTTCGACTTGATTACCGCTGTTAATCGATGAATCAACCACATCATTTTCATATTCACTATTTTCAGAATACGAGATACTTGATTGTTCATAATTTTGTTCGTTAGTTTCATTAAGGTTATTTTTATTGTTAACAAAAAAAATTTCTGAACCATCATTAAACTCGTCGACTTCGTCGGCGATTGGTAATAACTCAATAGAATCGACTCGAAAGTATTTTGAATTGTTTTTGCTTTTCATTTTTTTTTCTCAATTTCAATTGTTTTTCTTTTTATGTGAATTTTGATACTTTCTTAAAATAAATTTTGTATCTTAGAAATGTAATGCTTGATAGATTAAAAGTGAATTCATAATTTCCAAAAATTAATGTATCAGACTTTTGCTCATCTCTTTTAGTGAGAAGCAACCTACCACCTAATTTTGGCAATAGAAATAATTAAATTAAAATATTGATCTAGAATTTTCAAAATTATGGCCTCACAAAATGGAAATTCGCATTTATTTTTCAGCTTCGGTTTAGCAGAATCCTTAGAAAATTGAGCCTGGTCAAATCAACGACCACGTGGATTCATCGCTTCACCTAGACCATGAGTCACACTAATCCTTCATTTTGATATAACTTTTGAACTTTAAAAAGTTAAAAATAAAAAGATTTATTTTTTGCTGCTTGATGTCCTTCATTGATTTAATACTCTAAATGGCATAATTTTTGCTCTTGATAGGAATAACAGAGAATATTTCAGTTGTATGCAGAAAAGGTCGATTTAATTCATTAAAATATATGGTTGTGGAAGTTTGAGGGTCTTAAATAACCAAAAATCAAAATTATGCGGATCAAAAACTTGATTATGGCCTAAAAGACGTTCAATTTGTAACTCTTTTATTTTTTACTTTTTTTATTCTCTGAATTGAACCGGTTTGAGATCTCCATTTTATAAATTGAAAACAATTTACAGAAATTTATTGAAATAGGTTTAGATATTTTCTAGTTGATCTTTTTTAAGTTTTCTAAGTCATTCAAATAATCTATATACAATTATATTAAGGTTCGGTCAGAGCAAACTATCTTGGTCATTTTTGACTTTATAACGTTAATATACGACCTCGAAAACCTAAAAAAATCAATTTTTGCTTGGTGGTAAAAAATCGAAATTTTCGACGCTACCCTCCCGGTTTTTGCAACCTAACGTAAAGGTGCTTTATTTAAACATTTTAGTAAATATGATTGGAATAGGATATAATTGATGTAATGATATATTCTGAAAGCTAAAAAGCTACCATTGACATTGGGACCATTGAATTTTTTTCAATTGAAAATATAAGAAATTTAATGGTTTATTCTATTAAAATTGATTCACAATTTGACTGAATAATATTGAATAATTGAAATTTAAATCTTGAAAGAGTCTCTAATCATTCTTCATCTTGTTAGGTCTTGTTAGCCCATGAAGAATGTACGCAGTCTCAGTGTGGACTTACATAAACTCAACATCGAACTATTCTTAGACATTAAAATTCTATTATTATAAAAAAAATTAAACTTTATAATTGAAAAAAAAGTTTACACAAATTCAATTTATTCAGTAAAAAAGATACCACACCTCATAGGTGATTTCAAAAATTTGATTTACGAGAATAATATTTAAAAAAAAAAAAGAGTAACAAAAATTGAGTAAAAAAATATAAAATATCATGTTAAATAATTTTATGGTTGATAGATTAGAATCGATTTCATAATTTCGTTTAATTAGTTCGAATTGAAACGAAATTAAATTTTATTGAGATTAACCCATAAGGTTAAGGTCGAATGAATCCATTAAAATATAGGGTGATGGAAGTTTGATGGTCTAAAATACAGTCGACTCGCTTTAATCCGAACCACTTTTATCCGAATTTTTTACCAGTTCTGTTAAAATTTGTCTCCCTCGATGCAGGTAAATTTACGGGTTTAATCCGAATTATTTTATCCGAACTCAATTTTCTACCTCCGAAAAGGTTAAAGATTAAAGTGAGTCCACTATACTCAAAAACTTGGTTAGGAGCCTAAAAGACTTTGACTTCAAAAATGTAACTGTTTGTCCACTCTACATTCGTCTAAAAGTTACACCAGTTGTTAAATCATGATTTTTGATTGAAACGCTGGTAACAGTTCAATTATATTTATCAACATATTTTTGCCAAAATCGAGGTTACACTGCTAAGACAGAAAACTTTTCTTTTTTTAAAATAAATGTACAAATAAAGGTAAATGAAACTCAACATAGGATGGTTTTAGATACCTCCGATATGTTTTCATAAAAAAAATTCCAAAATAAAAAACTTTAATAATTTGTTTCTTGAGCTTTATTTCTAAATCTAAAAATAAGTTAACTGCAACTTAATTTTGTGCACATATTAAACAAAAAACTTTTATGGAAAAGAAAATGAGCTTTTCTTTCCTCTTGACTCTTGTTTTGTTTTGTTCTAAACTCAAACAAAAACGAAAAAAATTAAAACCTTCTTTATTTAAAATGCAAAAGTAAACATTAATTTCTCGTCGATCGATTTACTTTACCGATAAATTTTTTTGAAAATCTGTCCAAAAATTTAAACTTTGGTTTTGGTGATGGCGTTTTTTGAACTTGCTTGTTTCTATATTGAAATGTCTCATTTGTTCTATTAATAAAACCGCTCACTTTTTCGTTTGTTTTAAACTTTAAGTCTCTTTGAGTTTCATTCATTTGGCTTGTTTGATTACCCTGCTGTAGATTTGTTGGCTTTTTATCTACTTGAACTGGATACAATGTCATTACATGTGATTTTAAATTAACTGGTGAACTCGCTCTTTGGTAGTTAATCTTTGGTCCTTCTTCATTTTTTTCAACTTTTGTTTTTTCCTCTTCTTCAATATTATTAGCACTGTTCACGGTCACATATCTTGATTCAATTGATCCATTTTTTAACGATATCGAACTGTTTAATGTTTTGTATATCTCATCATATTTTGATCTCTCTTCTTCTTTAAATTCAAAAGAATTTCTTGGAGTTAACCTTTCAAATTCAGTTATCAATTCTTCTTCTGTTTTTTCTTGTTCTTTTGATTTTTCGAATTTTTTAAACGCTGATTTTTCCATTTCATTTTGATTTTGATTCCTTAGTTTATTGTTGCGAAATTTAGGGTTCTTTGTAACATCATAATCGTCTGATGTTGACTTTTCGTTGTCTAAATATTGAAGATTTCGTTTACGTCTTGGTGGAATTACTTTTTTAATTTGTTGTTTTTTTTTAATTTTTTGAAAATTAATCTCAGAAGAGGAAGATAAAGACGATGAATTAAGTGCTTCAGTGTCATCACAATTCGATATTAACTCATCGTCTAGTTTATTTAACGATTGATGTTCTAATTTGGTCATTGACGTTCCACTTGAATAGTCAACTTTAACAGGACTAATTCCATCAGCTTTTACTTGATCGTCTTCACTTGATGACGACGGCGATGATGATGATGACTTTAAAATAGATTTAGGAGAACTAGAAGAAGAAGAAGAAGTAAAAGAACGAGGAATTTTCGACGTTATTTTTTCGTATTCATTTAAAAGCTTAGCTTCGTGTTTATTCGCCGGTTTCAATTGCGGCTTAGTCTCTTTTTTTTCTAATAGATCAACATATATTTTGTTCAAAATCATACGTATTTCGTGAGTGGTTTGAGGATGATGAGCGTTGTAACATCCTTCATAAATCATTTTACGATTGTCATACTGGTATTGCTTTCGTTCAAAATTCGGTGTATTCGTGTAGTTAGTAATTGGATATGAATGTTTTTTGTTTGAAGTAGGAGCAGCAACAGGATTGAAAGGTATTTTTCGTGGTTCAAAATCAACAGCAGCTAGAATATGTCCGATATTATCTAGAGAGTGTTCTTCACTCAGTGCTCTCCAACAAACCAAGTCCTTGTGAGTAGGTGAATTGTACAAGTAACCTTTAAGAAATTCTAATTTATCATCTGTGAACATAATTGGGTTAATAGGTGCGTCAAAGCGATGTTTCGAATTTGAATTAGTCCATTCAAAAACCATCTAAAAATTAAATCGAAATTAAATTAAAATAAAGATAAAAGAATCAAAAAAAAAAAAGATTTTTTTTTTGAGTTAAATTTAAACAAATCTTAAATTATTTAAAGAATATTTTTATGTTTCTTCAAATGGAATAGACAAACGAATGCACACACACACACACACACACACACACACACACAAAGAAGATACAAGAGAAAATGAGAATATTTCGAGTATGCAGGTGATAGAACTACGACGACGAAAATTTGAATAGTTTTGAGAGGACGAAAATTTATGTTTGTTTGTGTATGTTTGTAAGTTTGCTCATAATTGCATAACCAGAAATTTTTTTTTTCGAATGATATTGTATGTGTGTGTGTGTATATTTTTGTTATCATTTTTTAATTTTTTTTTGTTTTCATCAAATAGTTTTAAAATTTTGTTTTTTTTGAACAAGATTTTGTATGTTTCGATCGAGAATTAATGATTCCAAAAGTACGGGCATCGCAAGGGTTTGGAGATGTAATTAAAAAAAATTTTTTAAATTAAACATTTTTTTTTTATTTTTTTTTAAACTGTTTATAAACTAGGAATTAGCAACAATAAAGAAAAAAAAATAATAAATTTCAAAGAAATAATTCGTTTATTTTTATGTTTTCGTAATAGTTTTATTATTCGTCTAGATAATCAACAACAACGACATCAACAAAAAAAAATAATAAAGAAAGAAATAAAAACATTCGGCGGTTTCCATTTCAAATGGTTTTTTTTTTGACAAAAAAAATTCAATTTTTTAATTTTTTTTTAATTAAAAACAAATTTACAATATTTCTTCTTCCCCATAAACTTTTATTTAATTTTAATTGGTTTTGTTCTCTTCTTTTTTTTACATTTTCAAAGTCATGTACCCTGAGATTTAAATATGATTTATATTAATGATTAAAACTTGTGCTTGTACCCGGTGTTGTATGATTGGCTTGAGCACCAGCGGCAGCCATATAATAAAAATTTGTAATTTGTTGTTGTTGTATCGGGTTGAGTTGTTGAAACGATTGTAACAATTGATTTTGACCAAGTATTGAAGGAATATTTTGATTTTGTTGTGATTTAGAGGGCGATTGAAATTGTGCCGTCGATGACGATGTGTAACATTGATTAGTCGACGGTGACTGTCCATGCATTGCTTTTGAATATAAATTAAGTAAACTATTATGATTATTATTTGAGGTTTGTTGTTGTGATGAAGGACTAACGGGTGTTTTTTGCATAAAATTTAAATTGTGTATTAAATTATTGTAACTAAATGACGGTGATGATGATGATGATGATAATGAACTGTTTACTTGATTTGCCTGATTTGTCGGCGTAAACGATGAAGAACTACTTGTTATATGAGTTTGCACTTGATCGTTTATAACTTTATTAAAGCTATTATTAAGACTAGTAGTAGTAGTAGTAGGAGTAGTGGTAGTGTTGAATGTGGATGGTTGACAAGAGTTTGATTTTTTGACAAAATCTGACTTTGAATCAAAGTTAAATAACTCAGAAGTAGGAAATGGTTTGCATAGTTTTTTGTTCATTTGAGAATGTTGAATATTTGTTTTTTCAAGTGTTTTTATTTTAATTTCCATTTGAGCGTTTTCCTGTTTACATTTGTAAATTAAATTCAACAAGTCCATGCAATCAAAATTATTTGTTGATTCTTTGATTAAACTTTCGCCTAAATCCCATTGTTTAGTGAGTAATTCTTCAAGACTATCAGGAGGTAGGTTATTTTCTTTTTCAATTTTATCTTGTTCACATTTTCGATTAATAAAATTACCAAATACATCGATGCATTCGTTGTCAATGTTTGTTTCTAGTGACGGTTTTTGTATTAAATTTCTAATTTTTGCTTTTGGGATTTTTTTTTCGCTTTCGGCACAATTCGATGTGATCGATGATGCACATGACGATGTCGATGGTGTTACTATACCCAATTTATTCTCGTCTATATTAACAGCTAGATTATTATTATTATTATTAGTAGTAGTAGTGGTAGTGGTAGTAGGGGTGTCTGTCGTATTGGAGATAGGATTAATTTGTTGATCGATCGAGTCCTCGTTTTTCTCGGCGTCTACTTTTAATTTTTTCGACTCTTTAATTATTTTATTATTTTCATTTTTACGTTTAGATGTTGAAGTGGTTGAAGTCGAACAAAATGATTTAACAGAAGTTGAGTCGTCATTTTTCGTATCATCTATAACTTTAATTTCGGTTATTTTAATTTCATTTAAAAGTTTTTGTTCTGTACTTTTAGTATCGATTTTTTTCGCGTCTGAACATTCAGACGATTTAGTCGGCTCTTGACAAATACTTGACTTTCGAACAATCTTTGAAAAACAAAAAAAAATTTAATTTAAGACCAAAGGACATTGAGTTCTAATTTAAAAACAGGTCATCATAAAACACACACTTGTTCGAATTATTTAGTTCAATTCAAGTGTTTAAATTATTAAATTGAGTGTTTGTCCGATTTCGAAACGATAAAATCCTTATCTAACTATGTAACTACTCTAATTAAAATCCAGTAAGCCTTCAACTGAAAATGATTCACCGTACCTTGTCCGGAATGAAACAGAACTGATAATAAATTATCTTTTAATAAATCAATTGACTGAGGGTTATTTTGTTTTAATTTGCATCTAATTAACATATTTTAAAGAATAAATAAATCTTGTGATTACGATAATTAAAAAACTATTCGAACAAAAGGCAACGAAAAAAAAAAGCTCGTTCTCGTTCTGACTCTGTTTGGTGATGCTTACTTTATTATTTTTGTCTTGGTTAGTGATTATCGCTAAAGATGTATTTAAAACATTTAATTTTGAATCGTTCAACAAGTCATCGTTGGTTATTTTATTATTTTGAATGTTGTGATTTGTTTCATTCAAAGTTGATTTTATTTTAGGCTCTTGTTTAATTTGTTTAGGTTTATTATTGTGTTGATGATGATGATGATTGGTATTGTGATTTGTATTTTGTAAAACTTGTGCTGCATTAAACGAAAATCGTTTCTTTTTTTTTTCGGAAAATTCGACTATTGATTCTTTACCGATTCTTGGTAAAGACTTTCGACCAGTCTTTTCGCCGCTTTCTCGTTTTTCGCTTTTTAATTTTAATTTTTCACTTTTATAAAAATACGTTAAATCACGGGGTATCTCGCCACCCTCTTTCAATGATTTATTTATACAACTTATTAAATTATTAACATTAATGGGTGTGTTATTCGAATTATCATTTTGTTGAGTGCAATGGGATAAACTAAAAGCGGGTAGTTTTTTGACACCTTCTGTGCCCAATTTACTCGAATGTAATTTACAATAAATACTATAATTTAAATTATTTTTGTTTGAACTTTCTTCGGTTAACAGACCTTTAGATTGAGCACATGTTACATGAAACCAATGTTTGCAACCTTGTTTATTACAATTTACATACACACCTGTACCTGTACTTGTTGTACCGTCACTATCACTCTCACATATTGAACATTTTTTGTTGAATCTATCTTGTTTTATGTCCTTTAAAATAATTGGTTCCATTGTTTTTACATTGCCAAAGCATATCTCTGGTATGTAAAGAGCGCATACAACATGAGCCCATTTACCGTTATGGGTTCGTTTTAGTGCTCCGTCTCGACATGGACACAATTCGCATTTTATTTTTTTGAATTCTTGATTCAAAGTCTCGGCGGCAGTGTTTGAAGTTGATTTTGTTTTTAAAGCGTTTGTAGCTAATTCGATTTTGTGTTTACATGACCCACAGTACCATGAGTCTTCGGGTACGTTTAGAATACCATAACAACATTGATGTACAGCAACTTGACAATCGATGCCATCACAATAAACTAATAAATTATCAGAACATCCTGAGTCATCGCCACAAACACAACAACCACCGATCATTTGTTTATCGTCTTCTTCATCATCGTCATCCGATTTGACATTGTTATCCGAGTCATCCGAATTATTCATTGCGGTGTTTATTTTGCTCTTTGTTTTATCATTTTCTTGGCTCATATTAAATCTATTTGAAAAATATTTCAGGTCAGTCACAATTTTTGAACAAAAAAAAACTTGAAAAAAAAAAAGAAACTAAACGAGAACATTCGTTCGTAAAGTTCGTTTTTGTGAGTGTGTATGTGTGTGTGTGTATCCGATCATCAATCAATCGAGAAAAATAATTTATACAAAATTAGAAATTACAATTTACGAGAGAGAGAGAGAGACAAAGTTGTCCCTAGCAACTTGAGATTGATTGTTGAGGATTAATAATGAACCTTGTATTTGATTTTTTTCGTTGAGTTAGTTGTTGTTGTTGTTATTATATAATATAAATTATGATTAAAAATTGTTTAGAGTTTTATTTTTATTATAAAAAAACTTGATTTTGACAAAAAAAAGAAGGGTGTTTTTTTTTCTCTATTTAAAAGTTAGGCTTGCAACTCACGAGATAGGCGACTTTTTCCAAAAAAAAACAGATCGAGAGAGAAGAGAGAAATTTGGGTTGTTCTAAATTGATTACAAAAAAATAAAAGGGGAGAGAGAGAGAAACTATTTCTAATTCTATGCGTTTTGAGAATAATTGTAATATTTTATTTCTATTTTTGTTTTATTTTAGAGTTTTTTTTTATTATTTTTTTTTGCTAATAATTTTTTTGCATTCGAAAACACACACACACACACACAAAACGAAATTTCACAATTTTCTTTTTTCGATTCTTTCTCAAATTCACGAATGCAGAGCTTTGAACAAGTTTATAAGCGAATAAGAAATCGTTAAAGGGGTCTTTATAAATTTGTCTTGATCCATAATTTATATCATAATTAAAGGCAACTCACTTGGGACTTGATCAATTCTCCAAGTCTACATAAGCCGAATAGAAATCATGTCTTTTAAAGAACATAAAATACCAATCAGACGGATCCAAGGGTTGAATCAAACCTTGAAAAATTTATATTCATGTGCCTGTTTTAATTTGAGTCTTTTTTTTTCTTGAACATGTGGCTAATCCGTGTCTAAAATTTTTAAAAACTAAAATCAATTATAAAAATTTGAAACTCAAGCCTTAAATTCTATAAACAATAAATTAAGACGTTTGTAATACACAGGTGCATGTGAATTTCAAATTTGTTTAGTTCAAAAAATTTTCATGACAAAAAATAAGATAAAATGATTTGATTGATTACTTGCTACTGCTTGATTTTATGTAAGTCAAAATAAAGCGCAAAGTAAACAAACTCTTACAAAACTAAAATATTCTTGCTTTAATTTGCTATCTAAATATGCAACATTTAAAAAAACAAAAAATAAACTAAAACTTTTGATTCTTTTTTTTTTTTCGTTTCTTTTATTCAAAATCTTCTTGATCATTTTTCTTTTAATTCAGACGTATCGTCACCCTAATCGTTTTGTTTTCAGAGAGAGAGTGAGACAATGGCCGCCACTGGTAAAATTAATTTATTTCAAAAAATTGTCCAAACGGTTAAATCAAAAGAATTTCGTGGATATTTTTTGAGTACACACTTTTGGGGCCCAGGTAAAAGCTAATTCAAGATCCAAATTATCGAATAAATTTCTTATTTTTTTTATATCAAGTGGCCAACTGGGGTCTTCCATTAGCTGCTTTAGCCGATTTAAAAAAAGACGTTAGCATTATAAGTCCTAAAATGACGTTTGCAATGTGCATTTATTCACTTTTATTCATGAGATTTGCGTTAATGGTAAAACCATTGAATCCGCTTTTGTTTGCGTGTCATTTTACAAACGAATGTGCTCAATTGACTCAAGGTGGTCGTCTCATTCATTACAATTTAACACATAACAAAACAAAATGAGTCAAATTAAAAAGCACTTTATTTTCAAAAATTTTTAGTTAAATTATTTTAATAAAATAAGAAAAAAAGAAATAACTTCTCTCGTTCACTTGAATTTTAAATTTTAAATCTTAAAAAAATGATAAACGATCTTAAAAAGTCTGCTAATTTAAAACATGCTCTTCGTAACTCTTGGTCGTTTTGGTATTTTATAAATGACAAACACAAACCATGGAAGGACAGACTTAATTTGATTACAAGTGTTGACACTGTTGAACAATTTTGGGGGTTCGCTTTCCATTTCAATTTTTGAGAATATTTTTAATTTAAGTTTTTTTTTGTTCTTGTCAAGAGTTTACGATAACATGGAACAATTGTCAAAGTCAAACGGTGAATGCGATTTTATGTTTTTCAAAGTTTGTTTAATTAAAAAATTTTCGCCTTTTTTTTCAATTTTGTTTTAAAGAAAAATATCAAACCGATGTGGGAACACCCAGAGAACAGTGAAGGTGGACGCTGGGTGGTAAATTTGGATAAAAACTGTCTAAAAGACGGTCTAGACGAGTACTGGTTAAACACAGTAATAATCAAATTTTTAAATTGACTTGACTTCCTAATAGATTAATTTAATTCGAATAGTTGTTGGGTTTAGTTGGCGATCAATTTTTAAACGAAGGTCCATTTGTAAACGGAGCATGGGTAAGCATAAGACCAAAATTAATCAAAATTTGTTTATGGACAAAATCAGCGAATAATCAAGAAGTTCAATTAAAGATTGGGTAAATTTAAACAGCAAAAAAAATAATTTAAATTTCAAGTTTAAGAATTTTTCAAAAAGACGAAGATTTAAAGAAATCCTTAACTTGAAAGACAAGGATCAAGTTCTAGTTTTTGAAGTATATTCAATTTTTAATTTTGAGTTTTTCAAAAATTTCTAAAATATTTTAAAAAAGGAACACAAAGGAGTTTCAAATTGATTAAATCAAGCGTTTTCAACTTTTTTTTTTATTTCTGTTTCGTAATAAAATAATTTTAAACTAAAACAATTCTTTTTTATTTTTAAAAGAGAATAAGACAAAGTCAAACATAAGGTCTTAATCCAACACACACACACACACGCACACAAAATTTAACATAAAAATTAAAAATTTTCAAATTTCAAATGTGAATAAATTTCAAAACAAAAATTATAAGTTTTAATAAGAAAACGAGCACATGGATTTTTTTTTTTTGAACAATAGAACTGGGTAAGTTTGCGTTTGCATGAGTATACATACATATTTACTAAAAAACTTTTTCTTTTTTTTTGCTCTCTCGATTTATTTCATTTTAAAAAAAAAAATTTTTTTTTATTCATTCAAATAAATTTTTAAAATTAAAACACGTTTTTAGATTTTTTTGAAAAAAATTCCAAAACAAACATGGGTAAAAACAACCAAAATAACAAAAAAGGAGGTAATGCTGCTGCTGTTAAACCACAACACCAACAACAAAACAAGAACAAACCGCAAAATGGTGCTGTTAATAAACCAAAACATCAACAACAACAAAAGCAAGAGTTGGCCAACAAAATGAAACAACAAGTTAAAAAAAACGACTTTAAAAATAACAACAAACAAAATGGTAATAATAAACAAGTTCAACAACAACAACAAAAACAACAACAACAAGTAGCCAACAAGAACAAAAATCAACCACCCCAACAAAAATCAAATAAATTACATTTATCTGCTCCTGCTCCTGCTGCTGGCAAAAAGAACGGTGCCAATGGTAAACATAAACCACAAGAAAGTGAAGATGACGAGGACGAGGAAGACGAAGAAGACGAGGATGATGATGAAGACGACGACGACGACGACGAAGGAGAAGATGATGAAGATGACTCAGACGTTGAAGGAGACGAAGATGAAGAGGATGAAGACGAAGATGAAGAAGATGAAGAGGACGAAGATGACGAAGAAGAGGAAGAAGAAAAACCAGTAGCGAAAAAAACTCCAGTTAAACAAGAACCAGTGAAAAAAGAGTCAAAACAAAAAGAACCCGAAACAAAAAAGAAAGACGAAAAGAAAAAGGAAGAGTCGAAAAAAGTCGAAGCTGTTGAAGTCAAAACTCAACCACGTTCAAAAGAACTCGATGCTCGTTCTCTATTCGTAAAATCATTACCAGTTGACGTCACCGTCGAAGAGTTAAAAGCGCTTTCGTCAGATATTGAAAATGTGCGTTTAAAGACAGCTAAACAAACAAACAAAAAAAATCAAAAATTGGGCAAAAAATTCGTGTTCGCTTTCTTGGAATTCAAAGATGAAAAAACAACAGACAAAAATTATAAAGAATTAAAAGGTAAAACAATTCGTGACAAAGCTTTGGTAATTGATTACGTTGGTGCCAAGTCCGAGTACACAAAACCTGAGCCAAAGAATAAAAAGAAAGAAGAAGAAGTCGAAAGAGAAAAAGACTTGAAACGTTTACATTTAGGAAATTTCGAAAAGTCAACTAAAGAATCCGACTTGAAAAAATATTTTCCAAATTGTAGTGAATTCTTTTTACCATTGAAAAAGAACACTGGTCTCAACATGGGCTTTGCATTTGTTGTTTTCAAAAATGAACAAGACGCCAAAAAGGCAATGGAAACTGCTAATGGTAAAGAAGTAAATGGTCGTAAGTTAAAAGTCGATTATGCTTTCAAGCCAAAAGAAGAGAAAAAGACATCAGATACTCCAACCAAAGCTGTTGAGCCAGCTAATAAAAAATTAAAGACTGAACCGGTCAAGGGTGAACAAAAAGTCCAAGTAAAAAAAGCAGATGAAAAACCAGTTGCTAAAAAAGAAGCTGCCAAGCAACAACAAGCACCAGTTAAAGCTGAGAAAAAAGATCAGAAACAAGATGCTAAGAATCAAAATAACAAGAGAAAGTTAGAAGTAGAGGAGGAAGAAGATGAAGACGACGAGGATGAGGATGATGAAGATGAGGACGATGAAGACGAGGATGATGATGATGATGATGACGAAGAAGATGGTGATGATGATGAAGACGATGATGAAGATGATGATGAGGAGGATGACGACGAAGACGATGATGATGATGATGATGAAGATGATGAATAAATCACTAAATTTCCAACAAAAAAAAATAAAATCTTAACAAATTATTTGTTACAGAACTGTTTTGTGTTTTTTTTTCTGTTTTTAATTTTTTGTTAAAATTTTTAGTTTAAACTATTTTCGAAAAATAAAAAAAAAAACAAAATAAAAATCACAGAGAAATGGTTAAAAAAAATTTTTTTCGTTTGTTTATTGTCTCTTCCTTCGGTCCCTTACTTTATTTACCTGAGGTAATTTTTAGATAGTTGATGAGTTTTAGACAGAGAGAGAGAGAGAGGGTTTTATTTGAATATTTTTTTTATTTTAAATAAAGTTTCGTGCAACAACAAAAAAAAAGATAAAGAGATAAAAAATAAATAGAAACATATTTTTTTTTTAGACGGTAAAAAAAAATGTTTTTGTTAAAATTAAAAAATGTGTTTTATATGGTGATTTTAGGCAAGTACTTTAAAGAAAAAATGAAAACAAAAAAGTCTTGTCTAAGCGAAAAAAATAAAAATATTATTTATTTGATGATTCATAAAAAGATGGTTCGGTTATTCATTCATCAAAAGAATAACGATTTTTTAAATTCTGTATAATGATTGTGGTTCTGAGCTCGATCCACTGTTTGCTGCTTGGTGTTCCTTTGATTCAACAACAAATTAAGACTTTACCAAAAACGAATTGTTTTTAAACATTAAAACTTACTTCGTATAACAAAACCATATCTTTTTCTTTTAGATTAAGGATTTCTTTGAATCGTCGTCTACAAATTAAAATCAAATTTTAGAAAAAAAAATTTTTATATTTTTTTTATTTTTGTTACCCGATTTTCATTTGAACTTCAGCGTTTTTGGCCGATTTTGTCCATAAAGATATTTTATCTAATTTTGGTCTTATGTTTACCCAAACTCCATTGACGTATGGTCCTTCATCAAAAAATTGGTCTCCAATCAAAGCCAATAACTTGAAGACAAAAAAAAATTAAAAAAAAATTTTAAAAGTTAAATCGAGTCTAATTACTGTGTTTAACCAGTACATGTCTAGAGCGCTGTGATGGTATTTTTTATCCAAATTAAGAATCCAACGTCCACCATCGCAGTTTTGAGGATCTTCCCACATTGGTGGAATGTCTTTCTATTTTAATTTTAAACATTAAAACTTTTCAATTTTGAGTGAGTTTGAAGTTGACTTACTTTGAAAAACATGTAATCGCATCCAACACCAACTCGGCTTACTAATTGAATGTGATTGTAGACTCTTGAAAAATGAAAAATTAAAATTATTTCTCATTTAGAGTTCAGTTAATGTTTTAAACTGACCCCCAAAAATCTTCAACAAAATCAACACTTGTTATAAATTTAACATTTTCTTTCCATGATTTATTTCTTTCATTTTTATAAAACCAAAAGGACCACGAATCTTCAAGTGGAAATTTAACATTTGGATCGTTTAAAGTCGCTTGTATTTGATCTTTATTCGCTGGTATTTGAGCAACTGTTTGTGGTTGTTGCTGTTGTTGTTTTTGTTCGTTTTGTTGCGATAAAACTTCTGTGGTCATTTTATTTTGTCTAATTAGAATCTTGAGCCAAAAAAGAAAGGCAAGAAAAAAAAATTAAAAAATGGATTATCAATTTTAATCGAAACAAAAAATAAAAGAAGATATATTCGTCTGATTAATGAAACGCATGATGATGCATTTGTGCATATTTTTAGATAATTTTAATTTTTTTTCTTTGTTTTTTATTAAAAATTTAAAAAAAAAAATATTTTTTTCCAAAGAAAAAAAAATAAGTTTTATAAAGCGCGCTTGGCTTCAATGCTTTCTCTTGTTTTTCTGTTCTAAAATTTCTTGTCGTTGTTTTAATTTCTCACCCTCTCTCTATACGTGTTAATCGAAAGAGAGAGAGAGAGAGAATAGTGTATGTGAGAAAGCGAGAGAAAGAAAAAAATAATAAAAATGTAACTTTTTATCAAGACCAAGTAAACCAAGAAAAAGAAGAGAATGAACTTAACAAAAAAAAAAAACAGAAAATAAAAGGAATTATGTATGAATAAACTAATCAGAAATTGTTGTTTCTAACCGGCTTCAAGTGAAATTAAATGAATTTGTATCTTTAAAATAATAAATAAAAAATAGGATTGATGTGATTAATACTTTTGTTTTTGTAATATAATTTTTATTTTTCTTCAAAAATTGCAATTTTATCTTCATTTAATCGTAGCCCTAAATTCTATTAATTTTTGCAATATGAATTATTTCTATATTGCTTTATTGACTTGTTTGTTTCGTTTCAAATTGAGTTGCATTTTAATTTGAAGTCTTTATTTTTGACTTGAAATTGCAAGCTATAACTTGAACTTTTTTATTTTCAAATTTTAATAAAAAGCTAATTCCGAAATTATAAAATATTGATATTTAATTTGACGAATTCTTAGGAATTTAATGGTTGTCCCTATAGGGCGAATGCGGAATATTTTTGCGGAATTCCGCAAAATGACCTCGAAGCATTCTTTCCTTAAGTTTATCATCAATTTTTAGTTATCGATTAGGGTCGACTAATTTTTCAATTGTGTTTGTTATTTATTTCTATCGACTAAGGTTCAACATCATCTGACAATTTTGGTACAATTTCATCGCATTCATCTGAAGTATCAATAACCTTTGCGACATTACTCATCATTTATCGTAGCCTAACTTGAACTACTTTCTTTACTCGTGCAGCTAGAGACCCGATGTCAGTGGCAATATGGCTATTGTAATATTCTGTAAATTCTTGGTTTGTAAGTTCCCATGGTTTGATAATCTGACCAGAACTATTTGTATATCTACTTTTTTTTAATTTAATTTCCAAAATTAATCTGAATATAATGCTAAAATTCTTTTCGGAATTCCGTTAAAATATTCCGCGTTTTAGGGATAACCGAAGTATATATGCGTATGACATATTTAGTTGCTGTTGCTGTTATCCATGCTTTTGATTGTTTGAATCTTTCACTTGATGAACTTTAATTTGGCATTTTTCAATTATTTATCTCGAACAACAACAAAAGGTCTCCCAAAGTATAAATTTTCTTTTAAAGCTTTAAAATCATAAAGTTAAATACCAAACACTTTTTTCTTATAATAAAATATATAAATTTTCACATTATGCTGTAATATATTATGTTTGAGCATTTTCCCTTTTTATTGTTGTTAAATTTATATTTCATTCGCTCGTTTAAATAAATAAGAAGCACGAAAATAACTAAAAACTCGATTTATATCCAGCATAAGCACTCTTTTCTCTAGAATAATTTCAAAAACGTTATGCGTATATTTTTGTTTACTTTTTTGAAAAAAAAACTTAAAAAGAAATTATTCTTTAACAAACTTAATCGAAATCGTTAAAGTTTAAATAAGTTAATTTTGAATTAAAAGACGTATTTTTTTTAACTATTCGATTATTTGTATATTTAGATTTTGTTGTTTCGAAAGAGTTCAAAAAGTATGGCTGCTAATAAACTAAGTCTATTTCAAAAATTCTCACAAACGGTCAAATCAAAAGAATTTCGAGGTTACTTTTTTAGTACACACTTTTGGGGTCCAAGTACGTAACTATTTTAAATTGAAACAACAAAAAAATTGAATCTTAGTTTTTTGTTATTAAAAGTCGCGAACTGGGGTCTTCCATTAGCAGCTTTGGCCGATTTAAAAAAAGACGCAAGCATTATAAGTCCTAAAATGACGTTTGCAATGTGCATTTATTCACTTTTATTCATGAGATTTGCGTTAATGGTAAAACCATTGAATCCGCTTTTGTTTTCGTGTCATTTTGCAAACGAATGTGCTCAGTTAACTCAAGGCGCTCGCCTCATAAAATACAACATGTCTCAAAAATAATTCAACAAATTTTTATTCTAATTTTTACTTTATTTAGGATTATGAATTTTCAAATTTTCGAAATATCGAAAACCTTTTAGTTTATTTAAAAAAGATTTTCGTTTACATTATGTTACATTTTAAAAAACATAAGCCGAGTTAAAAATTTCTTAATTTTTAGCTCGAAATATTTTTTTTACTCGAAAAATAAATTTTTTAAATGATTATTTTTACCTTTTCCCTTCAACTGTCTTTGACCAATAATACCAACTTAATTAAGTTTTAATTTGGAAAAAAAATATTTTATTTACAAAACAACAAAATTAAAATAAAAATAAGAAAGAAAATTTACATTTTAAAAAATTGTTTTTTTTTTTTTCCAAAAATATCAATTTTAAAGAAAAAGTAAATTTATTCAAAATCTAATCTCGGTAATTCGTCTTCATCATCAGATTCGATTCGTAAAATTTTTTTTGTTTTTGATTTTTTAATTTTGTCTATTTCGACAGTGTCATCAAACTTTTTTCTTGAATTTAAAAAAGTTTCCTGTTTATTTGAAATCGATGAATGACCATCTCGCTTGTTACTTGACAATTTACTTTTACTTTTGTGTTTTGATTTTCTCTTTGATTCGTTTTCTTTTAATTTTCGCATGTATTTGTCTATATTAATGGTGTTTACTTTAACCTGAACACTTTTTATTTTGAATTTTTTCAAATAAAAATCTCTATCAAACGACTCGGTTGAATACAAATCATTTGATTGATACAAAACTTGTAAATTTTTTGGATTTGTTTGTTTGGCCGTAAAATTGAATTTTTCATTTTCTTTTAAAACTGATATTTGATCATCGGGTACAACAAAGTTCAAGTCTTTTCGTAACTCTTCTTGTTCTTTTTCGCGTTCAATGCAATTTCTTTTTTTTATTACTGGATCCAATATTTTTGATTTTTTACGTTTTAATGAACAACTCGTTTTACAAGATGATGACGATGGTTTGTTAAAATCGGCTAAGAATTCACAAACTATTTTCTTTTCTTTTGTCGTTTTAATTATCAATTTAGGCAATTTGGGTTCAACTGAATCATTAGATTTTTCAATCACTGGCTTACTAACAGAAGCTTTTACTGAATTCTCACTTTCAGTTTCGATTATTTCCGTCTTAACTGTAACGATCGGTTTTATCTTTTTATTTGATTTTAAACTTGGAATAATTTTTTCTTCTAATTTTTTTTTCTCTATTAGATCGTCTATATTTATCATACGTTCTAAAATTGTTCTATCTTCAAGTAAATTACTTTTAGAAATAGATTGGTCTTGAATGAAGTTTAATGCTGTACACGAATTTCTTCCACAAAATAATTTTGCGTATTTTAAAAACATAATGTTTTTGTTCAATCTTTTTCTCGAGACTGAAGCTGTCGAGTATGATCGTACTCGATTCGGACGAAATGCAAGCTCTTCTTTGGTAAATGAGATCTCCTCTATTTCATTTAGTATATTGAGGGAGATTGTTTGAACATCAGCAACACTCTGAGGTGACATGTAAACCGAGTCCGATTCTTGACTTGTTGTTGGTTCGGTTTCGTTTACATTATTTGGTTCATCAGTAACTTCTTGGCGTTTAATTTGTCCAATTATTCGATTAAAATCTCTTTGCCATTTTCCCGGAAAATCTTTATCAAAAAAACAAATAACTCGAAAATCATCAGGAAAATATTTGATCCATTTTTCCAAGTTATAAAAAACTGTTTCTACTTTTGAATGTACATCCTCATTGACTTTTACCAACGAATAAAAAATTTGAAGTTTCAAAAATTCATTCAACATTTCACATTCCGAATCGGGTGCAAATAAAATTTTCTCTTCGTTGAAATTAATTCGTTTAGAATATTTAGATTTTAAAATAAGACTATCACAGTCGGTGATTAACATTTTATTTTTGTAGTTGACAAACGGTCGTATTGTATATTGATCTGTATTTGTTGTATAAACAAGTCCACCGGTCATTTCTAATAATACAGAAAAATTCTCAACGTACTTTATCGCTGGTTTACTTAAGTTATACAAATGTTTAAAAAATATTGCTCGATTTGCATAGACATATTGAAACTGAATTATATTAACTAATTCAATTTGATCATCTTCTATTATTTCTAGTTGATATTTTGGATTTTTTCTGTTAAACCATTTTAGAATAGTTTTGATTTCATCTGAATTTTTATAATATTGAACACTTAAGCTCTTATAGTCGTCTTTTGAAACGAAATTGAAATTTATTAAATGTTTAACAGGAACATATTTGTGACACTTTGAAAGATGATTTTCGAATTTGTAATACGAATTTTCTAGATCTACAGTAAACATGATCTTATCGTTAATTTGTACGAAATTATATTTTTTATCATTTAAAACTAAATTATTAATTTCGACAGTTATTTGATCATCATTGTCTAAACATATAATTTCATGATCGGGTATTTCCTCTAATCGAGTATCGTTTTCAACTCTTTGGTTGGCTCCATTGTTATTCTCAGTAATCTGATGCACGATATTAGTTAAATTTTCTAATGGTGTAAGTGGGGGAGTTAAATTTCGTGTTGTTGCTGATGACATGTTTACATTTATTCCATTTATAGGCTGTTGAATTTGTAATGTTTGAAAGTTATTTGTTATCTGATTTGTTGAATAATTTGAATTGACTTGTATTATTTGTGGGTTAACTTGAGGCGTTGTCGAAAAATTTGTAACTGGAATCAATTGAATAATTTGATGTTGAGGAACCGGTCTATTAAGCGAATTTACTATGTTAATATTGTTATTATTGTTTTGATTGTTAATCGGATAATTTATATATTGATGACTATATTGTGATGAAGCCATATTTGGAATCCTCATCATAACTCTTTGTTCATTAAAGTTTTGGTTTGTAATTTGTGGTTGCGAATAAACATTTTGATGCATATTTTGAATTTGAAAATTATGCTGTACAGCATATTGAATTCTTGGTTGTACGATTTGTGGCTGAACCCCTTGTATACATCTTAATTGCTGTAGATGAGGCTGCACCAGTTGAGATTGTGATATTTGTGTCTGCTGATTAGCCGAATAGATCGATCGATAGTTTTGTTGACGATGTAAATTCTGCATAAAAATTGGATAATACTTGCTATGTGGTTTTATCCTACCAGTACGCCTAACAATTTCGTAAAACTTTAAAAATTGATCTAATCCGACTAGTGTATTATTATCGACCGTAAAAAGTTCTTCTCCGTAAAGTTTGTCAACATGATTTTGATTAATGTCGTTTAACAAGAATAGTTCTTCGGGTGTACAATGAAAAGTTTCTAAAACACCGAAATTTTTTGCTTCGTCTGAGAGAATGTTTTCAAAATGTAGTAATATAGATGCCTCTATGATTCGAACGGATATGTATTCCTTAATATTGTCATTCGGACGAATTATGCATGGAATAGAAACATCTTTTAAAAGTAGTGGATCAATTGTGACCCATCTCCAATTAATTAAATCAATACGAGGCTGAGGAGGTACGACTGGAAGCATCGGTTGTTGAATTGTAGTAATTTGTTGTTGAGCATATATATTGGGAGGTCGGTTCGAGTTTTGCTGTTGAGGCTGAGATAAACTAGTGTTAATAATGTTCTCAGGTTTCATTATCCTCTTTGTCTTTTAAAAATATTTTAAATTCGAAATCGCTTCTCCAAGAAAGTTGGCAATTAATTGACAAATAAAAAAGTAAGTCTATATAAAGACGTTAAAAATTTTAATTAAACTTCAATAGAAAAGCTAAATGCGATTGGTTCATTTATTTGAGTAAAAGCATTAGAACCTTCAGGAAAACTTTAATTCAGAATCTTATCTAAAAGTTTTTCTTGTATTTTGTGTGTCGGGTCGAAAGAAATATAATTAGAACTTTTTTTGCTATAAAAATAAATAAACAACCATCTACATAAAATATTATTCTAATTAAAAAGTATATGCATTGAATATTAGAATTATGTTAATAAATGAATGAAGAATTTTAGTATATTATATATGCGTGTAAGTAGAGTTAAAATATTGTGAATATTTAATATCAACAAATATAACCGATCAAAGTTTCGAACATGGCTATGTTATGTGAAGATTCGAATAAATAAAGACTCGTATCAAATGAATCAGAATAAAAAAAAAATTTGCAGAGATGTTTATAAGAGATAAACATTTAAAAAGACACTCTTGAATTAACTCGAACTCTGCAAAGTTTTGCAGAATAAAGTGTACCTAGTTAATTTCTACATTTTTTGGTATACTTAATTTTTTTTAAAACGCAATTTTTTGCAGAATTATGCAGAGCTCATTCTAAGAGTGGCTTTTTAAATGTCTACCACTTTAAAACATCTCTGCAAAGTTTTCATCAATTAAAGCAATGAAAGGATTTAAGTTTAAAATGGCTGCTAAAACTCTGCATTTTTATTTTATCTTTTAGTTGAAGCAAAAATTGTTGCAAGTTTAATTATTTTGCAGAACGAATTTATTTTATCTAGACTCAGGATTTTTTAAGTTGGAAAAATGAAACTCTAGGCATATATATTAGAAATTTTAGCATCTGGAAATGCACATTCCAGAGTTACAAAAAACATTTAAGTGATTACAACCTTAATTATGAAAAACAACTTTACAAAAATAAACATCACTCATATTAAATTTTAATAATTTATTCAACATTTAGAAATAATTTTAGTACGTTTTAGAATTTTTTCATTAAATAGTTAAAATTTACCTGTTTAAAAGTTATTTTTTTTATCAATAGACAAAATCTATACCAACGCATTTAAGCGTTTAATCAATAAAACCATTGAAACTATTTGTCGAATTCGCTGACACTGCATATTCAGATAAACCATTCCAACTGAAATAACTCGATTTGAGAGATAATTGTAGCGGTATGACCCTTTTTGTATAGAACTCACGTACTAATCGTTTACTGTTCTTTCTTCTCAGATTGATTGATGTTTTTTTCGCGTTATTTATACCATTTATCAAATTTATTTCTTCAAGGTCATTAACTATTTTGTACATTTGTATCAAATCACCTCTTAGATGTCTGTCTTCTAGGCTAATCCATTTGAGTTCATGAAGACGTAGCTCGTACGGTTTTTTCCTGATCGATTTGACTAACTTTGTTGCTCTTCTTTGTACTTTCTCTAAAATTTTGTTTATTCCATTTCATATCATTGGAAACCAGGACTCAAAGATCTCTTTCTTGACCTGATTCACTCAGAACATGGTTGACTCGCGAGTTCACCATTTCGTATGGGTACTTTTCGTTTATTTTACCTATATACATGGATTTATTCTTAGACAGGTTCAATTCAGTTGATTATAAGTCCATTAGCAAGTTTAAATCCTCTTGAAATTCTAATGACTTGTGATCCTGACTTGAAATTCCAATAAGCTTTAGATCATCTGCATAACCTAAGCCAAAACTTTTTAGCTCTTCCGATAAATCATTGATGTATATGTAACGAACAAAATCTGGCCAAGTACTGACTCTTGCGGTACACGACTATTCTCTTGTTCCCAATTTGAAAAAGTATTACCCATAACCACTCTCTGCCTTCGGCCAATCAAAAACGATTCAAACCATTTTAAAGCCTCGCCTGCAAAACCATAAGATTTAAGTTTGGACAAAAGAAGAGACACAAAAAAGCAATGGTCATTTTATAAAAACGCTTTCTCATGTCTAACTGACCCAGCTCAAAGATGTGTGACAAGTTTAAGTTTTTTTGTCTAATCTCAATTTCCTATTTTTTTTCCTATAAAAAATTAATTTTGCTTAATTAATTGAAATCAATGGACAAGTGTCAACGAATCAGCTGACTTGAGTCTCAATTTGAATGTTTTAAAATGAAAAAACAAACTTTTTGATGGTTAAGTGAGCAAGGTATGCTGAAAATGTGATCAAGAAAATTAATCGCCCATCTCTTAGCAGAGTGAGAAGTACACAGTCTATACACGTATTTTTTGTTTTAAAAAATTATTATTCATAAGTAGTAAAACATTTGATAACCATAATGCTTAAGAGATGCTATTAATCTTCATCTATCAAAAATATATAATAAAAAGATAGTTCAAGAGATGATTAAAATTATATATACACTCTAAATTAAATATATCAGTATAAAATAAATTTAAATTTGAGTTGTTGATAAAATTGATAAGCCTATCTACGAATTGCAAAAATTAAGCATACAATTCCCAAGGTCTTAATTGCCTATTTTATTTTGCCCTATAGTCTAAAATCAAAAATTTGCATTATTACCCTTTAAAATTCATCTCTAGGCTCTAAGGAATTTTTTCTCGAGCTATTAAATTTATAGATAAAAATGATCAATATTAACCCAAATAAAGTAGATCTTGTTTTCTTTTTTTTTGTTCGATTTTATTTCTCCACGGTCGAAAACATCCGAGGAAAATTAAGATATAAGTAATTTTAAAAATTTGATCGAAATTTTATCTATCTTTATTTTTGAACAAAAATAAACAACAACACAATAAAATACAATAAACTTTAGGGAATTTTTTTTATCGTCTTATTTATTTACTCCTTTAAAAAAACTAAAATGTTACTCGAAAGCTTAAAAAAATAATTTTGTTGAAAAAATATTGAGCAATTTTGATTGAATTTTTTTTTAATCAGAAATCAACGATTAGGATATTAAAAAAGATGCCGAATATTTTAAATTGGGTCAAAACAGCCAAAACAAGGCTTAAATGCGTGCTTTTTGAATACTTTTTGTATATTTTAAATAAAAGACTAACAGTTTAGTCGATTTGACATTCAAACTCAATAAATTAATTTTTTATAAATGGTTTTTATTTAATTTTGAAGTCTTATTTTTTTAAATTAGTGCTTTTGAATTTTTTAAATTTGCATATTAAAAAGAGAGAGAGAGAGAGAGATCTCGAGAACTTTTGAATAGTTGATTACGCATTTTATACTCATTCACTTGTCGCCGTTAATATTGACACTTTATAAATTTTTTTTTTAAAGTTTAAAATAACAAAAGATCATGATTTATAAAATTACTAAGTAGCTTTTTTTTTTTATTTTGTTTTTGTCAAAATCGAAAATTTTAAAATAAATTTTAAACTTTTACTGATTGTTTTTCAAGTTGATTTGTGAAATTCATTAAAAAAATTTCGTTTTTTTTTCTTTGACAAAATAAAGCTTCACCAAAATCTAATGACTAAAAATTCTTTTGCAAACCTCAACACAAAAAAGGATTCGTTCAAAAAGTATTTAAGCGAAATTTGAATTTTTTGTTTTTATATTTTAGGCTTGCTTTTTTTTATCTTGATGAAACTTTAAGCAACACGTTTGCAAGAAAATATTCATTTCACTTATTACTTATAGTTAATAAGAGAGTTATTTCCTAGTTTATACTGAGACAACTATCGAGGTCGTTTGCGCATTTTAAATTAGAAAAAAAAAGTTCTCACGGAGACTGAAAGAGTGAACAAGCACAGTCAATTTAAATCAATAAAATGTTAATTTTTTTTGTAAAGAAAAAATTGAATTCACTAAACCCTGATATTATCTGAGAGTATTTTTAAACAAAAAAAAATCAATTTTTTAAGTCACTTAGCTAAAAGTGCTGAGTTTGTTCTTTTGATTCCCTTTTAGTTTTCCGTTTATTTTTGTTTTTGTTGTCTCAATACATCAAAGAAAAAAAATTGATATCTTTTTTATGATTAAAATTTTTATTGCGTTTTCATTTAGATTTTAGATTAAATTCGCTCTACTTCTTAAGAGCCAAGGTCAAAGATAATTATTAACTTTACTTAGTCAGAGTAATAAATTTGTTAACCTAAAATTGATCAGTTAATTTAGTGGGGACAGTTTTAATTTAATTTTATTTTTAAAAATTAATTTATTTTAAATTTTACCGTTTTAAAAGAACGAATTAAAATCCTTATGGTTTCGGTCTTTTCTTCATCGAAAACCACGATTCGCCAAACCCATAATACATATTCGGAAACAAAAAAATTTGAAATTTATAATCAAAATCAAATTTTATTTTTTTTTTATTAAAAATTCAGCAAAATTTTTTCTTTCTTTACGGTGATCGAACTTCCGAACCAGTGTTCAACTCAATTAGCATGGTATTGAATCTCGTGAAGAAGCTCGTGAGACTAACTCTAAAATGAGTTCTATAATAATATTTTTTTTCAAGGTGTTCTGTTATCCGCCTATGTATGTATTTTTTTTCGATTGGATTTTAAGCCAGATTTAAGAAAAACATTTTTTTGCTTATATTATTAAAAATATTCCGTTTACTACCGGACAATGACGTATCCTACCCCCTCAAAGTTTTAGTCCCATAAAAAATAATCACATATTTGGACAAATGACGCAAATGAATTCATTTCGAACTAAGTTTATCTAAATTTCAGTTGTCTCAATTATTATCAAAGTTATTTTACTGTAATCTTTTGGTGTAGTAAATTTTTCATCATAGGACTAATTAATTTAACATTAATTTTTATGATAGATTTTGACAATTATAAATCAGAAATATAAAATTATTTTCTGTCTCTCTCTAATCAAATTTTGTAGTATCTTGATCTAAAAAAAAAACAAAAAAATTAAAATCACGTACTAATGAATAATCATTCTTTTGTTTTTTTTTTTTTTGATATACACATAAGGCTCGAATTAAAAGTCAACTAATTATTTTAAACTAATTTAAAAAAAAAAAGATCCAGGTCGTTGTTGTATCATCGTAAACAATTTGGTTTTCTTTTTTATTTATTATAAGTAGAGCATATGCGTGGCTTTTTTTTGTGATAAGAACAAAAGAGACTTTAAATGGTTATCTTAAAGAGATTTATTAAAATAACAATAAAAATAGTTTTTTTTTTATTTTCTTTGTTTTTTTGTGTTTGATAACAATAAACTGCATGTAAATCTAAACAAAACAAAAATTAAATAGATTAAATAACTTTTTATGTTATCGTTAGATTTAGTCATAATAAATCAACAACAAAAACAAATTATGGTCAACTTATAAATGATTATAAGCCAATGAGATCCTAATTAGTCGTTGTTTTCATGAAAAATTTTATTTTTTTTAAATCAAGCTTTGTTAACAGAACCTGGAACCTAGCGCTTGCTAACGAAATTGCTAAAACAAGGCTAGAAGTTTTAAATTAAAAAAAAAAGAATATATTAAAAGAGAAAGGTTGTTTGGTGCGATTAAAATTTTGATAGAAATTTTAGATTTAATCGTTTTCCAAGACTACTTAGACATAATAGTCATATTGAAAATAGATAACTGAGTATGATTGCATTATTAAAATTAACTTGGGGTTACCCGTTTATTTCTATTTTTTCAATTAATAAATGCAAATTTTCGGTTCTTTCAGTTTTATTGTTTAATTATTTCTTTTTTTGATTGAATTCTATGTTATCGATTGAAGATGAATAAAATTTGCACTTCTATTTTAAATTTTTGAAATAAAAGTCTCGTCAAAGTCATTGAGTTCGCTAAGTTCACGTGTTGTTTGCTTCTAAATCCAATCGGGCCTAAAATTATTAATTAGAAGATCAACAGAAACAGCTTTTTATTTCTTGTTTAAACTTTTACAAAAAAAAGGGTAGAGAAAATTCAATATTGAACACAAGTCAACAAGTACACATTTAAAAAATATGTTTCATGTAAATTAATAAAAGAATTAAAGTCTCATCTAAAGTTGTTGACTTTTTTGTGTTCGTTTCGTTCTTAATGAATGTTGAAAAAAGCACTCACTAAACCAAGGGTATTTAAGAACGCCAAAAGAGTAACTTAATTCTAAATTAGATTTTTTTATTTTTTTGAAAAAAATAAAATAAAACTTTTTCTAAATTAGAAATAAAAAAAATTTCTTTTTAGTTATTTTTCTTTAAGCAATAGCGTCAATTAGCATTGTGATATAAATAATGAAATTCAGCAACAGTTCATTTTTAAAATAATTTCCTAGTTTATACTCGACGAACTGACAATTTTTTCTCTCAAACAAAAAAATAAAATCCATCAGTTTAGAAATCTCGTTTGGTGTAAATAAAATCACTTTTCTTATAAAGCTAAAGCTGGTTTTATTTTTCAAATTTAATTTCTTTTAAAGGATTATTTGAATGTTTGATATGTTGGTACTATTTTAACGATAAATGAGAAGGTATCCAATTCAATTTATTTAAAGCAATAATCAAATTGGAAGAAGGTTATTCTCAGCCAAGTTTAATTACTTGAAAGAATTTTTTAAATGCATCAAGATTTTAAGAAAAAGGGTTTAAATAATAAAAGAAAAATTTCGAGATTTCCTTCATCAAGAAGTAGGCAAGTTAAAATTTTTTCTCAATTTTCTTTTTTCTATTTTTTGACTCTTGTGCAATCGTTATAAAAAGTGTGCTTTTAAATTTTTCAAGGAAAGAAGGGTGCAGCCACATGCAGCAAAATTTGCTGCATCTACTGGAGAGGTCTGCAAAAATTCTGCAAATTAAATTTCGCATTTTAAAATAAATCTTTTTCAATGGCGTGCAATTTTGCAAAAAATTCAAAGATATGCAGAATTGCACGCCATTGAAAAAGATTTATTTTTAAATGCGCAATTTTATTTGCAGAATTTTTGCAGACCTCTCCAGGAGATGCAGCAAATTTTGCTGCATGTGGCTGCACCCTTCTTTCCTTGAAAAATTTAAAAGCACACTTTTTATAACGATTGCACAAGAGTCAAAAAATAGAAAAAAGAAAATTGAGAAAAAATTTTAACTTGCCCAAGAAGTAAATTATTAGGATTTTTATTTAATTTTTGGAATATATCGATTTAGATTAATTTCAATTTTGATTTTGTTGCCATTAGAAATCAAAAGTCAAATTCAAATTGATTTTTAACGATTACTTCACATATAAAATAAAAACAAAACAAAAACAACAACCTGCTCTTATCTTGATTTATAACCATCAAGAATTTAATTAATCTTTTTTTTTCGGTAGATAAAGCTTGAAAAAAAATTTTAATCGAACAACTTGTTGGCAGAAGAGAAAATCTCAAATTTGAAATAGGTCTTTAAATAAGATTTAAATAAATTGAAGGGCTAATCACGCTCGCTGGGCAAGTGATGTTGGATTTTATCACCAAAATTTATGTTATAATTGATTTTTTATTCCATTGAAACAAATAAATATTTTTCCGAGTTAAATCCAATATCATTCACTCTAAGTGAGGCATTTTTTCTTTCAGCTTTTTCCGTTTAACTCTTTTAAGTTAAAATTCAATGAAATTGCATAATTCTTACAACTAGGACTTCTTCTCATTTCGAGTCTTTATTTGTTTATCCAATCTGTTGAATTTGCTTAGGTTTTTTTTTAATTTAAAATTTTTTGCTTTTTTTTTGAATATTGTCTTGTTAACCTCTTTTTTCAAATAAAAGAAATACCTTTTTTTTAAATTAATTTTTATTTACCTTTTGAATATTTTAGTTTTGTTAATTAAATTTTAAATTTTAATTAGTTGATTAATAACTAAAAAAAGAGGGGAGAATCGTTTAATCCCCTCTTCTGGATGCTAATTGCAATCAAAGTTAGTTTCATTAAAAAGTTCGTAATCAGTGAGTTAAATGTCGAATTGACAGAACAAATTGGGATTTTTACTCCTCTTTTTATTTTAACATTTACTTTTATAATGATTGTCTCAAACATCTCTTTAGCTTTGGGTACTTACAATACTTTGAGTATGTAGTTTATTTTTTGGGTAACAAAATTAAAAAGTTTGAATTGAGAGAGTAGTCTCGTTATTAAGAGTCCAAGTTCAATTACATTCTTACTAATACATAGTTAAAAAAAATTTTTAACTTTTGTTTTAGTGTTCACGTACGAAGTTTATCAAAAATTAGATTTCTTATACAATTCTTATAAACATAACATCAAATTTTATTTATTTTTTTTTAAAGTTTCGAGACATTTTTGTTTTGTGTTTAACAGTGTGATACAAAGGTTCAGCAAAGCAAAAAAAAAATTAAACTTTAAACTCGAATAGACGAAGATTAACGATTTTAAATTTATCAATAATAAAATCTTTTTTTTTTTTCTAAAGAAGAAATTGAGTTGAGCAATTATTTACTTAGTCTAAATTTTCACCATTTTTTTTTAAATTCAACTTACACACAACGCACACACACACACACACACACACACACAAATATAAAAGTATTAAGTTAAACTTAATATCAAATAACCATCCGACCCAAAATTTTTCTTTCTTTCTTTAATTTTTTTTTATTCTTTCGTTATTATTATTTTTCTATTTATCTCTAAATCCTCTTCCCCCCGTTTATTGTCATTTTTTCTATTTTTTTAACGAGCATGTTCGCTTTAATATTCATACAGATTAATAAACATAGACGAATTCAACAATAGCTTAACGAAAATCCTCGTATATTTACCAATCTAGGCAATCATATATATATTCTATTGACTTGATAAAACTTAATATAAAAACTCTATCCATAGTAACTCATTTCGTTTCGTTTCGTATCGTTTTTTTTCGTTTCGATTTTATAAAATCGACAACAGCAAGAATGCCAAGAATACTATTTTAGATTTTTACTTTTCTTTATCTAGATCTAGAAATTAGCAGATTAGTTTGTTAGCTTGTTAGCTAGTTAGTGAGTTAGTTGCTATTAAAACAGGTTTGATAGATAGATAAACACTGACTGATGGAATTATTATAATAATAATAATAATAATAATAATAATAACAACAAGCTCAATAATTGAAAGAATTAATTAGATATAAACATAAATAAAAAAGAAGAAAATGAAACGAGTTGAAATAACAAATTGTCTGTTTAAATAAATAAATCGAAACCATTTGGCATGGGATGGTATACACAACAAAATCTAGCTGCCAACAAGACGCTTATTTTGATAACCTTTTCACTAAAAGAATATGTATATATAGATTTAGATTCTCTATGTATATCAATATCAATTTGATAATAAACAAATTAGTCAAACTAACCTAGTAACTGAAATTTACAAAAATTTGGATAAATGAGTAACAAACAAACACAAAAGAAAATAAGTAAAGGCTTAACACTCACTCCTTTCTTATACATTCTATCTCTATAAATATATGAAATTTTCTTTCTCCTTTCTTTTATTAACTATTCACTTTTTTGTTTTTTTGTTGATATTTACCTAGTTTTAAATGCGCAAAAAGCATTATGTAACCCGTTTGGAGATAAATACTAAGAAATTTTAGACCCTAAAAATAGATTAGTTCAAAATATAAAAAAAAAAGATATAAAAAATATAGATTTTTACGAATTGGACTTAATTAAAAAAATTTAATTAAAAGGGTTGTCTAACACAACGAAAAACCAAAAAAAAAAAAACAAGGTAAAATATTTATAGATAGAAGAGACACTCGCTCGCTTAACTAAGCGTATAATTGTTAGAAAAAATGGCAAATTTTATTATATGTTCGTAATGTTTATCTATGGAAAAAACAAAGATAATTATCATTTTAGGACTAATGTTGATTGTTTTTTTTGTATAAATTTCGGGATTTTCTATTTAGAAAAACACGTAAAAAATAAATAACTAACAAAATCCACGAATAAAAAAAAACTTAAAAAAAGAAAAAAATTTATTATAAAAATAAAAATCAGGTATTTATTCGAAATAAAATCTTGACGATTTCAACCTGTCAAAAATTGAAGTAAAAAAAAACAAAACAAAGCAGACAATTTTTCTCTTTGTTTCTATATTTTGAAACATTTAAATTTTCCAAAAAAAAAATAAAAAAAAATCAAAAGGTGACTTTTGAATTACCGTATTACCTCAAATAAAAGACAGTTCGGTCATCAAAGAATTTCTTCTATTCGAAAATTTAAAAGTCCAAAAAAGTGACTCAAATAAAAGAAATTTTTTTCTAAGTTTTTCTTTTATTTGAAACAAAAAATCATGTTTTTGAAGCTTTTTATCATTATTTATTCATTCAAAAAAGTGTTTCGTTTCTTTTAAACGAGACACTTTTTTAGAAAAAAAATAACTCAAATACCGTATTACCTCAAATACAAGTAACCACAAATAGAAGAAAGTTGCTTTTATTTGAGTTAAAATTTTCCTTTTATTTGAGTTATTTTTTTTCTAAAAAAGTGTCTCGTTTAAAAGAAACGAAACACTTTTTTGAATGAATAAATAATGATAAAAAGCTTCAAAAACATGATTTTTTGTTTCAAATAAAAGAAAAACTTAGAAAAAAATTTCTTTTATTTGAGTCACTTTTTTGGACTTTTAAATTTTCGAATAGAAGAAATTCTTTGATGACCGAACTGTCTTTTATTTGAGGTAATACGGTAAAAGGAAAATTTTAACTCAAATAAAAGCAACTTTCTTCTATTTGTGGTTACTTGTATTTGAGGTAATACGGTAAATTGTTTTTTTATTAATTCGTTAACTCGTTTCTCAGAAGGAAAAAAAACAACTAAAAAAAGAGAAAGAGTATTTGCTGTTTAGAAATTTTTCTCAAACGTTTGTTTGCTTTAGACTTTTTTATTTTTTATTACCGTATTACCTCAAATAAAAGACAGTTCGGTCATCAAAGAATTTCTTCTATTCGAAAATTTAAAAGTCCAAAAAAGTGACTCAAATAAAAGAAATTTTTTTCTAAGTTTTTCTTTTATTTGAAACAAAAAATCATGTTTTTGAAGCTTTTTATCATTATTTATTCATTCAAAAAAGTGTTTCGTTTCTTTTAAACGAGACACTTTTTTAGAAAAAAAATAACTCAAATAAAAGGAAAATTTTAACTCAAATAAAAGCAACTTTCTTCTATTTGTGGTTACTTGTATTTGAGGTAATACGGTATTTTAGCGTTTTAAATGAAAAGAAAATAATCAGATTTTCTGAAAAAGAATAAAAAATACAAAATGGTCACGGATCAAATTAATTATTTGTTCCTTGAAAATGAAAATAAAATTTTTTTTACTAAATATTTAATGAGCTATTTAACACTGGAACAACACACACACACACACACTATGAGAGAGTGTTTAAGAGTTTTCAGATATTAAATTTCTCAAATAAAAACGTTTCGTTTTTTCCGTCAAAATTTCGTGTAAAATATTTTGTTTATTTAGGAATTAACAATAACGAAATATCTCTTCTTTCGACCCAAAATAAAATTAAAAAGAAAACAACTAAAATTAAATAATTACATAATAAATCTGCTATGTAAACATATACATATTTATTAAAAATTTAACTTTATCTTTTTCAATTTTATTTTTCTCAAGTTGAACTTTTTCTTTAGCTTTTTATTTTTTTTTTGAATATTGTTGTTGTTAATCAATGTCAGAGTCAGCGGCATTAAGGTTTTAGAAAATTAGCTAATTCAGTTGTTGTTTCTGTTTTAGTTGTTGAATTGAAACCTTATTAAATTTCCAATTTAAAAAAAAGCCTCAAACATGATGTATAGCGTCTTTGTAGAAATCAAAGTATTAAATTCCGAGACGAAATGGAATTTAGTCATTTAAAAAAAAAGAAAGAAAAGCCGTTTTTATTTGTTGTTCTTGTGTTGATTCATTTCTTTATGAAAAAAAAGTAAAAGGAATTTGGGTAGGTTTCTATTCAAAGGCCAAAATTTTTCTTTATTACTAAAAAAAAAGAAATATACATTTGATAACAATCTTTTCGAATGACATTTGAAAAAAAGCAACTTGCTTATTTATTGATTTGTAATTTTGAAAGGGTTGTAATCCATATTGTTTTTCTTCGTTAAAAATAGAAATTTTTTCTTTTTGTTTTTCTTTTATTTTGTCTTGTAAAAGTCAAAAAGCACTCTCAAATTATTATTTCATATGATAATCAGCCTTTTTGGATTGTAAACTTTTTTATTTTTGAAAGTAATTTGAATGATAATTTGAATACCTTTGATCCGTTGCCTAAATTAGAACAAGATAAAATAAAATAATAATCAAAAGAAAGAGAGTGAGTGAGTGAATGAATGGATTAAAAAGATTTAATGAAAAAAATTTCAAATATTTTATTATTTGATTAAAGGTTAAGAATAAATAGAATTATTTTAGTTGTATATTGTAAGTTGAAGATTGATTGACATTTCGAAAGCTCATCAACGATAATCCTTGAAAGAGAATAAATTAAACTGCCCTTAATTTGTTTAATTCTAAAAAACAAACCCGGTAAGATCAGATCAGTAAATATTCACGATTTATTTGAATTTTAAATCAACAAATAGCCTAGTTCCAAGCATTAACAAAATTTTTTGTCTATTTTTAATTATGTTTTTTTTTTTTTTTTTAATAAAAGTACCAAATATTTGGTTTTAGCTTGTTTTAATTGCGGCAATGTAATTCAGTTGAAATAAATTTGAATTCTGCTAGCTAGCTAGCTAAATAATAAATAGAGAGTCAATAAAGACAATAGACTAATTTGTTTTTTTCGTTCATTTTTTTCCTATGATTATTTTTAATTTAACTCTAAAACTCTAAAATTGTCATGTTCCCCTCCTCACGATTGTGATACCACTAATAAAATTGTGTTTGTCTAGAGCAAATATTTAATAAGTAAATTTTTAGAATTTCAGCAAAATAATAATAAAAAAAACCAACAACAAAAACAACTACAACAAGACTTTAAATATTTTGGCAAATTTAAATTCAAAGCCTCATTCATTCGCTTTTTTTATATTTTATTTTTTTTATTTTAAAATTTAGATAGAAAACCATTTTTTTTGTTGTTGTTTCTGAATGTTTTTTTGAAATTTGTCTCTTTCGTTTGACTTGTTTTGTTGAGCTTTTTTTTTTCTCGTTTTTAAAATAACAACAACAACAACAATAACTACAAAATGCCTTTAACCAACGAAATCAACGAGTCTGTCCTCAAAAATAAGCAAAAAAGATTTGTTGAAAAGTTTAAACTTAAACTATTTGAACTATTTTTTAACCCGTCAAAATCATCTTCATCTTCTTCTTGTTCTTCTAAATCAAAAACCGAGCCAAACAATTTAGATGTTAATGACAACTCATCTTCTTCCTTCTCTTCACCCGGTAATCGAAGACGTTATTCAAATTCAAGTTTAATAAGTAACTATTATTATGGTTACATAACAAACAACTTGTACCAAGATGACATGAAAATAAAAAAATCAAAGAGTATTAGTCGTAAAGAATCTGTGAACAGTAATTCAAATCGAAGTGAAAGTCTTTCGTGTTTGAGTAGTGAATTAAATTTTAGTAGTCAGCTGACGCAGCCCATAGAAGATGTAATTGAGCAAAAAATAAATCCATTTTTAAACAAAAATATCACCGATCTTTTATCGTTTGAAAATTTTACTAATTTCAAGCAAATAAAATCTCATTTTGAATTGTTTTTGAACACAACCGAAGATGATAACAATTTTTTTGACCCTGAATTTATGACAAATTACATCGCCTATGTACTTTTAGACAATTTAAATGAATCAATTTTTTTAAACGAGAATAATATTGAATTAAAATCACCGAATCTAGTCATTGAACAACCGTTTAATTTACTTAAACAAATAGCACGAGATATTTTTTTGCAATCAGAATGTGAACCATGTGGTCTCAAAGGATGTACTATTTCAATACACATTGAATTTGATGATACTTCTTATCTATTAACACAATTTCGTTTTGATTCGACAAGTTTTTTGACAACATTTAAACTTGATTTGATTCTAAAAAATGACGAATTTTCATCGCCGTACAATCAAACAACCAGCACAACAATGAAATCAACTAAAGCAGACACCCACATGTCATTTAAAAGTTTATTTAAAATTTGTGATCTTCAAAATAGTAATAAGAAATGCGTTTCAAATGGTCTTATTTTAAGTCCCGAATTTTATGTTAAAAAATTAAAATTATATTAATAAATTCGTTTTTTACTTAATTTTTAACAATAAAATTAGTTAAAGCATTTTTTTGAATATCCTCTAGATTTTAGAATCGTTGAAAAACGTCCACACTTTATAAAAATTTGTCATTCTTTGCATCATATCCCAACATTCTAGATAATCTAAAATTTTAATAATGACCAAGTGCTTTATTAAACACTTAGTTGGGAAAAGTTTTTATAGGTTGGAATACATGATACTCAAGTCTAAAAGATGTCATTGATACAAGAACCCCAAAAAAAATTTGATTCAGAATTTGCATTAACTTTAATATGAAAGAAATTTAAAGAAAAAATAAAAATACACCGTCAAACACCTCAACTTTTTCCCATTAACCCCTAAAAACACATACTGTAAGCATAAAAAATACTGTAAGCTGAACTGGTTTACTGTAGTCTGATCTTAGGAATTTCAGCCCAAAAAAGCAAAAAACATAAAACTTCGATCAAAAACCATACATCCTCTTGATTATACAAAAAACACGTTCTAGATCATTAGAAAATAGTTGTTCTAGGGTAATTTTGGCCAAAGAATTCAAATTCTAATTTAAATTTTGAGGTCTAAAGTTGGGCTGGTCGCTTTATTTTTTAGTTTTAAAACTGTTTCAATTAATACCCTTAGTTTAGGAGCCGCATATCATAAATATTAGTATCATAAGTTAGTTTTTCATGGTTATTCCTCTCCTAATTTATATCTAGATGAGACACAAACTTATCTTAGTTTAAATCTTTCTCTACTTGGAAAATTTGTAACCATTTTCATCAATTTTTATTCGTAAGTTGCATCCTTTCTATGACATTAGTAGAAATAATGTTAATTTCATCTAAAATGTTCGAGTTGACTTGAACCGATTTTTTTCATAACTGAACTTTTTTGAATCGAATACAAAATTATCAAATTTATGGATATTTATGGATTTATTGAATCTCAGTGGAGGAATATAATTTAAAGCTAGTAAGAAGATAAAATGAAAAGTTACATAATGCTACACTTATTTGTATGAAAAAAAAATTGGGGTATCCTGTCTTAATTTTGAATTACACCCGGTGTTGTTTTTAGACTTAACCATTGAAATCAATTGATTCTTTCAATTGATCTCAATTTTTTCCAATTGAAAAAGAGAAAAAAACATCATTTTTTTCAATTTTAACGATCAAAAACATAGTCAACGAAAACTTGATCAATTTTCGCACATTTTTGGCACAAAACCGACACAGCACATACACAATTAAAAACATGTTTTGATAAAAAACAAAAACAAATAAACGCAGAACACCTAGAAAATGCAATTCAAAACAAAACATGCAAAAAAAAGCATACATTTGAAGTTAACAGATTATCAAGCTGTGTGATACCAAATAGATTATTTAGTAGAAACTTCAGCCAAACGACTCAACATAATAAGAATACTGTCTCACAAATCATGGAACATCAACACAAAAACTTTGATTCAGATATACAACTCATTGATTAGATCCCTCTTCGACAACAGTTCAACATTTTCTTCAATTCTGTCGGAATCTCTGAACAATCGGCTCCAAGTTGTCCAGAACAACGCTTTGAGGGCCATTCTGAAAGAAAAAAGAGACACCAATATCGAGCTTCTACACTACAAATGCAACTCACAGACATTTAAAGAAAGGCTCAATAAATTGTCCTCCAGATACATCATCCAAAGTTCATTAAACATAGACCTCCTAATATCAACTCTTTTAGACGATTACGTAAGGTTCTCCCAATCGAGAAAACTAAATTATAAAACTTTATTTTGTGATTAAAATTTTATTTAGATTTTATTTTATCTTAAAACTTCTCACTAAGATTATGACGCTTAATTTGTATTACAACCAGGGCCGGCGCTACATGCAAGCTAATTGTGTTTTAGCACCCTCTGTTATTTAAAATTGTTTAAAAAAGTCAGCTTAAAAAATTTAACAGATATTTGTTTCATTTAAACAAACCCTAAATATCTTCAAGAATCATCAAAGACTGATCAGTTTTAGAGATTTTTAAAATTTTTTGGCAATGTGAAGTTTTGTCTCAAAATCTCAAATGGATCAAAATATCAAAATTTTTTGCAACTTGTGCAAATCTAATTGCGCATTTAATTCAAATCACTTACATTTTAAAATTTTTATTTGATTGCGCAATTAGATTTGCACAAGTTGCAAAAAATTTTGATATTTTGATCCATTTGAGATTTTGAGACAAAACTTCACATTGCCAATTTTTTCTTTCACACAAGCGGCTTCAATTAAAATAAAAAAGAAAACTAGGGATTGTATTGATTGTAACAAAAATTTTTAAAAAATTTCTCTTCTAAATTTACTTGTGTGAAGTTTTAAACCAGTTTTCCAAAAAAACCAAAAAAACAGTTTTAAAACTGTCTCAATATTTTTGGCTGTTGCTAAAACACGGACCTAACGTACGTTCCAATAAAAAACGAAAAACATAAAAACGAAAAAAAACGAAGAATTTGTTTTTAATTTTTATTTTTCGTTTTATAAAAAACGAATAAAAAACGAATTTTTTGGTTGCTAAAAATTAAAAACGAAAATTTTTTTTTTGTAATAATTAAATTTGTATTAGGCACTTTGTGTGAGTTTATGCTTTTCCACTAAGAAACCCCCGTTCCAGTGTAAAAAAGGACTTTTCATAAGACTAAATCCTGCATAATCACAATAAGCTTACAAAAATAAGTACGATTTTAAGTTACGTACTTTTTTTTTTAATTTGTCAAAAGAGTAAAACATTAATTGGCATCTTTCAGTCTGATTCAAGGTTAGTTATTTATTGTTTCTGATTTGGTTACTTCTAAAGAACACTCTTGATCATCAAAATGAATAAGAAGACATAAAATCATAGGGAAACGTACCAAATAAAAGGTAAATATTATTTAAGGTTTCAATTTTTATGTTGTTGGATGTTTTTTAATGGACTTGGCTTTAGCACTTTTCGACTGATTTCTCTAACGTTGTCCGATTTCTTCAGTTAGTTCAAAGAAGTTCCGGTAAAAAAACGACTAAACCGCTAATATTAATCTTTACTTGTTACTTAACTTGCTGATTCTATATCGTCTTAATTAAGAGACATAAAAAAAAATAAGATAAAATAGACGGTCTAATAAAAGTCTTTTCGGAAAATTCTTGTCTGAAAATGAGAATTAACTTTCAAAGAAGGTTAAAAGTGTGATCAATAGATAATTTTTGGATTGTAATCTTAAAGAAAAAATTTCCAAAAATAATTCGTTTTTTTTCGTTTTTACAAAAACACAAAATAAAAAAATAAAAACGAATTCTTCGTTTTTTTTCGTTTTTATGTTTTTTGTTTTTTTTTGGAACGTACGTTTGAAGATAAATGTAGTAAAATTAAATTAAAGTTGAATCGCCGCCAATAGAAAAACAATGTGTGGAAGAAAAATATTTATTTATTTTTTTATAATGTTTCAGGCTATGAATCTTTCGAACGACTAGTCCCATAACCTCGGTACCAACATAAAAATAAAGTCCTCGATCAAAGCTACAATTTGACATATAAAAGTGCTATATTTAACGTTAAATACAAAAGTTGAATTTTGTTTTTTTGTCCGTTCAGCTTATAAGAGGTCACGTATTAAAATCGATTTTTACAGAGAACCAAACTTCTTACCTGGCTGATTTTTTTTTCAAATGAAAGCTTAGAAGATTTTCTATCAAATTCTGATGGGTAGGTCTAAAGTTTATTTTTAGTTTTTGAGAAAACCATAGGTCCGTGAAAAAATCCGAAAGTCCGTAGAGGTTTTTTGAGGATTTCTCCCGAATCGTTGCTTTATGAATTTCAAAAAGTGGTCCATATAAAAGTTCATGAAATTTCCTATCGAATGGTGTATAAAAACCTGGAGTTGGACTATCCCTTCAAGAAAAAAGCATAGGTCCGTCTTTTTCAAAAAATAGGTGGTCCGTGTTTTAGCAACAGCCATATTTTTTGGATAAATTGGTTTTTTGTGACAGATTTTTTCCAGTTTTTAATTTCGAAGATTATTTATCATAATAAACTTAACATTTATATTCAACTTTATTCAATAACTTGGAATAAGTTTCTTATGACTTAAGGCCAACTTCTGCAAAACTATGGCGCATTTAAATCAAATCGATAAATACTGTCTGCATTCCCAACTGTGTAAGAATTATTTGCTGTATTTGAAGTAAAAACTTTTCTAAACTTTTTTTTGATAAAATTAAATTGAGCTTCTTGATTTTTTTTGAATTTATTTTTACGTTTTTTCGTAAAAATAGACATAAAATAATACCGAAATTTCGTGTTTTTTGAGAGTCAATTTTTCCTCAATTTGAGATCTACACAAGACACAAACCTATTCACTTTGTGAATTAAGTCTTTCTCTTCAAAAATAGGTGAGGGTCTGCCAAACGATACTTTCGATACTACTATATGTCTGCATAATCAATTTTCATAAACTTTCAAGCAAAACTTCTCAAATTTTAGAATAATCGTTTAAATAAAAGCAACCTTTTTGTTTATTGACAAACTCTCACCTATCTCTAGATTTGTGAGAAAAAGATGTTAAGACACTTTTTTACTTGGATTTATTGTATCACATGGGAGGAATAGAATTTTGTGAAATGTTTTTGGATCAATTTAATCTTGCTCTAACTGGAAAAAAATATCGATAAAGTTTTCGCAAGACATACATTTTGTCGTCGTTAATCTTGAAACTGGTTTTAAAATTTGGATCAAAAATCCAAATTATTTTTTTATTTGAGACAGTTTTAAAACTGTTTTTTTGGTTTTTTAGAAAACTGGTTTAAAACTTCACACAAGTTCTAAATTTTCACAAGACCATCCTTTATTCGGTTCAACTTTGAAAATATTGCTTTGTAAATTTTCCGCAAATTTATAAAATTTCATAAAAACCTTCCTCCGAATTTTTATCAAAATTAATTTTTTTTATTGATTATCAGGCAAAAAATAATTAAAAATGAGGTTTTTTCTACACAAAATACTCCTCCTACCAGCCTCGTGTATGGAAAAAAAGGAAAAAATTATCCCCTGCTTCTTACGGTTTTTGCTAAAACACAGACCACCAGTTTTCTTTTGAATAAAAGGTCGACTAGCTTTCAAAGGCTGATATTCTTGTTCATCTTTTTTGTGCTCTTTCTTGTGGAGCAGATGTCTAAGCTCTAGAGTTTTCGGTTTGGGCTACAGACTCGCTAAAATAAAGAAAACACATAAAAAAACTAACGGATCACCACTTTTCCGCCGACCTAAAGGCCCGCCAGTTTCGAATACTGATTTTCTAATAGAAAATTTAATTTCCTTTCTTGCAGAATTAAAAGCTAAACTCGAGGATATTCGATTCGAGCTAAAGACTCTATAAAGTAACAACAGACCTGAAATTTTTAGAATACCGATGAACCATCATTTTTGACAGAAAAAGGTCCGCCCGGTTCACGACACGAATTTTTTGGTACAACTTTTTATGCTCTATCTTGTTAAATAACTAAAGCTAAGTACTAAAACCTTTAGATCGTACTGCAGTCGCGCCAAAAGGATAAAATCACTTTAAATTTCAACGGATCACCACTTTGCCGACGAACCAAAAGCCCAGTGGTTAACGAATACCGATTTTCTGGTTGCCTTTTTTAGTGCTCTTTCTTGTTAAATAGATGCCTTGTTTTTAAAACTTTTGAAAATCGTTAAAAAACTTTTGAATACTTTTTATTCTCTTAATTACATCGAATTTCGGTGAAAGACAGTAGGCTTAAATTAACCGCGTAAAAACAGATGGTCCGTGTTTTAGCAATAACCCTTCTTTCACTTAAAAAAAATTATCATTCTCTTTCAAACTAATGCTTGATTTCGCATCAAATAATGGGCTAAATGACTGTCTTAACCTTCGTTTGGCCTCAAAATTTTAGGTTGTCAGGGGTGGTATCATTTAGACCAGACTCGGATTTTAGCACCCCCTAAAATTTTGTTCTGGCGCCGGCCCTGATTACATCTTACTCAAATTGGTAACTCTTTATTTCATTTTAACATAAACTGACATACCCTTAAACTTTTACTTTCACATTTTTTTTGTTTCAATAAATAACGCCGTATAGAGCCTGCTATGGTGCTTAAAACTAAACAAAAAAACTGAGTGGACTACGTTATATAACGATAATCGTAGTCAATATAATTACCGAAATAAAAGTCGTGATGTCTCATTTAATGATCTTCATATTCAGATGATTCGAATGATTGTAGAGCAACAATAGTACTCAAAATAGTGACTTTAAGGTAAACTCAAAATATCCAAGAAAGCAAAACTTAAAAAGCGAAATCAAGTTTTTTCTTAGTAAATTGAAAAAAAATTACAAGAAATGGTCAGAAATTAAGGGGAGGGGGGTATATGACGAGAAAAAAATTGAAATCAAAAATTTTTTTTCAACTTTGATAAATGATAGACATACCCCTCAAGACCCCATGAGAAATTTTTTTTTTGAAAAAAAATAAAAGCAATTGTTTAATCCCATATTTTTTATTAACGAAGCGGCAATTCAACTTTTAAATCTTAGTAAACAAAAGAATGTTATCTGTGACAAAGTATGTCAAATATAGAATTATGTCGATATTAATAATTATTAGGTTGACGACCATTGTATCAGATAGCTAGTTCATTTTCTTTATTTAGAATGACCTAGATATCTTTTATAAATATTTCCTTATTTTATTATTTATTTATCTTATTATTTGGATTCTCAAATAAAGTATTAAACCTCAAACCTTATCCTTCTTCCTTTACAGTTTGGTAGCAGCGAAATAATTTACTATATTGGTAATATTAAGTCGATCCACAATGAATTCTAAAATGAGTAAAACAAACGATAATAGTGACAAAATGAGTGAGACTTAAAGTCTTGGTATTACAAGCGATTTAAATAGGTTGACTATAAATGATGAGAAAAATGCTAGTGGTAATGCAGTGGGTTCGATACTAAATTATAGTGTGGAAACGAAAAAGTTAATAGAAGCTCAGAGTTCTAAAATAAAAGAGTTGGAAGATATGTTGTCTAGAGCATACTTTTACATTTAAAAAAGTTAAGTGTTAAGTGTAAGTGTAACACTTATACTTAACTTTATGGAAAATTAAATGTGAGTGTAACACTTAAACTTAACTTTAAGGAAAATTAAATTTGAGTGTAACACTTACACTCAATTGTTACACTTGAACACTTGAATTTATCAAGTGCTCGGCCTACCGGAAACTCAAAAAATATATGTTTAAAAATAAATGACTCAAATTAAATGCTTTATTTCAATATCTAATTAGAAAAAAAGTAAATAAAATTCTTTTTTGGTATGAAAAAATTTAATTTTTATAAGTTTATTGTATTAAATCAACGTTGACTCGGAGTAAAGCTTTTCTAATAAAGTTTCTTGATTTTATATTTTGGCTCCGCTTGCTGCTATTAACTCCACAAACACTGAAGTACCTTTCTATAAACGCACTTGATGCGGGTATAGAAAAAATCTTTCTTGCAACCTCACTTAAAAGAGGAAGTCGATACGAATTTGAACTCCAGAATGTTTGTGTAGATTTTGACATTTGGTTAAGATCTTGGATAAGTTCAAAGAATATCTCTTTTTCACGATTAATTTTTTCAACTTGGCTCACTCTAATCGGTCTACTGTTGTCTCATAAGGCTTCGTGTTTGCATAAGCTCTGAATACTGCATTTTCACTATTTTCATAAGGAACTCGTTGATTTGTTTCATTCCTTGGCGTTTGTTCGGTTTGGTTTGAAGAAGTAATGTCTTTGTCAAGAAAAAAAATAACTGCTTCGGTGAAACAATTCAACCCCATTTCTCTGTATTCTTCACCATAGTCTTGATCAAACCATAAGTCAAGTTTTGAAGTATTCAACATTGCTGCTAATAAATAAACTTTTGACTCCAACTCGAAATTGAAACGTCTTTTTAATGAATCAACCAATTCATCGATTAATTTTCTAATATTTCCTCTTTCTTGCCTCGAATTGAAAGGAGCTTTAATGATGACAATTAGACTTGGGATCACATCACTAATGTGCCAATCCGATTTTTGAGAAAATAACTATAAAATGTAAAGAGGATGAAGAACTCTCAAGTATCCAATTATCTTGTTTTTACTAATAGGAAATGGGTCATCTAAACTAAAGGCACCTTTTTCGTACGCCAAATAGAAAGAAACTAACATAAGATACGACGACGACCACCTTGTTCCATTCTCGCACCTTAGTTTCGCTTTTTTTAATGAGAAGTCATATGATAAAACATTTGATCGTCTTACTCTAGCTGCATAGGTTGACAATTTCGAAAGGGTTTTGACTTAGGATCGAACTGATTTTACCGCTGAACGTACGGCCAAGTTAATTTTGTGTGCGGCACAAGCATATCTCGGAACATCGTTTGTGCCAATTCGTATGTTAAGAACGTTCTGAGAATCGTTTAAGTTTATGTTTAAATCAGGATCATTTTCTGATTTAAAAGCTTCTTCATTTTCGTCATTTTCATCATCTGGTTCATCAATATACGGTAAGTCCATAAAATTTCTAGCTTCTGGGATTAATTGGTCAATTTCCCTGTCAACTTCATTCATGTTGTGGTAAAGCTCATCTTGGCTAATTGTTTCAGTCCCATCTAAAGTTTCTTCGTTTTCGTCTAGAGACTCGTTCTCTTCATCGTTTGAACTTTCATCTTCAGTTTCAGTACTACTTTCAGCTTCAGTTCCACCTTCAGTTTCACTCCCAGAATCACCTTAGCCTTTACCGTCATAGTCTTCATCTTCAGCATCATCATCATTTTCTTCATCATCAATAACATTTAATCCGATTACTTCTTCCGAATCATCAGATTCTTCAGTGTTCGAAAATCCATTTACACTTAAGTCTTGCGCTTCCAAATTCATGTCGAACAAACAGTTTTCATTTTGCCTAAAAAGTCTAACCAAACATGAAGCTGAGTCGCAAACAACCCCTGATATTTTTTTTTTATCAAAGTTAAAACCATTCACAACCTTTTCGATAGCAGCTTTGATACTTTCTGAATTTGAACTCCCAGTTAACTCTTCCATTCCAATTAACCTAAGCTCCTTCTGAAAGTTTTTTTTAGTTAATGAAGCAGCAACTGCCAAATAATTCTTCATAGACATATCACCTCAAGTGTCTGTTACCAAACAAACTGAAACAGCATCGTTTAATTTTTGCTCGATTTCTTCTTTAAACATTTTAAATACTCTTGGGAGATTTGAATTTGTAAACGAATTTGGATGAGAAAGTTTTTTACCCAAAAGATCACGGAGATATTTGTTCTTCAATTGACTGATGGCATTATTTGATGTGAGAAAATATTTGACCAATAGAAAATCTTTCTCGTTCAATTTTTTCCTTTTTTTTCCACGCTTGACCCAGCTCCTGTATGCGTCTCACCATTCTTAAATTTGATATTGCTCCTTGTTTTTCATGATATGACTTTCCACATATTATACATTTAAACTCGATTGATTTTTTCGGTTTTTTTACGATAACGTTTATGAAAATTGAAAAAGTTGAGAATAGCAGTGTATGTTTTTATACGACCACCGATTTTTACTTTCTTTAAGTCAAATTTGTTTTCTAAACTTTTTTGAATTATTGTATCATATCTTCTTTGAACTAAAAAATAAAAAATGAATAAATAAGTGAAATAGATCACATATGAAAGGAAAAATTTTGCACATAAATTAATAATAAAAGAGCTCTAGAAGTGTCTTTGTAGCTAAGCACATAAAAATTAGTTAGGAAGCTTACCAAAGTAAATGCTATGTACTTAAGTTATAAAAAAGCCATTGTGAAAAATAATATTGTTATTGTTTATTGTATTGAAATATTGTTTTTCATTGTTCAAGAAGAACGCGTACAACCCTGGTCATCCAAAACTTCCAAAAATGAACGATCACTGAAACTTAAAAGTCTAGATTATAGTCGGGCTGGAAGACCGGTTTTTAAAGCCGGTTCTCCCAAATAAACCGGTCTACCAGTCCTAGATTAAAGTTCATGAACCTTGGCATTTGAAGGTCCATTTATCGTTCATTTTTGGAATTTTTGAATGACCAGGGTTCTGAAATATCACATTAACTGACTAATACCTTACTAATCCTACTATACTCCAATAACTTTTCATCCCTAGCTAAGAATTACTTTGGATTATGATAAGATTCTCTTATTATTAAAATATCAATGTTATTTACCATCGGGAGGCATTACATAAGTCTCTTCTTGGCTTGAATTTGTTACACTTGATCAAGAAGGAGACGTAGTAGTTGCGATTTGAGCTGTACGAACCGGTGGAGCTCTAGACGAAGAAGTAGACGAATTAGTTGCTGTTTGAGATATACGAACCGGTGGGGCTCTAGCTGAAGTAATAGATTCAGCGGAAACAGACCTTCGAAAATTTCGGTTTATTTGAGAACCTTGACTAGATTGACTTGAAGTTTGATGTTGATCGCTAGTAAGTTCAGCATTCAAAAGTCTTCGCTGATTGAGTGTCATTACCCCACCGTTATTTTGAATATTGGGGGTTTCTGAACAATTAGGAGCATTGTTGCTTTGAACACCTCGACCTCTTCCTCTTACTGTCGGATCCTGACTTATTTTCTAAATTTAAAAAAAAAATTTGAATTAAATGATAAAAAATTTTCTAATGAAGATATTCTTATAATGTTAAAAAGTGTTCAAATTTATATTCAAAAATTTTCATCCAACTTTTTTGCATGCTTTTTCTTTTTATTTAGATAAAAAATTTAATTCTTTTACTTTAAAATTATTTAGTAATTTTTTGCTTAAAAAAATAAGTAAAAAAGTCAATTTATTTGTCTTAAAAAATAAAAAATTATAGCTTCTTACACTTAAATTTCTTAAGTGTTCAAGTGTAAGAACTCAGTGTAATTGTTACACTTACATTTAATTTTCCATAAATTTAAGTTTAAGTGTTACACTTACACTTACACTTTACACTTAACTTTTTTCAATTGTGAAAGTATGGTCTAGAGTAAAGACTCAAGGGAGTCAAGATAATTATGGATTTTCTAAATTTGGTACAGGAAAAGAAAATTGTTTCGAAGACATTTTGTCTGATTTAGGAGACCTAAATGAACAAGATACTGGTAGGCGTTATCCAGTAAATTCTGCTCAAACTAGTTTTGAAGGAAAATTATCCGAAGATGTTGAAAGTTGGCTATTTTTTTTGGAAATAAATTCGAGGAATGCAAACATTCCAAAATCAGAGAAAGTTTTTTATTCTGGATCGTATTGCAAAGGTAATGCTCAACAAGTGTTTAAGGCTTTTTTGAAGAAAAATCCAAAAATAAGTTGGGTAGAATTCAAAAAGGAATTTTTAAGGAGATTCAAGAACAAGAATTAAGATGATGTTTTAATAAGTAACCTACCTCACACGTTTAAGAAACATTTTTAGACTTTCTGTTTTTAATTAATTTTAATCATTTAATTCTTGGTCGATTTAATAGTTTCAATTTTTAAACATTAATCATTTTAATTTTATTTTTAATTAGATACAGTTTTTTATTTTAAAATGTAAGCGTTTCATCCTGAATACCAGATGTCGTTTAGACTTAATGAGTTACAGAGATGGAACGTAGCTACCCTTTAAATAGAAGTTACTTTTTAGTTAGAAAAGAGAGAATTTAATATTGCAATAAATAAAATATATAAAGACTATTAACAATCTTTTATTAACACGTTAAGATGAGCCCAAACAAGTTACAAGTGGTAGCAGCGAAAAACGATAGAAAATGGAGAAAATGGAAATTCCTGAATCAAAAGATATAATGAAGAGTATGAAACTCGATGAAATTTACACAATTGTGTTGAGCCTATTGGAAAAAATTTCCCCGGAAAAGCCAGTTTACCTTCTGGCAGACACACACCATGCAAAGAAAATTGTTTCTTCAACAAAGGAACAATTCGATAAATTCATCAAGGATACAGTCACTGACAAATTAAAGATCAATGAAGTATCGGCAAAAGATAGGATGATCGACCTGATTTACAGATTATCAGAATACTATGAACAGTATAGGATCACGGTTTATAATAAATTAAAGGAGCAACAAGAAAGCCTTTCTCAGCAAGTGGACGCACTGTTAGCAGAGAAAACTGAATCGGTTTTGAGAACTCGCATCGTAAGAGGTGAACCCAATGTGGATACTAGTACGAGACCAAATCAGTTGATGATAAAAAATAACTGGTTCAGTAGTATTCCAGTGTTTAAAGCTTCAGATAATGAAATCTTAGATGAATGGATTTATATTGTTGAAAAATTGGCCAAAAAGAATAAAATAAGCTTAGATATATTGGTAGACGAAGTAGCGCCTAAGATAGAGCTTTGCGGTGTTATAGAGTATGGGAAAAGGATTCAAGTGTCCACAGTTGGGAATCCTTGAAGAAAAAATTTAGCGGACTATACGGGAGTCGTGATCACAGAACAAGTTGAGAGAAAAACTTTGGAACATGAAGACTCACAAAGGTAATTTTGAAGAAAATGTCAAAAAATTTGAAAGTACGATGGGAAGGATAGTGAATGTTACGGAAGATGAGAAAATCTTTCTGTTTACCCACACTTTGCCGGAGAATGTCAGGCAAATGGTCACAGTAATGAAACCAAATAATCTCAGAGATGCTATAGAGCATGCTCAAATTTACACGACAAGTTCAACTAATAATAGCCAAAGAGTCAATTACATGAAAGCTAGCGGTGACAGAAGATTTAAAAAGAAACAGTTCCATAGAAAGATGGACGAAAACAAATATTTCGAAAAGAAGGCTAAAGGAGATAATCGAAATAAGCCTAACAGAAGCATACGGTGTTATAACTGCAACAAGATTGGACATACCAAAGCTAACTGCAGAGAACGAAAAGTCTACAAAGTCAAAGTGATTGAGGAACTAGATAACGGCGAAGTAGAAAATGTTAAAACAATTACTACACGTAATTACGAATCGTTGTATGCATGTTCAACTGGCAAAATTCTGATGACAGATGGTAGAATCAACGATAATAAGACGACATTTTCACTTGACAGTGGTGCAAGTCGTTCAGTCATCGCTTTGAACGTGGTAAAACGAATGAAACTTAATATTCAACCGTCAAACGTGCAGATTAAGATAGCAGACAATTCAATTAATAATGTAATAGGAGAAACTGACGTTCTAGAAATCGTTATTGGCAGTAATGTAACATCATTGTCACTACTTATCATGGAACTAGATGATAACGAAGTTTTGCTTGCTCTAGACTGGTTCCTACAAAGCGGAGCTACAATGGCACCATTAGAGAGAAAAATTAAGTTCCCAGGTGAAGTCGTTTTTCTTGACCTAAGTGACGATTTCTACGGTAGATTCAACAACAAAGACAAAGATTATGAAGACGTCCTTTTATCTGAAGTTATAGACGAGGACGACATTATGGAAGATGAGTGGCCATTATCGGTAGAAAATCCTGAAATAGACATTCAGCCCGCGAACAAGTTAAGCGAAGATGAATATAAATTATTCAGAAAAGCGATAACAGCGATTTGTGATCTTTTCGCGTTTAGCATTAAAGACCTGAAGGTATGCAACAACGGTAAAAATGTTATAAAATTATTATCAGAGGAGCCAATCCGACTCCAACCTTACAGAAAGTCTTATGCGGAAAGAGAAATTATAAAGAAATTATTAAATAAGGAGATGTTAGACAATGGAATTATTGAGCCATCTACATCACCCTGGGCAGCACCTGTATTAATAATCCCTAAAAAGGATGGTTCCTAAAGATTTTGCGTTGATTATAGAAAACTTAACGGTGTATCAGTAACAGAAAATTGACCGTTACCAAGAATTGAGGATATACTCGATAGATTGAGCGGTTCGCTGTTTTTTACATCAATCGACTTATAAACTGGGTATTGGCAAATCGAAATGGACGAAAAATCAAAAGAGTTTACGGCGTTCACAACACCAGATTGACATTACCAGTTCAAAAGAAGCCTTTTGGTTAGAAAAATGCACCTGCTCAATTCAGTAAATTAATGCACAGAGTATTTGGAGTGAGAAACTACGTAGAGATCTACCTAGACGATATAATAATTGACTCTAAAACTGTCGAAAAACACGTCGAACACATAATAATAGTAGCTAAACTATTAAGAGACGCAGATTTGGGAATCAAGCCGTCAAAATGTTCATGGTTCGCAAGAAAAGCACACGTGCTTGGTCATATAGTCTCAGGGACGACTATAGAAATGGAACAAGGTAAAATTGATGCAGTAAGTAAACGTGAACCCCCCAAAAATATTAAACAATTACAAAGTTTTTTGGGCTTATGCAACTATTACCGAAAATTTATTAAAGATTATGCAAAAATAGCGGCACTAATGTTCAAACTGCTAAAGAATAACAAGTTCGTTTGGACAGAAAAAGAGCGAAAATCTTAGAAAGCGCTCATATCGAAACCAATATTGCGACAACCGGATTTTTCGAAAAGATTTATCATATACACGGACGCGTATAGTTATGAAATAAGCGTAGTGTTGTCACAAACTGATGAAAATGGAAATGAATACGTCGTAGCATATGGTTCAAGACTTCTTAAAAATGCCGAAATTCACTACGGAATTACAGAGAAAGAATGCCTCGCAGTAGTATGGTCAATTAAGAAATATAGAGTCTACGTTTATGGTACCATGTTTGATATCATAACAGATCATTCTGCTCTAAAATGGCTAATGAGTATTTCGGACCCAACTGCTAGACTGGCAAGATCGGCAATCTACTTATAAGCTTATGAATTTAACATTGTACATCGTAAAGGGACATCAAATGGGAACGCAAATGCATAAGTAGACCAGTAATGTTCATAGAATTCTGTAATAGAATCAATCAGATGGAAAAAGAAGATGTGTCACCAAAATACCTTGATGTATATGATGACGAACATCTCCTTAATTACGTAAAAAACAATAAATTTACAGCAGGATTAAGCAGAAAGCAAATAAACAGGATTAAAAAAGAAAGCAAAGACATGGTCTACGATAGCACAAGCGACACAATTTTCATTATAAAAAGTGATCGTGAAACACTTGAGATTCAAAAGCCCGATCAAAGAAAAAATATAACAGTTAATGCACATGAATTCGGACACTTTCAAGCCGAAACTACACTCAATAGATTAAAAGGAAAGTATTTCTGGAAAAAGATGGCTGAAGACGTCAAAAAAGTAGTAAACTCATGCGTAGTATGCAAAATTAACCAGCCATCTCGTAGACTGAATCATCCAGCCAAATACCAAATTACTACTGGTATTTTTGATAGAATTGGGATAGACCTGGTACTCGGATTACCTGAAACACCTGAAGGTTATATCGGTTTATTTGTAATCGTTGAATTTTTCACAAAATACCCTTATGCAGTTCCAATTAAGAGCAAGACAGCTGAAGAAATAGCTGAACACTTATGGAAGTTCTTTTGTCTATTCGGTACGGCCAGAGAAATCCTATCAGATCAAGGAACAGAATTCATTAACAAGGTGATTGACAGTATGTTAGAAAGACTAGGTAGTAAACATATCGTTACATTACCATATCACCCAAGAACAAACGGGCAATGCGAAAGATTCAATAAAGAAATTGTTATGTGTTTGAGAAAGTTAGTCACTGATAACCCGACAGACTGGCCTAAATAGTTAGACTTTGCCTTGATAGCGTAAAGAACAAGAATACACAGCGTTACAAAATTTAGTCCTATGGAATTAATGTTTGGTAAAAAACCAAATGGATTTGATAATTGGTCATCTGATAGCTCTAATTTAGAACGAGGTTTAATGGAAAAAACATCAGAAATACTAAAGAAAGTAGAATCAGATAGAGCCATCGCATATGAAAATACCGAAAAAGCTAAAAAAAACATAGAAAAAGTAAGGATAAGAACCAAACAACGATCTTAGAAAGCTTAAAACCTGGCACAAAAGTTTAAGTACTGATTGACGGAATACAGAAAAAGTTGGCACCTAAATATAGAGGACCATATGTAGTCGAACAAACTAGCAAAGATAATTATATATTAATGAACGTTCTAGGGAAAAGTTGTAAGATAGTTTCCCACTCAATAAACTAAAGATCGATAAGAGTAAAGATCTAGAAGACAGGAATCAATCCTTTAAATTTAAGTAATCGAAAAAAGTAATCGAAAAATATTAGAATAAAATTGGTAAACCTATGTCAAAACGGGGGAGGAAACCCAAAGTTTATCTAATAAGTATGTTACTGGGCTTTTTAGGATTGGATTGAATGAGGAACGGGTTTGTGTTTTAAATGTTTATTGTGAAACTGCTTGTATTCTTGACGATCTTTCATCGAAGAAACAAGTCTTATTTATAGTATAAAATATATAATTAATTGTATGCTTAAATGCATAAAAGTAATAGTAAAAATAATTAATATTGAAAATAATGAATGTCGACAATAAAATAGAAAGTAATAATGAATATTGTTATTTAGATAAACATCGTAGGATGATGAATCCACGAAATATCTCATGCATGATTTCACAATGATTACCATTTATGGTAACATCTCTCCCCCTCCACGAAAAAATGGGGTCTTGGATTTGTTCTTGAAAAATTTCATAGTAAAAGAGTTTAAACTTTCCTCGCTCTTTGCATGTTTAGGAATTACCAAATTTATCCGTTCAGGAATACTACTATATAAAACTTGTGCAGAACTAGGAAAAGGGGCAGATGGGATTTGGCCTCTTTTCGATTTCATTTGACGAAATAATTTAACACATTTAACTGCAACTATTAGCAAAGATATCGTAGTCACAACGCTCGAGCCTACTATTAGGGCAAATCGGGTTTTATTCCAAATAGTACTAATGATAAATTTAACATTTTCCTCGACACTTTTGAGCTGGCTCTTTGTTTCTTGTTCTTCTGAATAATGAGAATAGAACGTTCCAACTGAAATTTCGTTATTAACAATTGTTTTGAATGAGTCCAATAAATCTATTCCATCTATTAACACAATGTCATGTCGAAGATCAGGTATGGCCAAGTTTAACATATCTAATTTAATAGGGTTAAGTTCTTTACTGTTTATTAAGGATACTTCTCTTTTCAGTCGCTTAATAAAGTGTGTATTTCCAGGTAGTTCTATATACTGAATAATATCATCGCATCGATAATTTCGTGATGTTTCAGTAATGAATAGGTCTGAACTAAGGAATCCTTGTTTAGTAACATTCTTATACTTAAACTTTATTGGTAAGTCACGGAAACAGGAATTCATATTGTCTATTGTTTCTGCTTCGAAAATATCAATGCAATCTGGTTTAAAAATGTTACCGTGATGTGAATAAAATATAATGTTGTCAGTTCGGGTTTTTGAAATTTCTACCTTGTAATTTAAATACGAGTCATCTAGTTTTTTTAATAGATTCAGAGTTGTTAACAGGCTATCGCATTGTGCAAAAATTTGTTGATTTCGTTCAAGTACAGCCGAATCCCTCAAGAAATCAATCTCAAGCAATTCAAGAGAAAACATTGGGTTAATTGAATCGTCCTTAATTTTCATCTCATCCGTTCTTATATTACTTAGATATACTCCTTCTACTGTCGGGAGAACTTCGATGTTGCATATGTTTGTCTTCTTAAAGAATTGGACTCCTAATTTATCAATTGAAGAGTGCAACACTGTTGATCCATCTTCTTGGTGATCGTAAATAAAAGTGGACCGTTTAATAAAATAGAGTTGACATGATCTTTGAACTTTATCCCATACAATTATTGAATCGCTAAGTTTACAGAACTTATCAGATACACCGCATTTGCCAAATAACTTTTCTTCAGCCGTTTTTGCATTTATCATTTTTGGGGATACGGAACAAGCAAACGAGACAGACGTAATCGTGCTAAACCATTTAAAATTAGGGGATTGGTTTGGTTCGAAATTACAATATTTGTCTTCGCATTTCATCACAATATTTCGCTTCGCCACACTTTTGAGAGAAAACCATAGCCCAACATTCTTTTATGTTAGTTCGTAGGTATCTGACGTAAGTTTCTCATACTTATCACCAAAGAACGAAACAGACGTAGTTAATGTAATTTTCTTCTTTTTGCATACAAAAGCTTCTCCATAAACCATGCTGTGTCTTTTACCAAGTATGAAAAATTCAAAAGAATTATCGTTACCTTTCGATTCTGCGACTCTGTCTTTATAGCCAACGTTTGTTAAGCGATGATAGTTTTGAACATATTGAAGTGTATTCGCGGCTTTCTCGATGAGTGACGGATTTACATTACATAGTGTTGACGTGTCGATCAAGTTATGAAAACTTCCGACGTCACAGTATTTCATCTTTGCTTTGATTGTGATAGAACTTGCAAATCCGAATAACCACAGCAGAATTATCGTGACCAATAGGTTTAAATTTTTTGTCGTTTGCCGGCGTGTCGTTCTGCGAACATTACTCCTCTGAGCTGGATACGGTTGTTCTAAAGTTTTTTTATATTTATTAACTAAATTCTTACTATCAAAATCTTCTTCTGCTACCCATAAAGCTTCGGAAACGGGAAAATTCTTCCATTTCACTAAGTATTCATAATTATTGTTTACTTGTTTGTGATCTAATATTTTTTCGACTTCATAATGATTGGAATCACTGTCTTCGACTTCACCAACAACCTTAATCTTATGGAGCGGAACACTATCTTTTTGTATTTCACCAAGTATGTTTCGTAGTATGTAGTTTCCTTTAGATGTCTGTTTTACAACTGTAAACGGGCCTTTAAACCGTGGTTCCAACTTCGAAAGTATACCCTCCTTTTTAACATATACTCTTTGTCCTTCTTTTAAGGTTTTGTTAGTTACGTTTAATTGATTGTTTTGGTTAGGTATCTGTTTATCTTGGGCTTGATTGATATTTTCCATGGCAGTAGGTATAGTAGTTTCGAATAACTGCTTGATTTCACACGTTCGTTTATTCAACGAGCTAACTTCGTCAACTTCAGAAGTCCAGTTTTCGAAACTAAGCATCGGTCTACCAAACATCAATTCGAAAGGTGTATGGTTTGTAGAACTATGGACACGTGTACGGTAGGCCATCAACACGTAAGGTAACCAGAGGTGCCATTTATCGTGACTTGTCTCTGCGTGTTTACGAAGGGCTTCTATTAGAGTTTGATTAAACCTTTCTGTCAAACCATTTGTTCTTGGGTTGTACGATGAAGTTAACAGATGTTCTACCCCGATAGCAGATCTTAACTGGGTTAATACCTTATTGTTAAATTCCGTACCTTGATCAGTCAAGATTTCTTTGGGGACTCCAAAAATGCTTATATATTCCAACAGAACAAAAGCAATTTCCTCCGCCATCTTGGACTTGATTGGCTTAGCGTAAGGAAACTTAGATAAATGTTCGGTGATTACCATAACACCAATATAACCTTCTGCGGTCGATGGTAATCCAAAAACTAGGTCGAGACTAATCCGTTCAAACAAATACCTAATATGCAATGCATTCGCTGGGTGATTCTTAAACACCGTTTTTTGATTTCGGTTGCAAGTCGGACAACTTGTTACAAACTTCCTGATGTCATCGATCATATTACGCCAAAAATAATAACACCTTATTCTCTGGTGAGTAGTCTCGCTTTGGAAATGGCCAATCAGGTGGAATTTTTTAACTATCTCTTCTCTATCTACAAGTTTGGGTATCTCGAGTTTAATACCATCTCTAATTGTAAAAAGCTTATCATTTGCATAGAAATAAACTTTACCTAGACGTTGAATTCTTCTAATCTGGTTTTGCTCAAGCCAGTTTTAAGCTTATCCGTTTTGAGGTACATCAAAAGGGTATCGTCATCCCATGGGTCCAAGACTTTTGTGTAATCATCTTCGACAATTGCTTCCAATTTATTTATATATGAGATTGGTAAGACAGGCCGGCTCAATGCATCCGCATTAGCATGTGATTTTCCGGTTCGATGGAAAATTTCAAAATCATAAGCTTGGAGGTAAATCGACCATCTAGCCAACCTTGCAGTAGGGTCTTTTATTGACATCAACCATAGTAGGGCCGAGTGGTCTGTGATAGCCTTAAACTTCCTACCGTAGAGGTAAATTCTGAACTGTTTAACTCCATATATCACAGGCAAACACTCTTTTTCTGTGATACCTTAATTAACTTCATGCTTATTTAGTGTCCGAGACGCGTATGCAACGACGTATTCATATCCATTGTCTTCGAACTCAGAAAGAATGGCTCCCAAGGCATACTCAGATGCATCAGTGTGTAACACAAACTCTCGTTTTGGATCAGGGAATCTTAACGTTGGGTATTCGCGTCGTTTCTTCAAAGATTCAAATGCTGTTTTGCAATCAGGCGTCCAGTCGAACTTTTTTATCCTTTTGAAGCAATTCATACAAAGGCTTTGCGATCATCGAGTAATCTTTAATAATTCTTCGAGACAACATGTCCTAGTATCTTTATTTCTTTAGCACACCATGTGCATTTGTCCGGATTAATTTTTAAATTCGCCTCCTTTAACTTCTTGAAGACCAGTCTAATGTTTTTCACGTGCTCCTGGAGTGAATTTGAGTGTATAATAATGTCATCTAGATACACTTCAACAAAACTTAAACCTTCAAAGATAATACTCATCATTCTACTAAAATCAGCGGGTGCATTTTTTAACCCAAAAGGGAGGCGCAAGAACTCGTAATGCCCGTCTGGAGTAGAAAAGGCAGTCTTCTCAATTGACTCCTTATCAACCTTAACTTGCCAATATCCCGATTTCAAGTCGATTGTTGTGAACCACTCTGAGCCTTTAAGGCGATCAAGAATATCTAATACGTTTGGGATAGGCCAGTTCTCCTGAATAGTCATCGAATTTAATTTTCTGTAATCAATACAAATTCTTTTCGACCCGTCCTTCTTTGGAACAACAATGACTGGTGACGATCCACGGAGATGGACGAACTATTTTAGCGTCGACCATTTTTTGGATTTCATCTTTCAAAAAATCTCTTTCAGTTAAGGACTTCCTATATGGAGGAATATAAAACGGAGTTTTATCTTTAAGACGAACCTTGTGCGTCAGGACTGAACTAGCTCCAAGTTCATCCAAATTGTTTGCAAACATATTTTTAGCTTCTTGTCTAATCTCGCTAAACAAGTCTTCCTCAGCCGAAGATAACTTAACTTGTGGTTCCAATTTAATCTTAGAATTTAAATTCCAGAATGATTCGTCTTCTAAATCGACTTCGTCATAGTTCAGAATGTCTACGACATTTTCATCGTCAATTTCACTTACGTATTTGCCATTGTAGTTCCCTTTTACTTCTTTTTTAGCTTTAGGGAAACTTATAATCCCTGAGTGTGGAACGATTCCACATTTTGTCTTTATAAACCAATCGAGACCTAATAAGGCTTCATTGTCGTTGTGCTCAATAACCAAAAAGCTAAGCTGACATAGATTACCTTGAATGTTTACGTCTAGATGTTTTGTTTCGCCTATAACCCGGCTAATTTCACCCGTTGCTGTTTTAATTTTGCAACGCGAACGTAAAATGTCAAAATTGTATTTTTGGGCAGTAGAAACTGACATAACCGAGCTTGTAGCTCCACAATCCAAACAAAATGTAACCTTCTGTTCGTTAACAAGGCCTTCAATAGTTAGAATCTTCTTGGGATTTTCGGAGTCAGATATCATAAATACTCTTTCGGTGTCAAAATCATTGTCGGAACTGTTACATGTTTTAAGCATATTGACCTTCTTTCCATTTGTCATGTTTACTCTGCAATCCCTCGCAAAATGGCCTTTCCTGTGACACCTATTGCATGTAACATTTCTTCGATCGTTATTATTCCATTTACTATTATTATTAAACCTATTTGTTGCGTTTGAATTATTTCGGTTATTGTCAACGTTAGGTTTGTAAGCCTGTTTAACAGTGGATGTGTTCTTTTCATGTTTGGGTCCATATCTGTTGTACTTTTTTGATCGATGACCAATTCTTGAGATAAAATTAATCCCTTCAGTCTTATGGGAGACATCCATGTTAGACTCAATTCTAGACGCGACTGCTATTGCTTCACTTAGATTGGTAATATTGCGTGTAAGTATCTCTACTTTGGTCTTTTCGCGCAACCCTTCGACAAAATCGAGAATTTTCTCCTCATTGCTTAATCTTGGAAGTTGACTGCAGAGAGTCAGGAATTTGTTCGTGTAATATTCGAAAGAGCTTCCAGGAACATGTTTCAACCGACGAAGCTCTAGACGTACTCTTCTTTCTCAGTCTAATTTACCAAAAATCTCTATTAGAGTCGTTTTGTATTCAACCCATGTCTTTCCAAGAGTTATATGTTCTTTAAGGATATTAAAGGCTAATCCTTCTACGAAATTGAGCACTTCCAATTACTTTAATTCGTTCGGTATATTAGCTTTGAGAAAATTCTCCTCAATCACAAATAACCAATCAAAAATATTTTCTCTGACGGTCGAAGTGAATTTCTTCGTGTTTTTATCTAATTTTCGAGCTGAATGGTGGTGGATCGGTGTTAAATAAACTGGATTTTCAACTGGTGGAACATTGAATTGTCTCGGTTGTCCAAACGGAGATCTACCCGGAGATATATTGTTGTTAGGAGGTGGTTGATTATTTCCACTTGATTGAGACGTTATAGGATTAGGCGGTGGAGGTGGCGGCGGCGGAAAACGCGGTGCGACCAGAGCGTTTACATCACCACGAACGTCATCATTGTCGTTACGGTTACCATCATTAATATCATTATCAACCTGCCGAATCTGACCATCAATCGGTTGGTGGGCCTGAGACGGGGTACTGGTAGAAGTGGGCTGGATCGTGAAGTGTCGTGGTTCAGAGTGTATTTAACACTCTAATCATAAAGCTAAAACTGATAGTATAACATTACTTTCCCTTTTACTTGTTTGTAGTTTTTCTTACAAACATTAAGTTGTTTGTTACTTTCTATCCTTTATTTATATTTAGTATTATTTTCTTAACTTCATTTTAAAACTGTAACCAACTCATATAATAATTATTCACTTGTTTGAATCAAAATAAAATATAAAAACTCAAATCATTTTTTTAGTCATCACCCGGTCCTCCTTAAGATATTTCAGATCGCTCTCACCATTTCAAGCTCTTTGATTTGATCATAAAGAGATTTTATCTCTGCATTGGCAGCATTCAGACTTTCACGAAGTAGCCTATTGTTATCAACATGATCCGACAAGGACTTTTGCAAACTAGCAATCAATGCGTTTTTATCGTCAATTACAGATCCCATTGAAACATCAGGATGTTCATCGACCGGAATCGGTTCGGATAGGAGTTCACCCTCCTTTTTAGTAGCTTGCTGACGTAACTGGTACAGGCTTGCAATACGTGCATTGCGGTCGTCGTCCATGCTAGCATTAATCAACTGATCTGCAAGCGTCTTGTATACATTAAGGCTTTTGTCCAAATTGTTTGCCAAAGAACGAACCTCAGGCCACGAAAGATTCTTAATATAATTCCATCTGGAACTCATTTTACCGAGCTGGTAAAGCTGTAAAGCAATTAGAACTAAAAGTATCTCCAATTATCAACGTAGTTAAAAAAGTTGGTGGTGAGTTAATAGAATCAAAGACAACAACACCAGTGGAAATAGAGACATTAGGTGTAGAGACCCGAGAGAGGGGGTTCAGCTTGTTAGGGTGATTTATGTTTAAATATTTTCTTTTTATTTTTGTCTCTTTCAAAATTCGGAGTTAATATAAAATGAAACCACTACTTGGGAAGTCACCTACCCTGCTAGTATCAGCAGCTCTTCCAAGAAGTTTCCGGTTTAAAGGAATAAGAAAGTTTAAGTTTTTTTTTATAGTTTATTAAAAATAAAACGTTTTAAAACTCGATAAGCATAAAGCTAAAAATAAAGTAAATAAATGTTAAATTTTTAGTTAAAAAAAAAGTTATGATGTGATGTTATGTTGCTTAACTGTAATCAAATAAAAATATAAAAATGCAACATGACTTTACATTTACAAATCTAAAAAGAGACATCTAGTTTATAAAATAAAGATAAATTATTCAAAATAAAAGTTTCAGTTTTTGTTTTCATTTTAGTTTTTGTTTATTTTTTTTTTATTCTTGTTTGGGTTCTTGTTGTGGCACTTCCACTACACGTCCCTCCCTTAAAAAAAATAATATTTTTCCTGAAAAAGTTTTATTTAAAATAATAAAATCCAACAATAAAATATCGATAACAATAAAAATAAAGGCAAAAATGAAATATATTAAAATATAAATTTGACTAAAATTTGGTTGCTGAGCATTCGGTCCATTTTTTTTTTTTTTTTTTTTTTTACTAATTGTATCGACTGTTTTCACTCCTCTCGAACTCACTCATGTCACTCTCATTGATAATCAAGGCTCCATCGTCATCGTCTGACTCGCCGAAAAGTTCTTTGATATTCTTATCGAAAATCAAAGGGTCTCTCGAAGTTCGAGCTTCTAAATCAATTAGTCAATCGTTTTGATTTTCGATGAACCTCTCGAATTGTTCTAACAGTTCGATTTCATTGTCAACTTCAATTAGTGGTTTGAACAAGTCTTTCTGCGTGCCTTTGGAGTTTCCCGTGTTCTCTGAGATCGGTGCTTTCCGTATTTTAACGATCTTGAGTGACGAGCCGCTAGGCAAAGACCATGGTGGGCATAGATATTCAATGCATTCATTGTATGGTTTTGAAGTTGTCTTGTCGTAATCCAATCGCAAGTCGGTATGTTTTTCAACATCAACTTGAATTTGAATATCACGAGTCCTTGTCTTTATTGGTGCGTCGAAAAGTTTAGTTTTTTGGATTTTAGAGTCAGTTTTTAATCTAAAGATATCGTTTTTGGACTCTCTACTTGTACACGGTAGAGTTGGGTCTCTTTGAACGTAGGATCAAGGTTTTGATGGTGGTTGTCTGACGGTTGTAGTTTTCCAATTCTTTGTGAAGATCGGTTTTATCGGGTCAATTATTTTTGTAATTCTGGGTCCGATGAAATCCAAATACTCAGCGTCGAATTTAATCGACATTAGTTCGGGAATCTTTGGGACCTCGGGACTGTAAATAAAATCTGAATCTCCAATATCACCACCGAATCTTTGATTCACCAAGTTGGCTTGAGGCTCCATGACAACACGCTCTTGTCTTTGTTTATTTCGAGAGATCATTCGACGTTGGGCCGTTCCGATTCGAAAAGCTTGGCGTTGCCAGTAACTCCCGGGTCTCGAGTTGAGTGTTTCTCGAACAATTCTTTTAAGTCTTTGATTGGTTTTGCTCTGATGTTTGCATTTACGGACCATTTTCGAATTCGATTAATTAATATTTTTAAGTTTTAGATATTCTAAAGAAAATATAATATGGATTTGAACTTTGTTGAATCTTGGTCTAGAGATGCGACCAGATTTAGTTACTACAGGAAAATCTCTGATTTGATTCTCCTATCAGTTTCTTTTCTTTTAAGATTATTAACGTTGATGACTTTATCTTTATTAGACGGTTTTGGTCAGATAAAACATTAACTACTTTAAAGGGTTCTCTCCACAAATCGTTTCTCAATTTCTTTTTTAATCCTACTTTGGTTTGAGGCTGTTTAATTCTAACCTCTTCATTTTTATGATAAGTCGGAGCTGGAGAATCATATTTTTTATCAAAATAATCTTTATATATTTGAGCTTGTTTTAAGATGTTAGCTCTTGCTTCAAGCCATTTTTCATGTAGGTTTGAAATGAAACTAGAGGGTGTGTAACCTTGATTTTGATTATCTAAGTCACCTAATCTTGGTTCTCTTCCGTAAAGTAATGAGAAAGGTGCCTCTCTGGTTGAACTATGTTGACTAGTTCTATAAGCAAAGAGTAATAAAGGAAGATAAAGATCCCAATTAGTTTGGTTCGAATTAGAATAGGTGGCAAGCATTTGGCAAAGTGTTTTATTAAATCTTTCAAATAAGCCATCGCACTTTGGATTGTAAGGTGCTGTATTTACTTTACTTATTTTTAAAAGTTTACAGATGCTTGTAACTAATTCAGACAAAAAGTTTCTACCTTGATCACTCAATAGTTAAGAAGGAATGTTTACAAATAATTTCATTAATAAAAATTTTAGCAATGGCGTTAGCTGTCATGTTCCTTAAAAGAAAAGCTTCAACCCATTTGGTAAAATAATCAGTAAAGACAACTACGTATTTGTTCCCAGAGCTGGTGGTACTTAATTCTAGGATGTCAACCGCTATCATATCAAAAGGTTTGTGATAATCAGTCATTGGTTTAAGTTCAGTTCTATTTGGTTTGGGACTTTTTAGTCTTGCACAAACTTCACAGGATTCAACATAGTTTTTTACTTCTTTAAAATAATTTGGCCAGTAGAATCGGTTGCTTAATTTAGCCAAGGTCTTTTCATAACCGAGGTGAGCACCCAAATAATGATCGTGACAGAGCTCAAGTATGTTAGGCATCGAGGTACCACGAGTTGTTTGAAAATCTTATTTCTAGATTTTCTTATCTTTAGGAGTATGTCATCTTCTACGATGTATCCTTTTATTTTCTTAAGCTTAAGTTTTTCTTTTAAAGAGCTTTACAGTATTTGCATGGTTTTTTTTGCCCCCGTTTATTTTTTTACTCCATTGTGGAAAATTATCAATTTTCGTATCATTTTGGAGATAATTTTACCATTTAATCCCCAGAAATATTTATTTTAATCTAATTGTAATAAAATTTTGCCAAATTGGAAAACAAACATTGAAATCTACAACTTTTCTAACTTAACAAAAATTCATCTGATTTTATTCTACATTTAAAATATAAATATATATCTATGATTCTGAGTAAAGCAACGTTCGGAACAGTAATTTATGGTCTTACCACCGATAAACTTTTCTCTCGGATTTTATTTTTTCATCAATTTTTACAACTTTATTATATTTAAGACTATTCATTGGGACCGTATTAAAATATTTACGTTCACAAAAGCAAGTGTCTAAACAGCTTAAAAAAACTGTTTGGAATATTTATATTCAGTTATTAACCAATTAGAATAGCTAAGAAAAAAAAAGAAGTTTCACAGTTAACTCTTCCTATTACGAATTATATTTTTTTATCAAAATGACTTAGAATATTTGAAGATTAGTACTGTCAATGTCAGCCTTAATCAAGGTAAACCTTATTAAATCAATATAAAAGTAAAATTTAGCATCCATTATTTACAGTCCTTCTGTTTAATTAATTTAATAATAAGCTCAATACTCCAGTAAAACCTCGGTTATATCAATTTGCACTTACATCAAGCCTCATTTATATCATCGAATCAAAAAAGTATGTATCTTCGACAAAAGATGTTACTTACTCTGCTAACATTATTTAGTTAAATAAAAAAATTGCAAAATTCAAACTCAAAAGATGAATTATTTTTTCAAAATCTGCAAGTCACAAACGTTACCATGGTGATACAGGACAGCTTCTTTTTCAATAAAATGACCCATAGAGAAATGAATTGTTTTTTAGTTTTTACAAGTGTCGGGAGTTTGTTAATTTTGTTTTATTTACGGAGAAAAAAAATTCAAAATAATTGTTTGTTTAAAACTTTTTTTACTTAAGTTTAATCTGTTTAATTGTTTTGCTATTGTTTGAATTTTTAAACTTTTTTATAATATTCAAAAATTGTTCGATTCTCAAAATGAAAGTAGGAGATCTTATAAAAATTCAAAAATCAGATGGTATTTTAATTCTCATATTTTTTCTTCTGAATTTTTATTAAAAAGATCTGTTAAGGTTCATTTCAAACAGCCAAAATAAGATGTATATGCTCAGACTGGATTGAAGTTTTTTGGTACGATAACGGAATCGAGTGGACAAAATGTATCTCCAAGCATAAATACAAAACCAATTACACCCATATCATCACCCAACTTGTTTTTGGTTTAATGTTTTGTTTTATTTTTGGGATGTTCTTAAATGGGGTACTCATCAAATATAAAGATCATAAACGAAACTATGAGAAATGTCCATGGTATTATGAAATTAGTGGTTTTTGTGAGGAACCTAAATTTGGAATGTGAGTGTTCTTTTTTTCTTTATTAAAATAAGCTAATCTTTTTTTTTGTTAAGACTTTTCAAATTTTGACCAAGAGTTTGTTGGGGTTTGTCGCAACATGTTTTGAATCTTTTATCAATGCTTTTGTCTCATCATTGTTTGTCAATATGGGTTTTTTAAGCTATTTTCAAATATTAATTGCATTATCAGTGTTGTTGATGATAGTGTTTTTTTACTGTTTAGTATTTGTAGTTTTCTTTAAAAATTAATTACTAACTATCTATAAATTTTGTTTAATTGTTTTGTACCACTTGATTAAAATAAATGTAAATTAAATTTTTTTGTAATAAAATTATCTAATTTTCATCGTTAAGACCATATAAATTAAAATTATTCCTATACAATGGCCCTTGATTTTTAATAACATCACTGCTAGTGAATTAAAGTCGTGCCGTGCAACGTACCGTACCAAAACTTTGACTGATGCGTGTGGATTCATTATAAGGAGCACATTACCGAAAAATATATAAATAAATAAAACTTATTATGACGAATATTTTAGTACTAAAGGATATTTCATTAACTTAATTTTAAACACCCCACAAGTCTGCCAAAGTTTTGCTTCGGTACGGTTCGTTGGACGGTACGCCAATTTTCACTAGCAGTCCTGTATTTGAATCTAGAAAAAATTGTTGAACCACAGAAAAAACTCTAACTCCTTCTGAATCTTTATAATTATTGCACTAAACTTATCATATAAAAAAAAATACAAGAAATGCTTGCATAATAAATAATGGGTTAGGGGTTAGGGTTAGGGTTAGGGTTAGGGTTTAGGGTTAGGGTATAATTATTTGTCTGATTTTTATAAGTCACTATATTTCGGGTTAAAAATAAAAATTAAAGTTTAAAATTTTATAGTTTTATTTAAATTTTTTCATTTAAGTTGAATTTAGACTTCGACAATGTCTTCATTTGATGTTTGTGTTGAAATATCATTTGTGTCTATTTCTGGGTCGAATCTGTCCATTAAACGATTTAAAAGAGCATATTTAATTACCAACTTTGAATAATTTTCATAACTTAATGGCATCAACACAAATACTTCGTTAATCTTTTCAATTTTCCATTTTAGATTGAAAAATTTTAAGCACTTTTCGAATTTGTCTTTCAACTTAATATCTGCATTTATGACAAAATAAGTCGGTTCATTATCACGAAACCATGAATCCAATACACGCATTATTTTGTAGTCTTCAATTGCATGTAATGTATTACTTGTGTATTTGTCTTCTGATACATTATCATACTGAACGCTAACAGTTCTTAAACGAGAATTTGATAGAAACCAGTTGGACCACTCCTCTCTTGTTATTTTAAATCTCGAATTAAATTTAACATTTTCGTATGTTATGGGTAGTATGTTTCTTAAAAGTCGTTCACTTGGATACCTATAATTGAATTCTTTAAATTCTGAGCTTATGAAATTTCTTAATTCATTCTCGTCCATATTACTAACTTTTGGTTCCGAGCTAATAATCGAGAAAAGTTTAATAAGAATAGACCTTTTTTCTTCGACAAAATCCATTCTAATACAAAATTGAAATTTTGTACTAAGATATACAATACTACTGTTCTTTACAGTATACGTTTGAATTTTAATTATTTTGTTATATTCTAACTCGAAATCTGCAAGTTTTAACTTAGACAGTTTTTTACGTCTTTAAAGTTTAAACATTTAATTTTCAAAATGACGGTAAACTTCATCTAATGTACTTAAATTGTTTAATTTTATTTTACTTCTACACAGTTACCACTTAATTTTTATTTTGTGTTGATTTACTTTTCATTAAAAGTCTTCATTTAAAGTCTTCATTAAAAGATTTAGATACTAAAAAGTGTTTAATTTTTAACATTAATAAGCGATAAATAAAAGTATATTTTATGTTATTTATTGTTGTTTTGAAAAAAAAATAAATCTATTAAATGTTTCAATTTTGATTTTGCTTTTTATAAAAAATGTGAAATAATAGTATTAAAGGAAATTAAAACTGACATTTTCTCTCTACTTTAGGTCTTTTAAAATTGTATTCATCTGGCTTATACGATCTCTTTGGAGGTAGACGTTCACAATAAAATCCGTTTTTTAATGATTCGCAAAATTGATATTCATCGCTGTAATCAGTTTGTACACCAACATCCATTTTGATTTTTTGTTTCATTGATTTTAGACATGTTGGGTTGATTACTTTATGTTAAATTATTCTCATATTGTTAGACGGTCGGATCTTATTTATTAAGATGTATTGATTGTCGAATTTAATTATTTTCCACTTTGAACCAAAAATCGAAAGAGCTTGGTTGTATTCTGAGACCAAATCATGACTAGCATAAACATGAAAAAATAATGGGCCAATGTACTCTCTTGTTTTACAATCATGGCAGCCGTAATCAATTAGTCTATCTGCAAAAAAAGGAGAAAAAACAATTGGCTCAGTTTTACTTTTGAGAATACTTGACAAGCTCCATCTTGTACGTATACTGTTTTTGACTTTTCATAGCAAAACCAGTCGATTAATAAATCTCTATCGACTTGATAATTCAGAACAATGTTTTCATAGGAGAATTTCACAAATTGTTTCCAATAAAAAAGTCCGCTTTGAAAGGTGGTGGTGTGTGATCGAAATCGGCCAAACATATTTTCGAAACATTATTTTGAAAAATACGTCCTGTTCTATTGGCATACCAATTGGGTGATACGGACCCTTTCGTGAATTGAAACACAGACTTGGCCGTTTTTTCCTTGCCTTTCTGATTATTTCCATTGAATTTAGTCGAAATATCGCTGGCTTTGATCCGATAGCTTCAACTTACATGTTCGACTTACTTTTTTTCGCTTTTCGATTGAATAAACACTGGATTTGATAAGCTGAGTATTTTTGTATTCAATTAAACTCCGAGTGAATTCCGAATACAATCGTGGCAAACAATATATACATCCCACCTAACTCAACCAATTCCCATCCGTTCATCAACAAATTCACTGCATTTTTAAACTTTTCAGCCATCACTCTATTAGTTTTGCATTGATAGAATAAGAAACGGTCTTTTTTATCTTTCCATAATATGTGTTTTAGTCGTAATTCTTTATAAAGCTTTATAGCTTCAGGTTCGTTGCCAATATAGTTTTCGCACTCAATAGTATCGGATTGAGCCGCAATACTCCGGCTTTTCGATTTTGTAAACCATTCAAACACTTCTGTTCGATTGCAATCTACATTTTCGACAACATTTTGGTATGTAAGCGGGCATTCCTCTTCGATTCTTGTTTCTGAAATTGATCCAATGTTGATGTCATCATCTGCATCTATAAACAGTGAAAATAATCTTGGGCGATTAAATGGCTTGTTAAACTTGACCAATAGCGAAGAATATAAATATGGCTATTATTCTTCTTGCAGTTTGAGACTGGGTCATCAATTTCGAACGAGTTTTTGAACATTTTTGATTTTTTATTTTATTTTAATTTATGATATGAAAATTGAAGAACGAGAAGGTTTTTTTTATATAGAAATTTTTTAGAAGACCATGAAACATTTCGATTTTCTAATTGAAACTGCAGCTATTATCTTGAATGTAAAGAGAAAACAGCTTAAAATTTAATTTTAACATGGGATAGTATTTGAAATCATGTTGTGAATTTGAATAAATTAGTCTGTTATGAATAATTTAGTTAAAGATATATAGCAATAAAGAAAAGGGGATAAAATTAGTCTTACATCTAACTTCTTGTTTTCTTTTAAACAAAAAATTATATTTATCGTGTCAGAAAATTTGTCTTAGAATTTTTTAAATTAAAAGAAAACAAGACGTTAGACGTAAGACTAAATTTATCCCCTTTTCTTTATTGCTATATTTCTTTTTTTTAATGTAGACTAGTAGTAGTAGTCTAAACCAAAATTTTAGATTTATTCCGAGCCAAACTTTTAGTCGCTCCTCTCAGAATTTTAAAAGCAAAAAAAACGAAATGTTCATTCATAGGACCTTGAAATTAGAAATTTAAAAATTAAATAAATTATGAATTTTATAAATTTTTTATTCATAATTATTCAAGGTAAAATTGTTTTTTGACCATAACCTCTACAATAAATTTGGTAAAACTCTGTAAATCTTTTTTGTTGATTTCACAGATTTCTCGCAATTGATTTTATTTTCTTTTCCATATACTCTTTACCAATCAAAAACTCAATTCTGATTGTTATTTGTAAAATTGTTTGTTTGTGCATAAACTTGTTTGTATTCCTTGCAAAGACAATCCAACATCTTTTGATTATGTAAAAATTGCTTTTTTTTCAACAGCTGATGATAGTAGTGTTCAACAGTGTAACAAATAGATTTGCTGCACACAAGATCAAGAATCACTTCAAGTTCGCACCAGACAAGAATATCGCAGTCTACATTCCAATCATCGATTCTGTTGTAATAAAGTCTTTGATCAAGTCTAGGATCATGAATCCAAAAATTTTGCAAAGTTAAAACAATTTTTGATTTCTTTTGGACACTCAATGATAATTTGGTTGTTAGGCCTTCACTCAAAGCAACAGTTGAAAAATTGGCTGTTATTTAATTCTAATGTATTATTTGATTGTTTGACCTTTTTTTCTTTAGATTCGTAAAATTTTGAAGCTTGTTTCGAGCGATTGAATGCTCAAATCTCTTTTTAAATTTAATCGAGAGTCCTTCTTTCTTTTTAACCTCATGCTGACTGCAGACAATTACACTTGAGTCATCGCTTGATCCTTCGTCCGATGATAACAAGATAATACTTGTATCCATTATCTAAAAAAAATCTGTTTTTATTTCAAACACAAATTATTTTGTTATTTTCTACAAAATTAGTTGTAGTATTCAGCAAAAAAAGTGACATTTTTTTTAAAATTGTTTTATTTAAAACTTTATGATAACTTTATTTTAAGATTTAATATTTTCAAGGAAATCGGTTATTCTAGGAATCTCACATATATGAATACATTTTAAATGCATTATCAATTCATTGCGTTTCTTAAAACAAGTCTCTGTATCACGACATGCTGGAAATCCACACACATATAATGGTTGGTCGCTAAGAGCTTTCCATTTTCGCTTTATATGTCAAAGCTGGTATAACGTACAACTTTATTAACATTTTTTGATGAATGGCTTTAACGCTTTAAGCTCATCAACAATTTTAAAATACTTTTTTCTTGTTTGTCTTCTTTTGAAAATTGCAACGATTTTTGTTAACAAACATTTTATGTTACTGGATTGATTTTTTGATAAATAGTAAATTTATTGTAAAGTTAATCTGTTGTTCTTTTATTTTAAAAATAAAAAAGTAAACTTTAAGAGTATACTTCAACTTTAACTATGCCTGCAGGAAATTAAATATTACTGTATAAAAACAGTAGTGTAACAATACTGAACCTTTACAGACTTAATTAATGTCTTAACGATCTTGGTCAAAAAGTGAAATCGAAGATTTCTTTACTGAAATAATATTGAGTTTTGATTAAGGTGAATTAAAAAAATTAAAAGATAACAAAGCTATATTTGCGAATAATTTTATTTGAGTAAATACTTCTTAAAATCAAAGCAATACTATCCTTGCCTTGGATTGACACTACCACAATATCTTCCGTATCTTTGATTCTTCTTTTAAATTCCATTTTCTCGAGTTCTTACTGAATCAGATCACAACAAATGTGACGATGTTTTTCTTCAAACCGATTCAAACAATCTTTTAAATTTGTTTAATTCTTGTATATTGTCAAAATATATTTTTTTCTTCAACAGTAAGTTGTAATAATGTTTCTGTTGTATACAAAATTTGTCCGCAATTTTACCACTAAATCTAACAGAACTTCTATTTCGGACCGAACATAAAGCTCAGATCAAAATCGTCCAGACCAATAGTATTATAGTAAAGATTCCGGCTTAATCTTGTATCGTGTTGCCAAAATTCTTGCTCCGACATTTCAACTTTCGGTTGATTTTCGGCTATAACTTGTTGAGAGCTTGTTACATTTTCTTTCAAAAGACTTAACTTTTTTGCATAAGAATTCTTGTTGATAAATCAAAACTAAATTCACGTTTGATTGGTTTCGATTGACTACTAATACTCTTGTCATTGGTGACGAAAGCAACATTAACATCGTCCTTCTCTGGGTGTATAAAACGATTCATGCTTGATTGAACTGTTACTGTCGCTTGAGAAGAATACTGACTCGTCCCATTTTCGCTGTTAAAGTTACATTTAAGAATGAGTATTTTAAAAAAAATCAAAGTTTTAACCATATTACTGGTTTAATTTATGTAGACTAAAAAGCTTAAAATTTTTGTGACCAAATTTATTTAAAAAGTAAAGATATTTGTTATTTTCAAAGTCTAAAAGTGCCTCTATAAGTTCATCATCTTCTGAATTTTTCTGGTTTTATTATTAATTTTTGATCGTTATTCTGAGTATCGGGCTTTTGTTTTTTGATTTTTTTAAGTTTTTCGTCGTCTTCTGCTTCTTCTAATGGACGTTTTAATTTGGTCTCAACTGATTCGTTCTCGTTTATTGTCTTCTCTTCATTTTCCGTCAATTCTTGCTGAAATGAAAATGCTCCGTTAAATGTCTTTGATTTTGTGCAAAATATTGACTTTTTGTCAGCGTTGTTCGACTTGATAGTTATCATGGAGAATGATTTTGATAATTTTTTGAAGCCAGTCGTTTTTTTTTAGGGCGAGATTTTCGCATTATGATTGATTTCAAACTCATTAACAGGCTTCCATTTCCAATGCTAGTGGGTCACTGGGTTTGAATACGAATGTTTCACTTTTAGGTAATGGATGATACTCAATTGCAAGCTTCGTATCGTATTCCAACTCTTTTGTTAAAAGAGGATTTTCAGTTGATACAATGGCATCTTTACAGTGAGCACTTGTTTTTGAAATGAATTCATTAGGTGATCTCGCCGACAGTAATGATGCCCACATTTTGAACACCAAAATCCACCTGGCTTTGTTGCTTTGTCATTCGGTGAAATGAATGAACCGCCTAGAGGCAACTCTTGGTCATGGAATAATTGTCAAATGGTGAACATACTTTTTGTTTACTTGCAAATGATTTGTCCAATTTTTTGCATTCAGGAAACAAACAAAGATATCTATAATTTTCGGAAATACTCTTAATTACTTTTGGCTCAGCTAAGGATGGTAGGACTAAATTGTGAAAATTTTCCTTCAAGCTTTCGGAACACATCAACCATCTTGTCTAGTGTAGGTTGGTAGATATTCTTAAGACGATTTAATTCCAAATTAATAGGAAGCTTGTAAGTCTTTCTTGTCATTCTTTGCGATATAGTATGCAGTTTTTTTGGTAAAATAAAAATAAAAAACCAAAATTCTTGAAAAGCTTTTATTTTATAAACAAAAAAATCTAATAATCACAATCCATCCATAATGACAATGTCGTTGACTTGATTAAATCTCAAGGTAAAAACGTGCTTTTCAGTTAGACTTTGTACTGATCTACTATATTGTTCATATGACATAAAAATATCTTGATTGTTTGTATTGAGATCATATAAGCTTCTTGAACGTGTTTTACAAATAAGCTTGTTTTTTGTAAGCTTAGTCGACTCACAACCATGCCATTGGTTAATTACATTTCAAAAAATAAATTAAACACGCCATCGAATTGCTTTTTTGTATCCCGTGCATATTTCTTTTTTAATTTCAAATAGTGTAGAGGAAAAAAGACCACTGAGATTTTTTCTATCTAATTTTAAGCTCATTGATATGTTGGAGAACAAAAAAAAAACAAGTCACTTGATTACTATTATAAATTTTATTTAATACTATAAAACTAGTCAATACAAAGAGTTTCATCTAAACATATAATACTTGTTTCTTCAAGAGGAATATCAACAAGTCTGCATGAAGGCGAATGAATCATCTAGCACTATTACATCATTTTTTTGAAAGAATTGTTTACCTTCAGTTTTTTAGTTTGTGCTTTCCCTGCAAGCGTTTCTTTTTTGATTCCGCAGTCTCTTTTTATTTTCATGTGATTTTCATAGTGATCTTTACGTCTAAATATTCTTTGGCATTTATTACACTTGAAACCACCAAATTTAACATTGTTGTCATTATTCAAAAGAAACAAGCCTTGTCCAGGAAGTTGATGCGAATGTTTAAGACACAAATGTTGAACATATTTTTGCTTTGTTCCATAAGATTTTTTCTGCGGAATGCAATTGGAAAACAAACAAAAATAACGGACTGAAGACTTGGTCTTTAAATTGATCGGCAAGTGTTTGGTATCACTAAATTCACAAAAATTACTGATCTTGTGCACATTTAACTCAAGAGTTCCATCCAAAACAAATGAATATTTTTCTTTAAGCCTGTTGATGTCTTCTTTTTTGATATCTTTAACTTTTCGGCACATTTTAAACAATATAAATATGATATTTTCTTTTTAAATTATTTTTAAAAAATATTAAGCTAAGAAATTAGAAATCGTTTCATAAGCAACAAAACTTGATCATTTGGATTGTAAATATTAGTAGCATTCACCTCAAACAATAAATTTTTAAATTCATAGTTTTCATCATGGCAATCGAATGAAAGTGTTTTTAAAAAATCGCGCTTATTTGAATTATTTAAATTCGAAGCTGAAAAAAAAATCTAACAGCTTCGTTTAGTTTAATTTGAAAACCAAATATCAGTCTTATCAATAAAGTTTGAAAATTAGTCAGCTAAGTTTTTTTTTATTCAAACAAATAATGAGTTTCTGGAAAAATCAACCCTAAACCCTGATTTTGCTATGATAAATTCGCTTCTAAATAAAAACTAATTATGCAAACCGCATGTTAAATCATTGAATTTTAAAACAAAACCTTTTTTAAGAAAACTTGGCCAAAATTCAATTTTAAGATTTGAGGTTTTGCTTTGATTAATTCGCTTCTAAATAAAAACTAATTATGCAAAACCGCATGTTAAAATATTGAATTTTAAAACAAAACTTTTGTTAAGAAACTTTTGCAAAAATTCATTTTTACGATTTGAGATTTTGCTATGATAAATTCGCTTCTAAATAAAAACTAATTATGCAAACCGCATGTTAGAATATTGAAATTTTAAAACAAAACTTTTGTTAAGAAACTTTTGCAAAAATTCATTTTTACGATTTTGAGATTTTGCTATGATAAATTCGATTCTAAATAAAAACTAATTATGCAAACTGTTTTTTAGAATACAGAATTTTAAATCAAAACTTTTGTTAAGAAACTCTTGAAAAAATTCATTTTTTACGATTTGAGATTTTTGCTATGATAAATTCGCTTCTAAATAAAAACTAATTATGCAAACCGCATGTTAGAATATTGAATTTTAAAACAAAACTTTTGTTAAGAAACTTTTTGCAAAAAATTCATTTTACGATTTGAGATTTTGCTATGATAAATTCGCTTCTAAATAAAAACTAATTATGCAAACCGCATGTTAGAATGTTGAATTTTAAAACAAAACTTTTTGTTAAGAAACTTTTGCAAAAAATTCATTTTTACGATTTGAGATTTTGCTATGATAAATTCGCTTCTAAATAAAAACTAATTATGCAAACCGCATGTTAGAATATTGAATTTTTAAAAACAAAAACTTTTGTTAAGAAACTTTTGCAAAAATTCATTTTTACGATTTGAGATTTTGCTATGATAAATTCGCTTCTAAATAAAAACTAATTATGCAAACCGCATGTTAGAATATTGAATTTTAAAACAAAACTTTTGTTAAGAAACTTTTTCAAAAATTCATTTTTACGATTTGATATTTTGCTATGATAAATGCGCTTCTAAATAAAAAACTAATTATGCAAACCGCATGTTAGAATATTGAATTTTAAAACAAAACTTTTGTTAAGAAACTTTTGCAAAAATTCATTTTTACGATTTGAGATTTTGCTATGATAAATTCGCTTCTAAATAAAAACTAATTATGCAAACCGCATGTTAGAATATTGAATTTTAAAACAAAACTTTTGTTAAGAAACTTTTGCAAAAATTCATTTTTACGATTTGAGATTTTGCTATGATAAATTCGCTTCTAAATAAAAACTAATTATGCAAACCGCATGTTAGAATATTGAATTTTAAAACAAAACTTTTGTTAAGAAACTTTTGCAAAAATTCATTTTTACGATTTGAGATTTTGCTATGATAAATTCGCTTCTAAATAAAAACTAATTATGCAAACCGCATGTTAGAATATTGAATTTTAAAACAAAACATTATGTTAAGAAACTGTTGCAAAAATTCATTTTTACGATTTTGAGATTTTTGCTATGATAAATTCGCTTTCTAAATAAAACTAATTATGCAAACCGCATGTTAGAATATTGAATTTTTAAAACAAAACTTTTGTTAAGAAACTTTTGCAAAAATTCATTTTTTAACGATTTGAGATTTTGCTATGATAAATTCGCTTCTAAATAAAAACTAATTTGCAAACCGCATGTTAGAATATTGAATTTTAAAACAAAACTTTTGTTAAGAAACTTTTTGCAAAAATTCATTTTTACGATTTGAGATTTTGCTATGATAAATTCGCTTCTAAATAAAAACTAATTATGCAAACCGCATGTTTAGAATATTGAATTTTAAAACAAAACTTTTGTTAAGAAACTTTTGCAAAAATTCATTTTTACGATTTGAGATTTTGCTATGATAAATTCGCTTTCTAAATAAAAACTAATTATGCAAACCGCATGTTAGAATATTGAATTTTAAAACAAAACTTTTTGTTAAGAAACTTTTTGCAAAAATTCATTTTTACGATTTGAGATTTTGCTATGATAAATTGGATTCAAAAGAATAATTTCGATTCGAAATTAGGGTACTTTGAAAGAAGCGCGCTCACTAGAAAATTTTTTAAAATAAAAATTAAAGTCAAAATTTTTTTCATCGTCAAATGTTATGTAAACTAATCGTAGATGCGTATTCCTTGCCTAAATTGCGTTGGAATTGGGAAAATTTTAAAAAAGCGTGCTCACTAGAAAATTTGTGAAATTCAAAATTAAAGTCAAGATTTTTTTCATCTTCAAAGTTTATATAAAATAAGCATCTATTCGGATTCCTTGCATAATTTTAGATTCGAATTACGGTACTTTTAAAGAAGCGTGCTCACTAGAAAATTTTTTAAAATCAAAATTAAAGTCAAAATTTTTTTCATCTTCAAAGTTTATATAAACTAAGCATATATTCGGATTCCTTGCATAATTTTGATTCGAATTAGGGTACTTTGAAAGAAGCGCGCTCACTAGAAAATTTTTTAAAATCAAAATTAAAGTCAAAATTTTTTTCATCTTCAAAGTTTATATAAACTAAGCATATATACGGATTCCTTGCATAATTTTGATTCGAATTACGGTACTTTTAAAGAAGCGTGCTCACTAGAAAATTTTTTAAAATCAAAATTAAAGTCAAAATTTTTTTCATCTTCAAAGTTTATATAAACTAAGCATATATTCGGATTCCTTGCATAATTTTGATTCGAATATATTAACTCTGTATCTTAAGCGCGATTCCTAGAATTTTCAAAGTCAAAATGTATTGATAATTGCTTCAATTTGGGTATGCTTATTGAAATTTTCAGTTTCTAAGTCAATTGAAAACCGTAATTAAATATTGGAAAATTTTTATTTGAAAAAAGGAAAAAAAATATTCATGTTTTAATTTTTATTTAGAATTGATTATTTTTTTTTAATCGTCTTCTGACTCAGATGATTCTAATGGTCTTTTGCTTGATGTTGAAGCAAACGAATCATTTGATTGATCTTCGTACTTCTCTGACCTTTTAGAATCTTTTTCTTTATTCTCATCTGAATCATTCGTCTCTTCTTCTCTATTTTCATCAGATTCATTCGCTTGTTCTTCTTCGCCCTTCCTTCTTTTTTCACTCAATTCTTCTTCATTTTTTATTCGAAACATCTTTATTTTTCCTCAGAGTTCTCTTCATCCTCTCCACTCATATCTGTTTTCATCATTTGGATCATCGTTAAAAGCTTCCTCTTCATCTTCAAAAGCATAAACATTTCCAGGCTCTCTCTCTTTCTGATTTTCACCGTTTTTTACTGAAGCTTTCATCATTTTTCATCTAGCTCTTCGTCATCTTCAACCAAACTCTGATCTACGTAAATGTCGAATCACTTCTCCCAAAATTTTTCAATTCACCAACAAGACTTTTTTTTAAGTTTTTTACTTTTTCCAACTAACGAAGAGGCCAATCTACGTTTTGAGTGACACAATTTGCTCGGTAAAATCTTCTTAAATTTTATTTATTTAGTTATTATAATCTTAAGGCATTAAAATCAAATTACCAGGTTCTTCATAGTTTGAGAAATCATTACCACAAGCATTACTTGTTGAGGGTGTCAAGGGTTCGGTTTCCTCGGATTCACTCAGATCTTCTTCCATAATCTTTTTATTGTGTTTCAAGCACGTCCTTCAGTATTTGATCCTCATGGATTAAAGGTTTGTACTTGAATCCGGCCCAACTTATTTTTGACAACTTCATACAAAAGAGGGAGACGCACAACAGTATTGTCAAAATAAATATAATCATTAATTCGATTATCAGGTATTACAGTTCCTTTAATAAGATATTAGGTACATTTCGGGAGACTTTTCTAAGACATTTTACCTTTTTCCGAAGCATGAATTACTTTGAGACGTTTCAACAAATCCTTCGTATTTTGGATCCGGAGGGTTATTACTGCAAAAGATCATTGGAATTCGCAACCAAAGGTCTTTTGATGCGCCAAACTTAACATCAGTCGTAAGCTTACTGCCAGATGTTGCAATTTTTCCACATTGCTTCATTAAAGTCCCTCAGTCCTTCCATTCGTCCACAAAAATGTGGTTTTTTGTAAGGGGCTTGAACTCAGACCAGGCGAAACGATTGTCTTTATTTCTGACCGGGGTAAAGCAATGCTCACTAAACGGCCCTTTTTAAGAAAATTGATGGTTTAATCGATTATAAATGTATTTAATAAATTTCAAACCTAGAGCGTTTTCTATTAATGTTGTTTTTTCCGACATTTGACGGACCCCAAATGTAACACTGAGGTTTTTTTTGTTCAAAACCTTTTTCGACCCAGTCGTTATACCAAGTAACAAATTCGTCTTTCCAATCACCAAACTTTTTTTTTCTGACGCATTGGTTTGAAGATGGCGGATTTTATAAAGCTTTTCTCTGATAGCTTTATGACTCTCTTTAACAGCTCTCATTAGAGCGGGGTCGGCTAACAGTTTTGGGTCAGAGTGATTGATCGTCTCGTTGTTTTTGGCGTATTCATAAGCTCTCGGTACAACACTTAAAATCAAATCGAAAAATATACAAACTAAGTTAAGTCGCAACTTTAATTATAAAAATACCTAAAAGAATCGTGTGTACAATTTTTTTTTTCTAAAGGCTCTGGATCATATTTTTGTAACATATTTAATGGCAGCAGCGGATTTCTTTACCTGCTCCATTTTCAGTTGAAACTGAATGTTCAAGTGCTTAAAGAGTCTAATATATTAGGGTTCGGTTGTTTTCCTTTAAGACAAAAGGTTAAAAAAGAACAAAATACGGACTTGAAAATACCTCTATAATTGTTCGAATGAAAACATGGAAATGAATCAAATTGTTCTTGTGCTTCTCCTCAGAAACAATTAAACTCACTAGAACATGATTCGAGAGCATTAAAAACTTGGTTCTTTGTAATCGTATCTTTCTCAACTCTCACAATTGTAAACAAAAGAGACTACTTTTTATTCTACAAACAGACCCCAATACTTCAAAGTTTTCTTTTCATTGAAATCTCTGGGAATATCACCTTCGATTGAATGTGAATTACGGTATTTCGGGCGATACAGTTGGTCGACGTCGCCCTTGCACTCGATTGAGATACGCTTGAAAAATGTTGATTCAGTATCAGACATGATTAATTAATTGAATTTTGAATTTAAGATAAAATGAGAAAAGAAATGTTATTGTTTTATAGTAATCCTAGGATTAAAGTGAATGTAAATAAAATTGAAAAAATGAAACTTGGAACTTAAAAAAAATAAATTGAAACTGCAAACTAAAGATGTTTAAATTTTTTGTCTTTTAAGCAGAATAAAGTTAACTTGTATTCTTAAGTTGCTCCTGCACTGGAGTATTAATATGGTTTGGTGCAAGTCATGTCGCAACTTTTAAGATTCGTATCTCTTCATAATAAGAGTTACTCCTGCACTTGAGTATTAATATGGTTGGATAAATTCAAGTCGCAACTTTTAAAATCGTTTTTTTTTAAGGATTTTGATGAATTTTAGAGTAGTACAAGATGTTTTTGTAGCGGAATTCTTTAGTCGGGATGTTTCTAGTTTGCGCTTTTCCTTAAGTAAGTAGAGAAAGAAAGATGCTCGGGTGCATCGCAACTTGTTGTCTTCAGTTGCTCCTGCACTGGAGTATTAATATGGTTGGTGCAAGTCATGTCGCAACTTTTAAGATCGTATCTCTTCACATTAAGAGTTGCTCTTGCACTGGAGTATTAATATGGTTGGTGCAAGTCATGTCGCAACTTTTAAGATTCGTATCTCTTCATAATAAGAGTTGCTCCCTGCAATGGAGTATTAATATGGTTGGTGCAAGTCATGTCGCAACTTTTAAAATCGTTTTTTTAAGGATTTGGATGAATTTTAGAGGAGTTCAAGATGTTTTAGTAGCGGAATTCTTTAGTCGGGATGTTCTAGTTGCTCTTTTCCTTAAGTAAGTAGAGAAAGAAAGATGCTCGGGTGCATCGCAACTTGTTTTCTTAAGTTGCTCCTGCACTGGAGTATTAATATGGGGTTTGGTGCATGTCATGTCGCAACTTTTAAGATTCGTATCTCTTCACATTAAGAGTTGCTCTTGCACTGGAGTATTAATATGGTTGGTGCAAGTCATGTCGCCCTTTTTAAAATTCTTATCTCTTCATAATAAGAGTTGCTCTTGCCACTGGAGTATTAATATGGTTGGTGGCAAGTCATGTCGCAACTTTTAAAATCGTTTTTTTTAAGGATTTGGATGAATTTTTAGAGTAGTTCAAGATGTTTTTTGTAGCGGTATTCTTTAGTCGGGATGTTCTAGTTGCTCTTTTCCTTAAGTCAGTAGAGAAAGAAAGATGTTCGGGTGCATCGCAACTTGTTTTCTTAAGTTGCTCCTGCACTGGAGTTATTAATATGGTTGTGGCAAGTCATGTCGCAACTTTTAAAATCGTTTTTTTAAGGATTTGGATGAATTTTAGAGTAGTTCAAGATGTTTTTGTAGCGGAATTCTTTAGCCGGGATGTTCTAGTTGCTCTTTTCCTTAAATAAGTAGGGCAAGAAAGAGGCTCTGGTGCGTCGCAGCTTGTTTTTCTTAAGTTGCTCCTGCACTGGAGTATTAATATGGTTGGTGCAAGTCATGTCGCAACTTTTAAGATTCGTATCTCTTCACATTAAGAGTTGCTCTTGCACTGGAGTATTAATATGGTTGGTGCAAGTCATGTCGCAACTTTTAAGATTCGTATCTCTTCACATTAAGAGTTGCTCTTGCACTGGAGTATTAATATGGTTGGTGCAAGTCATGTCGCAACTTTTAAGATTCGTATCTCTTCATAATAAGAGTTGCTCTTGCACTGGAGTATTAATATGGTTGGTTGCAAGTCATGTCGCAACTTTTAAAATCGTTTTTTTTTTATGGTTTTGGATAAATTTTAGAGTAGTTCAAGATGTTTTTGTGGCGGAATTCTTTAGTCGGGATGTTTCTAGTTGCTCTTTTCCTTAAGTAAAGTAGAGAAAGAAAGATGCTCGGGTGCATCGCAAACTTGTTTTCTTAAGTTGCTCCTGCCACTGGAGTATTAATATGGTTGGTGCAAGTCATGTCGCAACTTTTAAAATCGTTTTTTTAAGGATTTGGATGAATTTTAGAGTAGTTCAAGATGTTTTTGTAGCGGAATTCTTTAGTCGGGATGTTCTAGTTGCTCTTTTTCCTTAAGTAAGTAGAGAAAGAAAGATGCTCGGGTGCATCGCAACTTCTTTTCTTGAGTTGCTCCTGCACTGGAGTATTAATATGGTTTTGGTGCAAGTCATGTCGCAACTTTTAAGATTCGTAATCTCTTCACATTAAGAGTTGCTCTTGCACTGGAGTATTAATATGGTTGGTGCAAGTCCATGTCGCAACTTTTTTTTAAGATTCGTATCTCTTCATAATAAGAGTTGCTCTTGCACTTGGAGTATTAATTATGGTTTGGTGCAAGTCATGTCGCAACTTTTTAAAATCGTTTTGTTAAGGATTTGGATGAATTTTAGAGTAGTTCAAGATGTTTTTGTAGCGGAATTCTTTAGTCGGGATGTTTCTAGTTGCTCTTTTCCTTAAGTAAGTAGAGAAAGAAAGATGCTCGGGTGCATCGCAACTTGTTTTTCTTAAGTTGCTCCCTGCACTGGAGTATTAATATGGGTTGGTGCAAGTCATGTTCGCAACTTTTTAAATCGTTTTTTTAAGGATTTGGATGAATTTTAGAGTAGTTCAAGATGTTTTTTTGTAGCGGAATTCTTTAGTCGGGTATGTTCTAGTTGCTCTTTTCCTTAAGTAAGTAGAGAAAGAAAGATGCCTCGGGTGCATCGCAACTTGTTTTCTTAAGTTGCTCCTGCACTGGAGTATTAATATGGTTGGTGCAAGTCATGTCGCAACTTTTAAGATTCGTATCTCTTCACATTAAGAGTTGCCTCTTGCACTGGAGTATTAATATGGTTGGTGGCAAGTCATGTCGCAACTTTTAAGATTCGTATCTCTTCATAATAAGAGTTGCTCCTGCACTGGAGTATTAATATGGTTGGTGCAAGTCATGTCGCAACTTTTACAATCGTTTTTTTAAGGATTTGGATGAATTTTAGAGTAGTTCAAGATGTTGTAGCGGAATTCTTTAGTCGGGATGTTCTAGTTGCTCTTTTCCTTAAGTAAGTAGAGAAAGAAAGATGCTCGGGTGCATCGCAACTTGTTTTCTTAAGTTGCTCCTGCACTGGAGTATTAATATGGTTGGTGCAAGTCATGTCGCAACTTTTAAAATCGTTTTTTTTTAAGGATTTGGATGAATTTTAGAGTAGTTCAAGATGTTTTTGTAGCGGAATTCATTAGCCGGGATGGTCTAGTTGGTCCTTTCCTTTAGTTAGTAGAGAAAGAAAGATGCTCGGGTGCATCGCAACTTGTTTTCTTAAGTTGCTCTTGCACTGGATAATTAATATGGTTGGTGCATGTCATGTCGCAACTTTTAAAATCGTTTTTTTTAGGATTTTGGTGAATTTTTGAGTAGTTCAAGTTGTTTTTGTAGCGGAATTCTTTAGTCGGGATGTTCTAGTTGCTCTTTTCCTTAAGTAAGTAGAGAAAGAAAGATGCTCGGGTGCATCGCAACTTGTTTTCTTAAGTTGCTCCTGCACTGGAGTATTAATATGGTTGGTGCAAGTCATGTCGCAACTTTTAAGATTCGTATCTCTTCACATTAAGAGTTGCTCTTGCACTGGAGTATTAATATGGTTGGTGCAAGTCATGTCGCAACTTTTAAGATTGGTATCTCTTCACATTAAGAGTTGTTCCTGCACGGGCGTATTGATATGGTTGGTGCAAGTTATGTCGCAACTTTTAAGATTGCTTTTTTAAGGATTTGGATGAATTTTTAGAGTAGTTCAAGATGTTTTTGTAGCGGAATTCTTTAGTCGGGATGTTCTAGTTGCTCTTTTCCTTAAGTAAGTAGAGAAAGAAAGATGCTCGGGTGCATCGCAACTTGTTTTCTTAAGTTGCTCCCTGCACTGGAGTATTAATATGGTTGGTGCAAGTCATGTCGCAAACTTTTAAGATTCGTATCTCTTCACATTAAGAGTTGCTCCTGCACTGGAGTATTAATATGGTTTGGTGCAAGTCCATGTCGCAACTTTTTAAAATCGTTTTTTAAGGATTTGGATGAATTTTAGAGTAGTTCAAGATGTTTTTGTAGCGGAATTCTTTAGTCGGGATGTTCTAGTTGCTCTTTTCCTTAAGTAAGTAGAGAAAGAAAGATGCTCGGGTGCATCGCAACTTTGTTTTCTTAAGTTGCTCTTGCACTGGAGTATTAATATGGTTGGTGCAAAGTCATGTCGCAACTTTTTAAGATTCGTATCTCTTCACATTAAGAGTTGCTCCTGCACTGGAGTATTAATATGGTTGAATGCAAGTCATGTCGCAACTTTTAAAATCGTTTTTTTAAGGATTTGGATGAATTTTAGAGTAGTTCAGATGTTTTTTGTAGCGGAATTCTTTAGTCGGGATGTTTCTAGTTGCTCTTTTCCTTAAGTAAGGAGAGAAAGAAATATGTTGGGGTGCATTGCAACTTGATTTTTTAAGTTGCTTTTGCACTGGAGTATTAATATGGTTGGTGGGCAAGTCATGTCGCAACTTTTAAAATCGTTTTTTTAAGGATTTGGATGAATTTTAGAGTAGTACAAGATGTTTTTGTAGCGGAATTCTTTAGTCGGGATGTTCTAGTTGCTCTTTTCCTTAAGTTAGTAGAGAAAGAAAAGAGCCCGGGGGCCTCGCAACTTGTTTTCTTAAGTTGCTCCTGCACTGGAGTATTAATATGGTTGGTGCAAGTCATGTCGCAACTTTTAAAATCGTTTTTTTTAAGGATTTGGATGAATTTTAGAGTAGTACAAGATGTTTTTGTAGCGGAATTCTTTAGTCGGGATGTTCTAGTTGCTCTTTTCCTTAAGTAAGTAGAGAAAGAAAGATGCTCGGGTGCATCGCAACTTGTTTTTCTTAAGTTGCTACTGCACTGGAGTATTAATATGGTTTGGTGCAAGTCATGTCGCAACTTTTAAAATCGTTTTTTTTAAGGATTTGGATGAATTTTAGAGTAGTTCAAGATGTTTTTGTAGCGGAATTCTTTAGTCGGGATGTTCTAGTTGCTCTTTTCCTTAAGTAAGTAGAGAAAGAAAGCTGTTCGGGTGCATCGCAACTTGTTTTCTTAAGTTGCTCCTGCACTGGAGTATTAATATGGTTGGTGCAAGTCATGTCGCAACTTTTAAGATTCGTATCTCTTAATAATAAGAGTTGCTCCTGCACTGGAGTATTAATATGGTTGGTGCAAGTCATGTCGCAACTTTTAAAATCGTTTTTTTAAGGAATTGGATGAATTTTAGAGTAGTTCAAGATGTTTTTGTAGCGGAATTCTTTAGTTGGGATGTTCTAGTTGCTCTTTTCCTTAAGTAAGTAGAGAAAGAAAGATGCTCGGGTGCATCGCAACTGGTTTTCTTAAGTTGCGACTGCACTGGGGTATTGATATGGTGGTGGTTGCAAGTCATGTCGCAACTTTTAAAATCGTTTTTTTTTTTTTTAAGGATTTGGATGAATTTTAGGAGTAGTTCAAGATGTTTTTTGTAGCGGAATTCTTTAGTCGGAGATGTTCTAGGTGCTCTTATCCTTAAGTAAGTAGAGAAAGAAAGATTGCCTCGGGTGCCATTCCGCAAAACTTGTTGTTCTTAAGTTGCCTCCTGCACTGGAGTATTTAATTATGAGTTGGTGCCAAGTGATGTCGCACCTTTTAAAATCGTTTTTATAAGGATTTGGATTGAATTTTTAGAGTAGTTCAAGATGTTTTTGTAGCGGAATTCTTTTAGTCGGGATGTTCTACGGTGCTCTTTCTTCACTTAAGTAAGTAGAGAAAGAAAGATTGCTCGGGTGCATCGCAACTTGTTTTCTTAAGTTTGCTGCCTGACACTGGACGTCATTAATATGGTTGGTGCAAGTCATGTCGCAACTTTTAAAATCGTTTTTTTTAAGGATTTTTGATGCATTTTAGAGTAGTACAAGATGTTTTTGTAGCGGAATTCTTTAGTCGGGATGTTCTAGTTGCTCTTTTCCTTAAGTAAGTAGAGAGAAAGAAAGAATGCTCTGGTGCATCGCAACTTGTTTCTTAAGTTGCTCCTGCACTGGAGGTATTAATATGGTTGGTGCAAGTTCATTGTCGCAACTTTTTAAGATTCGTATCTCTTCACATTTAAGAGTTGCTCTCTGCACTGGAGTATTAATATGGTTGGTTGCAAGTCATGTCGCAACTTTTAAGATTCGTATCTCTTTCATAATAAGAGTTGCTCTTGCACTGGAGTCATTAATAATGGTTGGAGGCAAGTTCATGTCCGCCAACTTTTTTTAAAATCGTTTTTTAAGGATTTGGATGAATTTTAGGAGTAGTTCCAAGATGTTTTTTTTGTTAGCGGAATTCCCTTTAGTCGGGATGTTTCTAGTGCTTCTTTTCCTTAAGTAAGTAGAGGAAAAGAAAAGAATGCTCGGGTGCATCGCAACTTGGTTTTTCTTAAGTTGACTCCTGACACTGGAGTATTAATATGGTTGGTGCAAGTCATAGTCGCAACTTTTAAGATTCGTATCTCTTCACAGTCAAGAGTTGCTCTTGCACTGGAGTCCATTAATATGGTTGGTGACAAGTCATTGTCGCAACTTTTAAGATTCGTATCTCTTCATAAATAAGCAGTTGCTCTTGCACTGGAGTATTTAATTATGGTTGGTGCAAGTCATTGTCGCCAACTTTTAAAATCGTTTTTTTTAAGGATTTGGATGAATTTTAGAGTAGTTCAAGATGTTTTTGTTAGGCGGAATTCTTTAGTCGGGATGTTCTAGGTTGCTCTTTTCCTTAAGTAAGTAGAGAAAGAAAGATGCTCGGGTGCATTCGCAACTTGTTTTCTTAAGTTGCTCCTGCCACTGGAGTATTAATATGGTTGGTTGCAAGTCATGTCGCAGACTTTTAAAATCGTGTTTTTTTAAGGATTTGGATGAATTTTAGAGTAGTTCAAGATGTTTTTGTAGCGGAATTCTTTAGTCGGGAATGTTTCTAGTTGCTCTTTTCCTTAAGGTTAAGTAGAGAAAGAAAGGATTGCTCGGGTTGCATCGCAAACTTGTTTTCTTAAGTTGCTCCTGCAATGGAGTATTAATATGGTTGGTGCAAGTCATTGTCGCAACTTTTAAGATTCGTATTCTCTCTTACATCCCACCACATAAGGGAAGTTTTTTTGGCGGCCCTTTTTTTTTTGTCTTGCACTGGAGGTATTTAATATGGTTGGTGCAAGTCATGTCGCAACTTTTAAGATTCGTATCTCTTCACATTAAGAGATTTTGCTCTTGCACTGGAGTATTAATATGGTGGTGCAAGTGCATGTCGCAACTTTTAAGAATTCGTATCTCTTCATAATAAGAGTTTGCTCTTGCACTGGAGTATTAAATATGGTTGGTGCAAGTCATGTCGGCAACTTTTAAAATTCGGTTTTTTTAAGGATTGTGGATGAATTTTAGAGTAGTTCAAGATGTTTTTTGTAGCGGAATTCTTTAGTCGGGATGCTTCTAGGGTGCCTCTTTTCCTTAAGTAAGTAGAGAAAGAAAGATGCTCGGGTGCATCGCAACTTGTTTTCTTAAGTTGCTCTACTGCACTGGGAGTATTAATATGGTTGGTGCCAAGTCAGTGTTCTGCAAACTTTTAAAATTCGTTTTTTTAAGGATTTGGATGAATTTTAGAGTAGTTCAAGATGTTTTTGTAGCGGAAATTCTTTAGTCGGGAATGTTCTAGTTGCTCTTTTCCTTTAAAGTAAAGTAGAGAAAGAAAAGAGTTTTGCTCGGAGTGCATCGCAACTTGTTTTCTGTCCAAAGTTGCTCCTGCACTGGAGTATTAATATGGTCTGGATGCAAGTCATAGTCGCAAAACTTTTAAGAGTCGTTATCTCTTCACATTAAGGAGTTGCTCTTGACACTGGAGTATGAATATGGGTGGTGCAAGTCATGTCGCAACTTTTAAGAGACGTATTTCTTCATAATAAGAGTTGCTCTTGCACTGGAGTATTAATATGGTTGGTGCAAGTCATGTCGCACAACTTTTAAAATTCGTTTTTTTAAGGATTTGGATGGAATTTTAGAGTAGTTCAAGATGGTTTTTGTAGCGGAATTCTTTAGTCGGGATGTTCTAGTTGCGTCTTTTCCTTAAGTAAGTTAGAGAAAGAAAGATGCTTCGGGTGCCATCGCCAACTTGTGTTCTTAAGTTGCTCCTGCACTGGAGTATTAATATGGTTGTGTGCAAAGGTCATGTCGCAACTTTTTAAAATCGTTTTTTTAAGGATTTGGATGAATTTTAGAGTAGTTCCAAGATTGTTTTTGTAGCGGAATTCTTTAGTCGGGGATGTTCTAGTTGCTCTTTTCCTTAAGTAAGTTAGAGGAAAGAAGAAAGAAAGATGCTCGGGATGCATCGCAAACTTGTTTTCTTAAAGTTGCCTCCTGCACTGGAGTATTAATATGGTTGGTGCAAGTCATGTCGCAACTTTTAAGAATTCGTGATCTCTTCACATTAAGGGAGTTGCTCTTGCACTGGGAGTATCTAATATGGTTGGTTGCAAGTTTCATGTCGCAACTTTTTAAGATTCGTATCTCTTCATAATAGAGTTGCTCCCCCTGCACTGGAGTATTAATATGGTTGGTGCAAGTCATGTCGCAACTTTTAAAATCGTTCTTTTTAAGGGATTTGGATGAATTTGTAGCAGTAGTTCAAGATGTTTTTGTAGCGGAATTCTTTTAGTCGGGGATGTTCTAGTTGCTCTTTTCCTAAGGTTAAGTAGAGAAAGAAAGATGCTCGGGTTGCCATTCGGCAACTTGTTTTCTAAGTTGACCTCCTGCACTGGAGTATTTAATATGGTTGGTGCAAGCTCATGTCGCAACTTTTAAAATCGTTTTTTTTTGTAAGGATTTGTGATGAATTTTAGAGTAGTTCAAGATGTTTTTGTGAGCTGAATTCTTTAGTCGGGATGTTCTAGTTGCTCTTTTCCTTAGTTAGTAAGAGAAAGAAAGATGGCTCGGGTGCATCCGCAAACTTGTTTTCATTAAGTTGCTGCTTGCACTGGGAGTATTAATATGGTTGGTTTGCAAGTCACTGTCGGCAAACTTTTAAAAATCGTTTTTTTGAAGGATGTGGATGAATTGTAGAGTAGTTCCAGCTGTTTTTGGAGATGAATTCTCTAGTCGGAATGTTCTAGTTGCTCTTTTCCTTAAGTAAGTAGAGGAAAGGAAAAGATGCTCGGGTGCATCGCAACTTGTTTCTTAAGTTGCTCCTGCACTGGAGTATTATAATATGGTTGGTGCAAGTTCATGTCGCAACTTTTTAAGATTCGTATCTCCTTCACACTTAAAGAGTTGCTCTTGCACTGTGCGTATTAATATGGTTGGTGCAAGTCATGTCGCAACTTTTAAGATTCGTATCTCTTCACATTAGAGAGTTGCTCCTGCACTGGACGTAATTTAATATGGATTGGTTGCAAGGTCATGGTCGCCAAATTTTAAAATCGTTTTTTTTTAAGGATTTGGATGAATTTTAGAGCTAGTTCAAGATGTTTTTGTAGCGGAATTCTTTAGTCGGGATGTTCTAGTTGCTCTTTTCCTTAAGTAAGTAGAGAAAGAAAGATGCTCGGGTCTGGCATCGCCAACTTGTTTTCTTAAGTTGCTCCCTGCACTGGGAGTATTAATGATTAATATGGTTGGTGCAAAGTCATGTCGCCAACTTTAAGATTCGTATCTCTTCACATTATAAGAGTTGCTCCTGCACTGGAGTATTAATATGGTTGGGGGCAAAGTCATCGTCGCAACTTTTAAAAATCGTTTTTTTTTTTTTAAGGACTTTGGATGAAGTTTTAGAGTAAGTTCAAGATTGTTTTTGTAGCGAGAATCCTTTAGTCGGGATGTTCTAGTTGCTCTTTTCCTTAAGTAAAGTAGAGAACAAGAAAGATGCTCGGGTGCATCGCAACTTGTTTTCTTAAGTTGCTCTTGCACTGGAGTATTAATATGGTTCGGTTGCAAGTCAATCCGCGTGTCGCAACTTTTAAGATTTTTTTTTTTTTTCCGGGTATTCTCTTCACATTAAGAGTTGCTCCTGCAACACTGGAGTATTAATATGGTTGATGCAAGTCATGTCGCAACTTTTAAAAATCGTTTTTTTAAGGATTTGGTTATGAATTTTAGAGTAGTTCAAGATGTTTTGTGTAGCCCGGGAATTCTTTAGTCGGGAATGTTCTAGTGGCTCTTTTCCTTAAGTAAGTAGAGGAAAGAAAGATGCTCGGGTTTGCATCGCAAACTTGTTTTCTTAAAGGTTGCTCTTCGCACTGGAGTATTGAGAATATGGTTGGTGCAAAAGTTCATTTCTTGTGTCCAGCAACTTTTAAAATCGTTTTTTTTTTTTTTAAGGGATGTGGATGAATTTTAGAGTAGTACAAGATGTTTTTGGTAGGGCGGAATTCTTTAGTCGGGATGTTCTAGTTGCTCTTTTCCTTAAGTTAGTAAGAGAAAGAAAAGATGCTCGGGTGGCATCGCAAGTTGTGTTCTTAAGTTGCTCATGCACTGGAGTATTAATATGGTTGGTGCAAGTCATCATGTCGCAACTTTTAAAATCGTTTTTTTTAAGGGATTTGGATGAATTTTAGAGTAGTACAAGGATGTTTTTTTGTAGCGGAATTCTTTAGGCGGTATGTTCTTGTTGCTCTTTTCATTAAGTAAGTAGAGAAAGACAAGATGCTTCGGGCGCATCGCAACTTGTTTTCTTAAGTTGCTCCTGCACTGGAGTATTAATATGGTTGGTGCAAGTCATGTCGCAACTTTTAAAATCGTTTTTTTAAGGATTTGGATGAATTTTAGAGTAGTTCAAGATGTTTTTGTAGCGGAATTCTTTAGTCGGGATGTTCTAGTTGCTCTTTTCCTTAAGTAAGTAGAGAAAGAAAGATGCTCGGGTGCATCGCAACTTGTTTTCTTAAGTTGCTCCTGCACTGGAGTATTAATATGGTTGGTGCAAGTCATGTCGCAACTTTTAAGATTCGTATCTCTTAATAATAAGAGTTGCTCCTGCACTGGAGTATTAATATGGTTGGTGCAAGTCATGTCGCAACTTTTAAAATCGTTTTTTTAAGGATTTGGATGAATTTTAGAGTAGTTCAAGATGTTTTTGTAGCGGAATTCTTTAGTCGGGATGTTCTAGTTGCTCTTTTCCTTAAGTAAGTAGAGAAAGAAAGATGCTCGGGTGCATCGCAACTTGTTTTCTTAAGTTGCTCCTGCACTGGAGTATTAATATGGTTGGTGCAAGTCATGTCGCAACTTTTAAGATTCGTATCTCTTAATAATAAGAGTTGCTCCTGCACTGGAGTATTAATATGGTTGGTGCAAGTCATGTCGCAACTTTTAAAATCGTTTTTTTAAGGAATTGGATGAATTTTAGAGTAGTTCAAGATGTTTTTGTAGCGGAATTCTTTAGTCGGGATGTTCTAGTTGCTCTTTTCCTTAAGTAAGTAGAGAAAGAAAGATGCTCGGGTGCATCGCAACTTGTTTTCTTAAGTTGCTCCTGCACTGGAGTATTAATATGGTTGGTGCAAGTCATGTCGCAACTTTTAAAATCGTTTTTTTAAGGATTTGGATGAATTTTAGAGTAGTTCAAGATGTTTTTGTAGCGGAATTCTTTAGTCGGGATGTTCTAGTTGCTCTTTTCCTTAAGTAAGTAGAGAAAGAAAGATGCTCGGGTGCATCGCAACTTGTTTTCTTAAGTTGCTCCTGCACTGGAGTATTAATATGGTTGGTGCAAGTCATGTCGCAACTTTTAAAATCGTTTTTTTAAGGATTTGGATGAATTTTAGAGTAGTTCAAGATGTTTTTGTAGCGGAATTCTTTAGTCGGGATGTTCTAGTTGCTCTTTTCCTTAAGTAAGTAGAGAAAGAAAGATGCTCGGGTGCATCGCAACTTGTTTTCTTAAGTTGCTCCTGCACTGGAGTATTAATATGGTTGGTGCAAGTCATGTCGCAACTTTTAAAATCGTTTTTTTAAGGATTTGGATGAATTTTAGAGTAGTTCAAGATGTTTTTGTAGCGGAATTCTTTAGTCGGGATGTTCTAGTTGCTCTTTTCCTTAAGTAAGTAGAGAAAGAAAGATGCTCGGGTGCATCGCAACTTGTTTTCTTAAGTTGCTCCTGCACTGGAGTATTAATATGGTTGGTGCAAGTCATGTCGCAACTTTTAAGATTCGTATCTCTTCATAACAAGAGTTGCTCCTGCACTGGAGTATTAATATGGTTGGTGCAAGTCATGTCGCAACTTTTAAAATCGTTTTTTTAAGGATTTGGATGAATTTTAGAGTAGTTCAAGATGTTTTTGTAGCGGAATTCTTTAGTCGGGATGTTCTAGTTGCTCTTTTCCTTAAGTAAGTAGAGAAAGAAAGATGCTCGGGTGCATCGCAACTTGTTTTCTTAAGTTGCTCCTGCACTGGAGTATTAATATGGTTGGTGCAAGTCATGTCGCAACTTTTAAAATCGTTTTTTTAAGGATTTGGATGAATTTTAGAGTAGTTCAAGATGTTTTTGTAGCGGAATTCTTTAGTCGGGATGTTCTAGTTGCTCTTTTCCTTAAGTAAGTAGAGAAAGAAAGATGCTCGGGTGCATCGCAACTTGTTTTCTTAAGTTGCTCCTGCACTGGAGTATTAATATGGTTGGTGCAAGTCATGTCGCAACTTTTAAAATCGTTTTTTTAAGGAATTGGATGAATTTTAGAGTAGTTCAAGATGTTTTTGTAGCGGAATTCTTTAGTCGGGATGTTCTAGTTGCTCTTTTCCTTAAGTAAGTAGAGAAAGAAAGATGCTCGGGTGCATCGCAACTTGTTTTCTTAAGTTGCTCCTGCACTGGAGTATTAATATGGTTGGTGCAAGTCATGTCGCAACTTTTAAAATCGTTTTTTTAAGGATTTGGATGAATTTTAGAGTATTTCAAGATGTTTTTGTAGCGGAAATTCTTTGAGTCGGGATGTTCTAGTTGCT